>CM064573.1:57735090-57789780 GCA_032716605.1 Paralithodes platypus | reverse complement strand
TTCTGACTTATCCTTCGGCAAGGGTCCCGTTATTCTACTACAGCGCTTACTACTCCCATGGTGCACCCAAGATCGACAGATGCTACACCGAATCGAGTTGAGGCCCACACCCTTTCCACACACTGCACATGGGTATGCACCGCTCTTTTCCACATTGCCTCGTATCACTCTGCAATGCATAACCTTGGTTTTGTTAATATTGACTCTTAAACCCTTGCTCGCCATGCCCTCTCTCCATCTTTGAATTTGGCCTCAGCATCTTGCACATTGTCAGCTATTAGGACTAAATCGTCTGCATAAAACAGTTCCCACGGGAGTCTGGATCTAAAATCTCTAGACAGTGCCTCCAGGACCATAATAAAGAGGAGGGGCTTAACACTGAACCCTGATGAACTCCAACACGGACTGTGAATTCCTCACTCAGTACACCTTTCACCCTCACCGAAGTTCGCGAATCTTCATACATCTTCATTATCACACGCACCAGTCACTCTTCCACACCAAGTTTCATCATAGCCCACTGCACAACATCTCGAGGCACCCTGTCAAAGGCCTTCTCCAGGTCTAAAAACACAAAGTAAAGATTCCTGCCTTTTAGTAAGTATCTTTCCTATATCTGCCTAACTATGAAGATAGTATCGGTTGTACCACGTCCTGGCATAAAATCAAACTGCATATCATCAATGGAGATGCTTTGCCTGATCAAACCCTCAAAGACTCTCTCACAAACCTTCATGATTTGGTAAAGCATTGTCAGGCCCCTATAATTACCTGTATCTAGCGCATCACCTTTTCCTTTGTATATATTTACTATTACACTTTTGTGCCAATCCTCGGGGATTTTCTCCTCTTTAATAATGGTGTTTATCATCTCAGTGACTAAGCTGACACTAGTCTCCCCTGAGGCTTTTATCATCTCAGCGACAGTGTAAGAGCACCCTGGAGCTTTTACCATCCTTCATTTTATTGATTACGTCGATCACTACAGCTGGTGCTATCAAAGGAGGGGGTCCAGATATTTTTTTGTTTTTTCGATACTAAGCTGTTCCTTATCCCATTACACATCAAAGAGTTTAACTTTTATCAATTAACCCCTTTTGTACCGGTGACGTCGTTTTCATTATTCTGGCAGCTATTAGATGATTTCATTCAGCTGAGGAAGGACGTCTACCCGTTGAAATGCTGCAGACTATCTCAATTAATCCGTTTAGCTACCATAGATCCTTCCCAAGCTTCATAAAATCGTTTTAATGTAGCTGAAATCAAATGAGAAAAACGCCACCGGTACTGAAAGGGTTAACCATCTGACTCACACAGGCCTTTACTAATATTTGTTTTCCTAGCTGCATTGTTTGTCTTTGGTTCTTGCATTCATATTAACACCTTGAGGATTGTGACGCTTGTTGACAGTTTATTCTGGCTATCATTAGATTATGTACAGCTTAAGAAGGATCCGTGGGAATTATAAGCGGAAATACTATCTCGATTAACCCTCTGACTTCCATATACCCTTCCTAATTTGAATGGAATCGTCAAATAGTAGCCGGAAAGCAGAACAGAAAAGCGTCTTGGATCTTGAAAGGGTTAAATTACACATCATCTCTACCATAATAATTTCAGTTATCTCATAATGTACTGCTTTTATAATCCTCCATATAAATAACGAAAGGATAAATAATACATTTTATTTATATTTTTACATTTATTGAACCTTCACAGTGACGCCTCCCACAGAAAACAGATTTTGTGTAAGACTTAACCTTAAATAAATAAATAGGGAGAACATTTACGGAAACAAATAAATTGAGGTTTTGGAAAATATGTTATTACCTGAGAAGGGAATGGAGAAAATATTTAATGAGAGAAAAATTGCAACCGAGGAATATTTCATCTTATCAGGAAGTAAGGACACGTGCATTATCAGGTATATATAATTGATTTCTTAGAAGGTCTACGAGATTTGCTTATTCATCAATAGATCAGTTAATAGATTACTCAGAAGGTCTACGAGTTTTGCTTAGAATCATCAGTATATCAGTTTATAGATTAATCAAAACGTCTACGAGTTTTGCTTAGAGTCATCAGTAGATCAGTTTAATATCAGTAGTGAGTCAGTTGTGTTCAGGAATATATAATAGATTTGGCAGATTGTCTACGAGTTATGCTTAGAATCATCAGTAACTCAGTTCAGTATCAGTAAGTCGATTTGTAGAGTCAGTAAGCCAGCCATTAGGTAAGAGCAGTCAACTCAGTCAATGAAGCAAGTCAGTAAGATTGTCATTAAGTCATATCAGTAAGATGGCGTTATTTTTCTTTAAATTCTTCCTAATATTACGATTTAATACAGCTTAGGAAGGACATCCAGGGATCAAAGGGGGTAAAACTGTATCAGTTAACCATCTGACTCGCACAAACCTTTACTAAGCTTTCATTAATCATCTAATAATTGCAAGATTTAATCGATAATATACGCCATGATAAACATAAAGAGTTACTGTAGGAATGGTAGTGAAAAAGCTAGTGTTATCATGCATATTTTACCAGCCATCATGGTAAGTCAAGCATAGAAAAATATAGGTCTGTTCTGAACATGAAATGTGCCTACTTTCCTACAAGTCCAACTCAAGGCTCATTTTCTTGCTCCTACTCAGTCAAAGGAATCGAACACTTCAAACCAAATCAAAACAAGCTAATCATCCAACCTCTCGATCGATCAGCTTAGCCTTCGTCACAGCCTAGCAAACAGAACTCACTGATAATCAAAGTCAAAATCTGTCTGGGATGTAGTGCTTAAGCGTATTTGGAGAACAGTCAATTCTTCCTAGCCATATGTCATTAACTAGTAAACTAGCTGATGTTACGTGGAAACATATGAAATACCTTAAAGTACAACAGTAAATGATGACTAGCCAAAGAGGTGAGAGTTAGTCTAAATTTTCTAGTCCCTTCAATATATCAATCTTTTAGTGTGAATAAAGTTATGATACTGTTGGAAAAAATCGTCTTTAATTTGTATAAAGTTTGAAGGACTTTAAATGCATTTAGTCTAGTGTTAAGAAAGGACAATTCAGTAAAGATACAGAATCTTTCTTAGACTTATTATGCTTTTATTATGCAATTAAAGTTATTCAAATATATTGTTGAGTGTAATTTTCTATGCATCAATGTATATATCACATCGACTGTTTAATGCATTCTCAATTTCATGCTCACTTTAATATCAATGGTTATAGGTTCCTCAATGAAAACATAAGAAGTCCATGATACGTTTAGTGATAAGTCAGTCATTTGTTCCGTAAATACTAGTATATTTTAAAGTGAGAAATATAAGCGATAGAACACTGGACAGGTCAAAATGAGAATAACTTGTAAAAAAAGGAACATTTTAATATAGGAAAAAATAGAGACCAAAGATGTTACTGTGTAAAGTTTATTTGTTTTCATTAAAATTAGCCATTGTTAAACTGCGTAAGCGAATCACTCTGTGCTGCTGATATGTATATTGTATTGATCAGTTTATCATCTACATAAGAAAATAATATATATGACTAGTAAGTTGTGAACAGAAAGTATATATATCTCTATTTTGATAACTATTTGTTGTATTAGATCTCTATTTCGTAGGAACACAAAATTCCTCTACGTTATCCTCACTCCAGGGACCTTCCAAGGGTAAACAAAGCCCCGTAGCGAGCATTATCTTCCTCTCTTTTATAATCAGGGAAAAATCAACAGAGGGAAAACTCTGGGAGATATAGATAATTATTAACTAGTCAATAGGTGATTTGTATTTGTTATTGTTTAGCGTGAGAGAGCGACACACGTATGAACAGCACATCTAAACCAGTTAGTCGAGGTTCAGAAGTTGCAAGTATTTAGAAGAAAAAAACTAAAGGGAACACTTACTTAATCTCCAAATAAACTGTTAATGCTAAGTGTGTTATTTTTAGTTTAGAAAAGACATATAGACATTTAGAAAAGACATTCAATGCTGTAAGAATCACAGGTGTGTATAGGATTTATAATCAAGAAATATACAATTAAGACTATTGGTAGATGAATGCAGTTTAACATGTAATGTTTTAGAAGACGTAATTGATTTAGAAGCATTACATATCGAAGCTAGGGGGCCAGAAAAATACAAGTGTGATTTATGACATCAAAAGAAGAAGAGTTCTTGAATTATGAGATCATGAAGTGGTTTGGAAGTTAGTGGTGTCGAAATTGGAGGTTTTGGCTAAGATTATCGCAGCTTGAAGTCTTGATGAGTGGTTTTGAAGTCTGATGTTCGACTATTGGTTGAGATGCGCTGTCCATATCGGTGAAGTCACGGGGAACTCCAACGTCAAGCTACTACACTCGCTCTGACATCTGTTGGGGGAGAAACAAAGTATTAGGAAAGGCAAGTTCAGTGAGGCAAGAAAAGATATATGGTTATATACGTATTACCTGTACAGTTGCTTACATAATACTTGTACATTCGTTAGCACATATAGCTACGTACTTTAGGGGAGATATTGATTTTAGGTCCCTCCCTAGACCAACATCAAGCTTAAAAAATAGGACCCAAGATGGATAAATTTTTGCATATTTTGGATGATAAATTACCCAACCGAAGGCTGGTTTCTCCTAAATTGCATGCTTGCTAACGCTCGCCAGGAGAAAAATCGACACCTAAATGGCACAAAAAGACTTAAAATTTACAACAACAAAAATGGGACACAAGGGCTTAAAATTGCCATACTAATCGAGCAAACGTCTTAAAATCTCAAAAATTATGGGGCTAAATATGAGGGAGATGGGGATTAAAAAAACACCCTCTTAATTTAATCCGTATCAAACACAAACATGACAGTACAATGCTCTAATAGATCTCTTGGATTTAACAGTTCAAAGAATATAATGGATGCAACCTTATTAGTGCTTAGGGTACCCGTACAATCGAAAGTCGTGATTAGTATGCCCTCACTTGAATTTGCATCGAACTCAAAGGTGATAATACAATGTTATATGGTAATTCAAACGTTACAGCCAAAATTCCCCAGCCAACTGATACACATACACACAACACAAGCACCAACACATGCGCAACACATAAGCACACAAGCACACCTAGAACACACACACAATATATTCAATCCAACACACACACACACACACACACACACACACACACACACACACACAATATATTCAATACAATACATGCAACAACACAGACGCAATGATGTGTTTTTTTACCACCATGCACTCCCTACTGAAGAGCTGGGCTTGGATGGCTGCCCTGATGTATCAGGGACTTCAGTGAACAGTTGACCGTGAGCCTGGAGTTGTTGTTATTGTTCCTTAAGCTGCCTGGCCGAGCAGCCTGGAGTTCTCGAAAGTGGCTCCAGACCTGAGGCTATTCTTGACTTAAGTGTGCTGGCTTAATGTTCCAGAAGGGTTGATAGCCTCTGAAGTCCTATATTAATTAACTAACAGTTGCCACAGATTTGCTAGACCGGGCCATCCACCACAGCACTGGCGTCTAGCCGGAGACTCGAACCCTCGACCTCCTGGTTTGCAGGCGAGTACTCAACTACCCAAGCTACAGCCTGTGGTGATACACAACACATACACAAGTACACCCAGAACACACACACACACACACACACACACACACACACACACACACACACACTAACAACACACATACATACACTAACAACACACATACACTAACAACACACACACACACACACACTAACAAAACACAAATACACCTACAATATAACAAACTCTTCTATACCACAAGCAACCCACATAGCAATCAGTGGTAAAGACTCTTCCCTAACCTACCTGGTGTTCATTTCTTGTCAGCAGTAGGGAACCATCCGGCGCACGCCTCCAGCGCCACCTGACACACGGACGCCAGGGCCTTACCGGGCTCGTACACTGAAAAACAAGGTGCACAAGTTTAGCATAATTATGTATAAATGTATATACTCAGGCACATACCCCACAGCTGAGGGTGGCCGATTCGAGACAGAGCCCGAATAGAAACAACAATTAAAGTGAGTTCTTGGTCGCCTCTGTGATAAAGAATTTAAGGGGAGGTTATATTTTTGGTGCTATAGATTGGATGCCCAATCTATACAAAAAACAACAAGCCAATTAAGGGAAACCAAACCAGAAAAGACAGCAATAAACAAGGTAGTTTATTAATAAGAGAGTAACTGTATGGTGCATAGCAAGAATTGTGTTTTCTTTTTCTATGTGAGTGAGGGAGACAAAAGGCAAAACTGCCTGTATCGAGTGCCTCCCCCAGAGTTGAAAGAGTGACATGGCCAAAATCAAGGAACGTTCGAGCCATAATGCCTGGACACACGGAGTTTGAAGCAAGTCAAAGGAAGAGGGAAAGACTGATTCTGGGAGAGAGTTCCAGAACTCAGCAGTTGAATAGAAGAAAGACTAAGAATAACGTTTCACCCCTACAGAGTAGGGGTGGGATTGTGTTGCAAGACGGGTGCTACGTATCCTACAGGTACAATTGTGTCAATTCAATTATATTTCACCTCAATACAGACATTTTGCCCCATATTATGCCTGGTTGTGGCCTTGGTGTGAAGTGAATACACCCTAAGAGACATTGTATCCATCAAGCTTAGAAACCCCCCCCCCCCCCCCTAGACCCCCCTTCAAGATAAATTTGTACATTTTTCTATAGAAAAATTTCCCGGCCGAAGGCCGGTTCCTCTTAAAATTACAGGCTCACTATTGCTCGCCAGGAAAAAATCGACACCTAAATGGCACGAAAGGTCTTCAAATTGATAACGAAATGAGGCGAAAGGTGTTAAAATCGCCAAACTAATGGGCCGAACGTCTTGAATCTCAAAACTAGTGGGGCTAAACATAAGGGAGAAGGGGGTCCCGAAAAACGGTCTGCCTCCCCTTAAGAGACACTGTACCTAGCCTACCCATTATGAACAGTGTATAGTAAATGGGGAGCACGGTTGTTGAATCAAAATAATACCACTGCATAAACTAAAACTATTGGAGGATTGTATATTTACGTATTATTTATCCTATTCTGGTTACCATTAGACGATTGCTTTAGTTTATAATCTACCTCTACGACTGAAAGGTGTTAACAAAATATCAGTAAACCCTCTTACTTACATAGGTCCTTCTTAAACTGCATACATTCGTCTAATTTTAGCCAGAATCAAAGGTCAGAAGACGTCATGGTGCTGAAGGGGTTAATAATAATATCCTGTTAGTTCAGTACCGGCTGTTTTGAAATGATAAGCTGAAGTGTTTGAGAACAAATTAAGGGGGGGGGGGATGGGCGTATTTATTTCCTCAGCTCACTCGACAAGTTTGTTGCGGGGTTTGGTTAATAAACCATAGGTGTGTAAGTAAAATAGAATCCCAGCCACATCAAATTGATAGTAATAACGAACATTCTGATAGCGTAGATTTTCCGTCTAGGTCCAGTAGTTCAACAGGTAAAAATAAATTAGTTAAAAACAATAGAAAAATAGTTGCAAATACAAGTAATAGTTTGAGTGTTTATTATACAAATTGCAGGAGTTTATGTAACAAAATGAACGAACTTAGAGCACTGGTTAGCAAAAGATAATATAGACATAATAGCGCTAACTGAAACATGGATTAATACAGAAACCAGGCATTTTTTAGCAGAGTTTGATATACCAGGATATAGTTGTTTAAATATGACCGAACAAGTAAGAGGGGTGGCGGTATAGCAGTGTTTGTCAGTTCATTAAAAAGCTGTACTAAATCAGGTATTAGAGTAAATAATGAAAATGAAAGTGTTTGGGTAGAAGTTAACGAAGGTAGTAATAGCGCTAACTGAACCATGGATTAATACAGAAACCAGGCATTTTTTAGCAGAGTTTGATATACCGGGATATAGTTTGTTTAAATATGACCGAACAAGTAAGAGGGGTGGCGGTATAGCAGTGTTTGTCAGGAGTTCATTAAAAAGCTGTACTAAATCAGGTATTAGAGTAAATAATGAAAATGAAAGTGTTTGGGTAGAAGTTAACGAAGGTAGTGAGACTTTAGTTATTGGAGTTATGTATAGACCGCCAAATATGAGTAGAAATGACGGAACATCATTATGGGAGGAAATTAAAATAGCATCAAGGCTTAGCAACGTGTGCATTATGGGGGATTTTAATTTCCCTAATATAGATTGGCAGCAACAAATAGGCGACTCTGATTCAAAGGAGTTTATTGAGGTAGTACAAGATAGTTTTTTATCTCAATTCATAGATACGCCAACTAGAGGTGATAATATTCTCGATTTAGTTTTCAGTAACAATGAACATATGATAAATAGTGTAGAAATCGGGGACCACCTAGGAAATAGTGATCACAATTCTGTGTATTTTAATATACAATGGAAAGGTAATACCAGTGAGAATACAACATTAATACCTGACTTCAGAAAAGCCAATTATGGTGGGTTAAGAGAAGCCCTGTTAGCGGACCCTATGGTCAAAAAATTAAGTCGATCCAGGTGTCCAAATGAGTGTATCCTTTCTCAGGCACCTGTCATCTTAAGTCAGGAGGAGACGTCAAACTTGGTAGATACATACGATAATTTTATCAAGTCAGTATTCAATGCGCAAAATAAATATATCCCCAAAAGAAAATTTAGATCAACACAGAACCAACCCAAATGGATGAATAATAGACTATTAGATCTTCTAGGACAAAAGAGAGGAATATATAGAAAAATTAGAAAAGGCGAAATTCACCTACTTGCTTACTATCAGAATCTATCAAGACAGGTAAAAAAGGATATTAGGAAAGAAAAAAAGAAATTATGAAATTAAGGTTGCCAATGACTCAAAAAAATAATCCTAAAGCTTTTTACCAACTATATAAATCCAAGGTTAGAGATGTAATTGGTCCCCTTAAAACTTCTATAGGAAAATTGACAGAAAGTGATTTAGAAATGTGCAGTACATTAAATAGTCAATTTCTTTCCGTTTTCACTAATGAAAATTTGGCACAGTTTCCAGAAGTCCGTAAGGTATACAGCGATAGTATAGAAAATAGGTTAAGTACGGTTACTATAAGTAGAAATGATGTGGTTAAGGAAATTGACAGACTGAAACCTCATAAATCGCCTGGTCCTGATGAGGTATATGCTAGAGTATTAAAAGAATGCAGAGATGAGTTAAGTTATCCATTAACATTTCTATTTAACAAGTCATTAAAACAGGTATAGTTCCAGAAGCTTGGAAGCTTGCAAATGTAGTTCCGATCTTCAAAAAAGGTGATAAATCAATAGCATCCAATTACCGTCCCATTAGTCTCACTTCAATCATAGGAAAACTACTAGAGTCAATTATTGCTAGGAAAATGAGAAACCACTTAGAAACATTTAACTTAATCAATTCTTCTCAGCATGGATTCACTCAGGGACGGTCTTGCCTTACTAATTTGCTTAGTTTTTTCTCAGAGGTATATGAAGCAGTAGATAATGACAAGTCATATGATATTATATATTTAGATTTCAGTAAAGCTTTCGACAGAGTCCCTCATGAGAGATTGATGAGAAAGGTTGAGGCACATGGAATAGGTGGGGCGTTGTTAGGATGGATTAGGTCATGGCTAATTGGTAGGAAGCAGAGAGTCAGCATAAATGGTACCAAGTCAGAATGGGGAGCAGTCAAAAGTGGTGTCCCCCAGGGATCGGTATTAGGTCCCCTGTTGTTTCTTATATACATAAATGACCTAGATTTAGGTATAACTAGTAGGATAAGTAAATTCGCAGACGATACTAAAATAGGGAGATCAATTGATTCAGATAGCGATATAGAGTGCCTCCAAAGGGATCTAGATACCTTACATGAATGGTCAGTAAATTGGCAGATGAAGTTTAACATTGACAAATGCAAGGTATTAAAGATAGGGAAGATGCAAACAAATGTTAAATATAAACTAGCTAATTTAGAATTAGAAAATTCAGACTGCGAGAAAGATCTAGGTGTGTTTGTTAGCAATGATTTGAAGCCTAGAAAACAGTGTATAAGCGTTCGTAATAAGGCAAACAGGATTCTCGGGTTCATCTCTAGGAGTGTGAGTAACAGAACTGCTGATGTTATCTTAAAACTTTACTTGTCATTAGTGAGACCCCACATGGATTATGCTGTCCAATTTTGGTGTCCTTATTACAGAATGGACATAGATTCATTGGAGAGAGTACAGCGTAGAATGACAAAAATGATCCATAATATTAGAAATCTTTCGTATGAAGAAAGGTTGAAGAAATTAGGTTTACATTCGTTAGAGAGACGCAGAGTTAGAGGGGATATGATAGAGGTGTTCAAGTGGGTTAGTGGGATTAACAAAGGGGACATGGCAAATGTACTAAAGCTCAGTGATAGCGAAAGAACTCGTACCAATGGTTTCAAATTAGATAAATTTCGTTTCAGAAAAGATATAGGCAAGTATTGGTTTGGTAACAGAGTTGTAGATGGGTGGAATGGACTACCAAGTGCTATAGTGGGATCTAAAACTGTAGGGAGCTTTAAGATAAAATTAGATAAGCATATGGACGAGAAGGGTTGGGTGTGAAGGGGGATCAGCCGGGTTGGGCCAATCAGCGCTCTGCAGACCTCCATAATCCTGCGTTAATCTCTAACCATTTTGGTAAGATGATCCTCAGGGTATTAGAGTGTGAAGCCTATAATTGGGCTTTGTAATTGAATTGGGGTTGTGTGGGACAGGGATCTGCCTTGCTTAGGCCAATCGGCTTTCTGCAGACTCCCATTTTCTTATGTTCTTATGTTCTTATGTAGTGAGACTTTAGTTATTGGAGTTATGTATAGACCGCCAAATATGAGTAGAAATGACGGAACATCATTATGGGAGGAAATTAAAATAGCATCAAGGCTTAGCAACGTGTGCATTATGGGGGATTTTAATTTCCCTAATATAGATTGGCAGCAACAAATAGGCGACTCTGATTCAAAGGAGTTTATTGAGGTAGTACAAGATAGTTTTTTTATCTCAATTCATAGATACGCCGACTAGAGGTGATAATATTCTCGATTTAGTTTTCAGTAACAATGAACATATGATAAATAGTGTAGAAATCGGGGACCACCTTGGAAATAGTGATCACAATTCTGTGTATTTTAATATACAATGGAAAGGTAATATCAGAGAGAATACAACATTAATACCTGACTTCAGAAAAGCCAATTATGGTGGGTTAAGAGAAGCCCTGTTAGCGGACCCTATGGTCAAAAAATTAAGTCGATCCAGGTGTCCAAATGAGTGTATCCTTTCTCAGGCACCTGTCATCTTAAGTCAGGAGGAGACGTCAAACTTGGTAGATACATACGATAATTTTATCAAGTCAGTATTCAATGCGCAAAATAAATATATCCCCAAAAGAAAATTTAGATCAACACAGAACCAACCAAAATGGATGAATAATAGACTATTAGATCTTCTAGGAAAAAAGAGAGGAATATATAGAAAAATTAAAAAAGGCGAAATTCACCTACTTGCTTACTATCAGAATCTATCACGACAGGTAAAAAAGGATATTAGTAAAGAAAAAAGAAATTATGAAATTAAGGTTGCCAATGATTCAAAAAATAATCCTAAAGCTTTTTACCAACTATATAAATCCAAGGTTAGAGATGTAATTGGTCCCCTTAAAACTTCGATAGGAAAATTGACAGAAAGTGATTTAGAAATGTGCAGTACATTAAATAGTCAATTTCTTTCCGTTTTCACTAATGAAAATTTGGCACAGTTTCCAGAAGTCCGTAAGGTATACAGCGATAGTATAGAAAATAGGTTAAGTACGGTTACTATAAGTAGAAATGATGTGGTTAAGGAAATTGACAGACTGAAACCTCATAAATCGCCTGGTCCTGATGAGGTATATGCTAGAGTATTAAAAGAATGCAGAGATGAGTTAAGTTATCCATTAACATTTCTATTTAACAAGTCATTAGAAACAGGTATAGTTCCAGAAGCTTGGAAGCTTGCAAATGTAGTTCCGATCTTCAATAAAGGTGATAAATCAATAGCATCCAATTACCGTCCCATTATACTCACTTCAATCATAGGAAAACTACTAGAGTCAATTATTGCTAGGAAAATGAGAAACCACTTAGAAACATTTAACTTAATCAATTCTTCTCAGCATGGATTCACTCAGGGACGGTCTTGCCTTACTAATTTGCTTAGTTTTTCTCAGAGGTATATGAAGCAGTAGATAATGACAAGTCATATGATATTATATATTTAGATTTCAGTAAAGCTTTCGACAGAGTCCCTCATGAGAGATTGATGAGAAAGGTTGAGGCACATGGAATAGGTGGGGCGTTGTTAGGATGGATTAGGTCATGGCTAATTGGTAGGAAGCAGAGAGTCAGCATAAATGGTACCAAATCAGAATGGGGAGCAGTCAAAAGTGGTGTCCCCCAGGGATCGGTATTAGGTCCCCTGTTGTTTCTTATATACATAAATGACCTAGATTTAGGTATAACTAGTAGGATAAGTAAATTCGCAGACGATACTAAAATAGGGAGATCAATTGATTCAGATAGCGATATAGAGTGCCTCCAAAGGGATCTAGATACCTTACATGAATGGTCAGTAAATTGGCAGATGAAGTTTAACATTGACAAATGCAAGGTATTAAAGATAGGGAAGATGCAAACAAATGTTAAATATAAACTAGCTAATTTAGAATTAGAAAATTCAGACTGCGAGAAAGATCTAGGTGTGTTTGTTAGCAATGATTTGAAGCCTAGAAAACAGTGTATAAGCGTTCGTAATAAGGCAAACAGGATTCTCGGGTTCATCTCTAGGAGTGTGAGTAACAGAACTGCTGATGTTATCTTAAACTTTACTTGTCATTAGTGAGACCCCATATGGATTATGCTGTCCAATTTTGGTGTCCTTATTACAGAATGGACATAGATTCATTGGAGAGAGTACAGCGTAGAATGACAAAAATGATCCATAATATTAGAAATCTTTCGTATGAAGAAAGGTTGAAGAAATTAGGTTTACATTCGTTAGAGAGACGCAGAGTTAGAGGGGATATGATAGAGGTGTTCAAGTGGGTTAGTGGGATTAACAAAGGGGACATGGCAAATGTACTAAAGCTCAGTGATAGCGAAAGAACTCGTACCAATGGTTTCAAATTAGATAAATTTCGTTTCAGAAAAGATATAGGCAAGTATTGGTTTGGTAACAGAGTTGTAGACGGGTGGAATGGACTACCAAGTGCTATAGTGGGATCTAAAACTGTAGGGAGCTTTAAGATAAAATTGGATAAGCATATGGACGAGAAGGGTTGGGTGTGAAGGGGGATCAGCCGGGTTGGGCCAATCAGCGCTCTGCAGACCTCCATAATCCTGCGTTAATCTCTAACCGTTTTGGTAAGATGATCCTCAGGGTATTAGAGTGTGAAGCCTATAATTGGGCTTTGTAATGAATTGGGGTTGTGTGGGACAGGGATCTGCCTTGCTTAGGCCAATCGGCTTTCTGCAGACTCCCATTTTCTTATGTTCTTATGTTCTTATTTATATATCTTTACATACAGTATTTGTTGTAGTTTCCTCCCTAGACCTCCATCAAGTTTAAAAGAACCCCCAAGACCCTCCTTAAGACTTTTGTTTTTTTACATTTTTAGATATAAATAATTATGTTCTGGCCGAAGGCCGGTTCCTTTTAAATTACACAAATGACACGAAAAGTGTAAATATTGACAAAAAAATGGGGCGAAATGTCTCAAATTCACCAAACTAATGGACCGAACGTCTTATAATCTAAAAACGAATGACACTAAACATGAGGATGAACGGGGACCAGAAAAACGATCCATCTCCCCTTAATGTATGCCAAATAAAGTTTGTGCATAATCAAAATCTATAACAACTCCATGGTTCGCCCTTCAAACTTCTCTCTCTCTCTCTCTCTCACACACACAGTCCACCGAGTCCTAAAGTTTTAATCGGTTATCCCGATGGAGAGGATTGTATTGTGGTCCCTCAGAACTCAAGCTGCTCAACTATCAGCTTGCGTTAGCCTACACGTATTCTCACCAGTGCATCTGCGTATGTACTATGATGGGAATTCGGCACCTCACGGTCGTCAAAAGTCGCATGTGACCTCGTAGTTAAGGTAGAAAAAGTATTGTACTGTACCTAGGTTAAGGAAATCTCTGTAGATTTTCAGTTTCACGGCTGCTGGTGAAACATAAACCGACAATTATTATTACTGTTATTATTATTATTATTATTATTATTATTATTATTATTATTATTATTATTATTATTATTATCCAGCCCAAAACAACGTATCATAAGAAGAAACAGACACACAAACACACACTTTAACTCCCAGCGCATAATTCTCAACCTCTCCAATACGATTGAAATAACAATATTTCTATCTCACTTACGCAGAAAGTAACTCGATGACACGAGCAGATTCAATTCGGTTCGGGCTAGCTTCAAAAACTTAAGGGGGGATGGTTCACTTTTTGGGCGATTTTTGCATGTATTCATTATTTTTCTAGTTCCCTCCCTAGACCTCCATCAAATTTAAATAAAAACATCCATTAGATCCCCCTTCTAGATTAATTTGTACATTTTTTGGTAGAAAAATTTCCCGGCCAAAGGCCGGTTCTTGCAACATTACAGGCTCACTACCGTTCGCCAGGGAAATAATCGACACCTAAATAACACGAAAGATCTAAATATTGACGAAGAAATGGGGCGAAAGGTCTTAAAATCGACTAACTACTGTTGCAAACATCTTAACATCTGAAAACTAATGGGGCTAAACATGAGGGAGAAAGTGGTCCAGAAAAGCGGCCCATCCCCCCTTAAGGCCACGATTTGTCCTAGAGTGTACCGTAAAACCCTTAAGTCTTCAGTACCAAAAACAAAAACAAATCAAATCATTAGAAGGGCACTCGGTAGAGCACATACCTCCGCCTACGCTAGAGGAGGTATGCGCTCTACTGATCGGCTCCTAAATGGAACCATATTTTTATTGGCGCATCTCCTATCTGCCCACTAAATTTCGTGAACATCGGTTTATAATTTTTTGAGATATCTTGTTTACAAACAAAGAAATGGAGGCAAAACATAACCTCCTCCAACTTCGTTGACGGAGATAAACATAAACAAATTTACTCAGCTGTCTCAAAAGATCATGCAAACTTCTCCACAAAGTATTTGTTAGAATGAACGAAGGTATTAGCTTTTCCCCGATGACTTCGCTCGGTCCATTTCAACTTTCGGCCAACTCTGGGGACTTACTGCTTAGCTGTCGTGTGTTTCAATCGGCGACATGCAAAGTTTTGAAAAGAAGACTAAGTATTTTGGAAGTGAGTCAATCGGCGTATAGAGATCGTGATTGGTTGTAAGTGAATTGTTGGAAGTATAAGGTGGGATTGGGGAGAGAGAGAGAGAGAGAGAGAGAGAGAGAGAGTAGAAAGGAGTACAAAGTAAATCAAGCAACAACAGGTCCAGCGACCTACTAGGCCGCTTGTCCCCAAAAAACACTGAGGATCAAGTGTCCAAACAGTGGTTTAGAGTGGGTAAGTGAAAATTGAAAATGGAACTACTGCCCTGGAACTAATGTCTGTGGCAGGATCAGGAAGCCAGCAGGGGACAGATGGGTTAGTAATATAACACAGTTATAAGGATAAGTGATCTTTTGTATATCTGGGAAAAAAATAATAACGTCTTAGTAATATATATACGCAATAATCCTTGATGAATCTGAGGGGGGAATAAAATAAAGTCATTCATTTACAAATGCAGTCAGTCGCAGGCCCGATGAAAGATATTTGTCTAGGCGAAGTTTAAAAGAATCAACGGTGCTGCACTCTATAACGTCTCGGGGAAGCCCATTCCACAAGTTGACAACTCGATTGAAAAAGACATTCTTAGATTCGTGTGAGTTAAAAGATTTACCAATAATTTTGCAACTGTTTCCTCGCGTGTAGTTAGATTGGTCCATAGCGAAGTACTTACTACAGTTCATATTGTCGATGCCTTTGATGATTTTGAATACTTGAATTATGTCGCCTCTTAATCTGTGCTGGGTTAAAGGAAATATATTTAATTCTCTAATAGGCTCCTCGTATGGTTTGTTCTTTAGGCTAGGTAACATTTTGGTAACTCTACGTTGAACTCGTTCTAGCTTGTCTATATCTTTTTGGTAATAAGGGTACCAGGATTTAACGCAATATTCCAGAAGAGGGCGGACTAAGGAATTGTAAAGAGTTAGGATAAGTTCTTTGGATTTATGCTCAAATGACCTGCCTATAAAGCCAATTATTGTGTTTGCCTTCTTAACAACTTCTGAACATTGTTGAGTCCGATTTAGGTTACTCGATATTGATACTCCCAGATCGGTTTCTCTGTTTACATTCTTAAGCTGAGTGCCATTCATCGAATAGTTTGCTTTCTCATTTTGGTTTCCGATATGTAGTACTTTACATTTATCTGCATTGAAACTCATTTGCCAAATTTGGGCCCAACATCTAGATTGTGTTGCATATCGTCAACTTGTTCTTTTGAGAGTACGCTATTTGCAATTTTTGTATCGTCAGCAAACTTTGAGATTGTACAGGTGAGACCCTCATCTATGTCATTGATGTAAATTAGAAAGATAATTCGTCCTAGTACCAATCCCTAGGGTACCCCGCTACTTACATTGGTCCATTTAGATGCCTTACCGTTTATGACTACTCTTTGCTTTCTGTCGCTGAGCCAATTTTCTATCCATTTCAACACACTGTCTTGTATTCCATTTGATTTTAGTTTTAGCAGTAAATGTTTGTGGGGAACTTTGTCAAAGGCCTTTTGAAAATCAAGGTATATAATATCTACAGCTTTACTCTCATCATAGAGATTGAGGATATCGTGGAAGAAGTCTTAAAGAGATATGTTAAGCAGGAACGTTTGTTACGAAAGCCGTGTTGAGTATCTTTAAGTATGTTATTTTCCTCTAAGTGATTTACGAGTCTGTCTCGTATGACCGTTTCTAGCATTTTACATACAACTGAGGTTAAGCTAATTGGACGATAGTTACTGGGAAGGGATTTGCTCTCTTTTTTTTTAATATCAGTGTTACGTTGGCTAGCTTCCACTGATCAGGCATAGTTCCAGACTGCAAGGATTTATTGAATAGCAATGTCAGTGGTTTGGAGAGCTCATCATTAGCTTCCTTTAGAACTCTAGGTGAGATTGTATCAGGTCCGGGCGATTTATTTACCTTGAGTTTATCTAAACATTTCAATACTTCTCTCTCTGTAACGGTGATATTGCTTAGAACATCAGAATTATCAAGCTGAATCGGCGATGCTGTAGGGATATCAATGAGGTCTTCTGTTGTAAAAACTGATGCAAAGAAGGTATTAAGGACATTACTCATTTGTACTTCGTTTTTGGTGTATTCTCCATTTTCATCGACTAACGGTCCAACAGTTGAAGTAACTACTCTTTTCTTTCTGATATAACTATAGAATTGTTTCGAGTTTGTTTTACTTTGATTCGCAACATGTAACTGCAGGGTCTTTTTACTCTGCTTAATTAACTTTTTTGTTTTGCGTCGTAGTTCTACAATTTTCACCCGTTCTTCGTTATATTGTGAGGATTTTAATCTATCATTAGCAATCTTTTTAGAAAGCTTATCATTATGGCCTGTACGCCGTATTTTCGATGGTATGCAGTCTTGCACTGCTTTTAGGTAAGTGGTTGCGAATAATTCCCAAGATGTATTTATGTCGTTATTGTTGATTAGAAAGCTCCAGTCAGTTTCTTTAAACATAGCTCTAAGATTACGAAAGTTTGCTTTCTTGAAATTAGGGACTTTCTCAATGCTACTATTTGGTTTGTTACTAGTAAACTTTAAACTGAAAGTTATCGTACGATGGTCGCTGTTACTGAATTCATCACCAACATTCAAATTCTCTATTAATTCTTCTTTTGTTGCAAGTATAAGGTCAAGAACGTTATTACCACCAGAGTCGGCGATCAACAAATTGATAGAGCAAACTCTCTCGCAAGTTCGCTTACAAGTCAGTCCGGAGTGTGAAGTAAGAGTATCTCCCCACTTGGTCACAGGTAAATCAAAGTCGCTAAAAATTAAGGTATCTAGTGAGTTACTTACATCTGCAATTTGTTCATAAATTTCTCGGTCAGTTTGCACTGATTGAGCTGGAGGTCTGTATATTAATGCAAGTATTATCTGTGTACCTTTATTATTCTTTATTAGCACAAAACATTTGTCGACGTTCACAATTTGAGGTTTTGACAATATGGTCGGGTTAAGAATTTCTTTGATAAAAATTAAAACGCCACCTCCATTTTTATTTATTCGGCTTTTCTCAAACATTACATAACCGGGAAGTGAATACTCTGCTAAAAAGTCTCTGTCTTCTGTATTGGGCCAAGATTCTGTTATGCCAATCACGTCATAATTTTCTGTAGACACTAGTTTCTCTAAATCTGAAAATGTATTGCGTATGCTACGAGCGTTTGCATAGAAAACCTTTATAGTTGCGGTTTTAGAACTCAAGGAACGCTCTTTAATCGAATGTTTGGTGCTGGTCGGATCTACATTTACGTCCATGGCTGTCCTTGGTCCAAAGTTAATTTGAAGTGAACGGTGTAATAAAAGACAGGGGGGAGAGAGAGAGAGAGAGAGAGAGAGAGAGAGATTTACATAGATTTACATAGATACTCTGGCCACAAAGATCTTACGATCCAAGCGAGGTGGTCAGGATTTAATTCTAGTAGAGATGGCGTATCCAATAGAAAAGGAAAGTTGAAGGAAAGGATAGAAAAGAGAGAGAGAGAGAGAGAGAGAGAGAGAGAGAGAGAGAGGGGGGGGAGGAAAGAAGGTGTGTGTGTGTATATCATGGTAGAAGAAGTACTGGTAGGTGATGAATGGCATGGGATAATATACCTACTTTCATATTATCACTTTCATTCTAGTGTTGATGGGAATCGTAATTACGTTTCTCCCCCCCCCCCTCCCTTCTCTCTCTCTCTATATATATATATATATATATATATATATATATATATATATATATATATATATACGTATGTATATATGTATATATATATATACGTATGTATATATGTCTATATATCTGTCTATCTATTTATCTATCAATCTATATATATCTATCTAGCTATCTGTCTGTCTGTCTATCTCATTGCGGACGAAAAAAATAGAGAGATAGAATGTTATACAACAAAATTATAAACCCTTGCTGAGCGAGCTAATCATCTTCCCCGAGACTAACAAATGACTGTCTTGAAGCTCAGCCGGTAAATGACTAAACTTGAGCGATAAATTATCCGGAGAATATGATAGGCAAGATGGGTAAGAGGGGGAGAAAAATATAAGCGACAAATTACAAAGAAAAACATACGCGAAAAAAAAGGAAAAACATGACAAAATATAAGGAAATATATGGGAAAAAAAGGAAAAATAATGAAAACAAGAAAAAGTGATGAAAACAAAGAAAAGTAACACAAAATACGAAACAATGAAAAAAAGCGAGGTGTATTATCTTTTCCCATTTAGTACCGGCTCTGTCCTTTAACCTAATTCTGGCTACTATTCGCTGATTTTATGCAGTTGTAAAAGGGCCTCCAACAATTAACAGGCTTCGAACTCTCTCCCTTAACCCTTTTCACTACCCCACATCCTTCTCAAGCTGCACAAAATGGTCTAAATATAGATAGAATAGAATATAAAAGACGTCGCCGGTACCGAAGGGGTTAAACAATCTGGGATATAATATACGGCTGAGTGCAATACTGGCCTATGTCCAGAAATGTCAATACATACTTTGGCTGATTATGGGAAGATGGGTCGTTTTTCTGGTCCCCCTTCTTCATCATGTTTAGCCCATTAGTTTTCAGATGTTATGACGTTCGGCGATTGGCAAAGTTGGCGATTTTAAGACTTTTCACCCCATTTTTTGTCTCAATATTAAGAATTTTCGTGTCATTTAGGTGTAGATTTTTTCCAGCGATAGCGAGCTTGTAAGTTAAGAGAAGCCGGCCGTTTCTATCGAAAAATTTACACATTTATCTTGAAGGAGGGTCTTGGGGGGTGTCTTATTAAGCTTGATGGAGGTCTAGGGAGGAAACTAAAACCAAATATGATATAAAGATACATAAATAAGTAAATATATACGCCCATCCCCCCTTAAAAATATGCACTTTTTAGTGATAAAAGAGACAATCTTCTCCATTAGTAGCGTGCATGTTACTAATGGAGAAGTAATTTGGGCTTTTTATCAATACAATGTACTGTATTGTCTTTATTTACAGTTATACAGGCTAACATCTTTATTGGAACGCGGGTCTAGTGGGTGTTTCAAGATATATTTGTACATTTTTCTATAGAAATATGTCACAACCGTAGGCCGGTGCCTCTTAAATTAAACGCTCGCTATCGCTTGCCAGGAAAATATCGACACCTAAATGACACAAAAAGTGTCTTAATATTGACAAAGAAATGGGACGAAAGGCCTTAAGATCGCCAAACTAATGGGCCGAACGTCATAAAATCTAAAAACTAATGGACCTAAACATGGGGAAGGAGCAACTACTTCCCCCTTAAGGTTTCCAATATTCCAGTGGGTGTTAACTAGCATGAGTAATTACGATGGTACACTTAGAGATAAAAGATGGCCTTGAATTTCAGAAGCAACCTCAGCCAGGTTCTGAAGTATTTGGACTATACTGAAGCATTGGGTGGTCTCATTGGTGATCGATACAGATTAAAATGGACGATTAGCTATATAATGGCTAATTGGCTGCTCATTAGTAACGTTGGCTGCTTAATTTCGCAAAAACAAACGTACGAAGTGAATTGACTGACAAACCACATTATAATGGGATTACCATTTTCTATCTCCTAATAACTCAGATAAATATTGTGTATACGGCAGTGCTCTTGTATTCGCTCCTATTTTCACTGAATCTGCCCCCCTACTCTCTCTCTCTCTCTCTCTCTCTACAGCCTCTCACAGCCCACTCATCACCCTCTTCATCTCCCAGCATCAGGGCGGCGAATGAAGAAGAAAATGATCTATTATAAGGCCTAAATTGTTATTTTCGAGCCGCTATAGAATATTGCAGAGTAATAATAACGTCAAAAAAGGATGCCCTGGTATCATTTCCGTGTGTTAGCTCATATATGAAAAGAATATAATGAAGAAAAAGATACCCAACTAAGAAGCCCCTTCCTCATTGGCCAAGACAGTGATGACGTCAGGATGTAAACAATGCATCGTCGGAGCGTGATTGGTCGATAGAAAAGGCGCGCATTTTTCCAACCTTTCGCCTGATTGGACGAGCCCGTGGGTCGGGATTGAAAGGAAGGCCGTGATTGGTGCTTTCTTTTTCTCTTAGTGCACTGGAGGGGAATGAAAGGTGAAAGGTTTGGATACGGGTTCCCGGGATGAGAAGCTTCAGCAAGTGTAAGATATTGGCACGGAAGCTGGAGGTGATGGAATGAGAGAGAGAGAGAGAGAGAGAGAGAGAGAGAGAGAGAGAGAGAGAGCGAGCGAGCGAGCAAGCGAGAGCGAGGTGGGGAGGGGGGTAGTTACACAGATGCTCAGACCACACAGACCTTGTGGTCCCTACTAGGTGGTCTTGCCTTATTACTACTAGGCAGGGACAGTATGTAGTAGAAGAATAGGACAGCAAAGTAGAAGGCTCTCTCTACCCACCCTCCGCCCCTTCCGGCTAAAAAAACGGACCGGAAAATAGGATGAAGTAACCTTATGGGTCAGGAAATGCCCACAAGGAGAGTTGTTAATAGAAAGGAATTAGCCTGAGAGGGAAATTCCACTTACATACCTACTGATTCATTCCTATTAATCCAATCTCCACATAACATTCCACTATTTGTACACACTCTATGTGAAGAAAGTTTGTGTGACATCTAGGCATGCCTTCTTTCTATTTAACTTCACTCCATTACCTAGGGTTGCAGCATTGCTAATAATCATGAACCGTGCACGATTGAGAGAGAGAGAGAGAGAGAGAGAGTTAGTTAGTTAGTTAGTTAGTTAGTTAGTTAGTTAGTTAGTTAGTTAGTTAGTTAGTTAGTTAGTTATATAACTCTATGAACATTATAAACAATAAAATACAGAACAAACATGTCAAAATGTTACTAGACGGGTCCAGCAAAAAAATACAGACCGGTACAGCAGCTGAAAAATACAGTAAAGGAAAAAGACTGCGAAAAATACATGGATATGAAATAGAGAAAGGACGAGTCAGTACCGGTAACGAAAATATACAATGGGGAAAAGTATGGAAACACTGGCTGAAAAATATATTAACAAGGCTAATATTAAGGTAAAACAAAAGAAGTGAAGAATAGAAACAGAAAATATAGTGACTGTGTGTGTGAGAGAGAGAGAGAGAGCGAGAATGGGTGTGTGCGTGTGTGTGAGAGAGAGAGAGAGAATTACATATATTTACATATATATATATATATATATATACTTGCTATACAGACCTTACGATCCCAGCGAGGAGGTGATCAGGCCTACATTCTAGTAGATAATTATACCAAACCCGGTAGTAAGGGAAAGTGGAAGGAAACGATAGCAAAGAGAGAGAGAGAGAGCATCAACTCATAGTCCTAGAACTGGTATTTTGATTGATAAAAATGCACTCCAAAAATGTAAGTAGGAAATATTTAATATTAGCTGGAACTAAATTGCCTAAAATGGTCGCTATAGAAAACATATATAATGAGAATGAAGAAGAGATGTACTAATGAAGAACAGGAAAATATTATATTGCAAAGAAGTTTATATATTGATTGGAAGCTTTAGTGAAACCCATGTATTAGTCTCTCTCTCTCTCTCTCTCTCTCTCTCTCTCTCTCTCTCTCTCTCTCTCTCTCTCTCTCTCTCTCTCTCTCTCTCTCTCTCTCTCTCTCTCTCTCTCTCGTATGCAGTGTGGATTTCCTATATCCATAAATAATACCGATTTACCAGTTTATTCTATCTCCCATTAATCGTTTTCATTTGCCTTAGGAACGAATACATGTGTCAATATTTAAAACATGACCGTTTAACATTTTGCACAAAATTAATGTCAAGTTGGGTTTTCCTATTATGGAACAATTTATTAGCAGTCGAATATATTTAAACTATTCGCATTTATTTAAGTAATGGTACTTATAACTGTAATTGATAATCAAATGATAAGTGCAAGAAAATATTTTCATGTACGATACTTGAATTTGTGTTGTAAAGACTTCAGCCGAATGTATTTGCCTAAAAAAAATCCGAATATCCATTCCATTAACATTATGATAAACAATTATCCCTTGCTAAGATTAATTAATGTGTCTAGTGATAGACAGAGGATATAAAATGTTCATTAAGGGGAGATGCTTCACTTTTTGGGCGATTTTTGCCTGTATTCATTGTGTTTTTAGTTTCCTCCCTAGACCTCGATCAAATTTAATACCACATCCATTAGATCCCCTTCTAGATTAATTTGTACATTTTTTGGTAGAAAAAATGTCCCAGCCGAAGGCCGGTTCTTCCAATAGTACAGGCTCACTATCGTTCGCCAGGGAAAAAATAGACACCTAAATAGCACGAAAGGTCTAAATATTGACGAAGAAATGGGGCAAAAGGTCTTAAAATCGAATAACTAATGGGGCAAACATCTGAACGTCTGAAAACTAATGGGGCTAAACATGAGGGAGAAAAGTGACCAGAAAAACGACCCATGTCCCCTTAAACAAGTGCTACTCGAACATCGTCAGTAACTTGCGCCTGACTATACTCCGTTTCATTTCAACTGGCGATAAATTGAAACTCTTATAGCAGCTAATATATCGATACTAAATGGACAAATATTAAACTACCATGTCTCTGCATCATGTTAAGGCCAAGTATATAATAATTAGCACCATATTGCACTACAAAATCTTCAAAATAACTTGAGAAATTTTGATGGGAACTTAGCAATTCACCGCCAGTTGAAAAGAAACAGAGTATAGTTATCTTCAGCAAGGGACGTTTATGGTGCTACAGGGATGGCTATTAAGAGGGGCATTGTAAGGGGCATTGTATGGATAAATCCGGCTTCGCCGGAGAATTTTCTATCGAAAAATGTACAAATTTAACTTGCTGTCAAAACAAAAAAATATATATATGCTGGCTCGCTACCGCTCGCCAGGAAAATATTGACACCTGGATTGGAGTAAACGTCTTAAAACAGTAGGCTGAATGGGGCCGAATGGATACAAGCCAAAGAGAGAGGGAGAGAAAGAGAAAACAAGCGAGGTGGGCTCCCTTAAGAAAAGAACAGCCCAAAAGACCCCCTTCGAGATAAATTTATACATTTTTCGGTAGAAAAATGTCCCGGATAAAGGCTGGTTCCTCCTAAATGTCAGGCTCGCTATTGCTCGTCAGGAAAATATAGACACCTAAATAGGGCGAAATGTCATAAAATAAGTCTTAAAATTCCATAACTAATGGGGCTAAACATGACAGAGAAAGGGTTCCAGAAAAAAATACTTCCTTTAAATAACTAACAGAAGGGAACAGTAACAGAACCCGGTAACTTACGCGCGTCGGGACCGGAGCGCTTGCCGAAGATGGAACCGTTGAAGGGAGGCTTCCTGTACCCGGCTGAGACAGGGGCGCTCAGGAGGGCCAGTACCACCACCAGTACCACCACCGCCACCACCATGCGAGTCTGAACAGACATCCTGCCAACAAATAGAAAACAAATTATTAATAAATAAATATATAAATAAATATATAAGTAAATATATTAACTAATTAATAACTAAACAAGTAAATATATAAATCGATAAATAACAAATATTTAAACAACATAATAATAATAATAATTAAAATTAATGAACGACGTTCTGAAAAGAGGGGATATGTTAGTGAGAGCAGGCATACATAGGTAGCATAGAGCTAGGGATGTCTAGCAACTCAATCCCACCCCTAATATGTGCAACTCTCCAACCCAAGAGTGAAACTATATTCCCAATCTGTTTTCTATTCAACAGCTGAGCTGTAGAACTCTCTTCCTGAATCCATTTTTCCCTCATCCTATGACTTAAACTGCTTCAAACTCCGTGTGTCCAGGCATTTTGGCTCGAACGTTCCTTGATTTTGGCCCTGTCACTCTCTCAACTCTGGGGGAGGCACTCGTCACAGGCAGTTTACCTTTTTGTCTCCCTCATGCACATAACAAAAACAAATAGAGCTAGTGATGTCTAGGAAGAAAAAAGAAACGTATGGGAGGGAGTGAGATTGAGTGGAAAGTATAGGTAAGTGGAAGGTGGCTTGGGAGGTGTATGCAGGATGGTGTAGGAATGGCATAGGAGGAGATAATAGCCATGGAAGTGATTGAATACGAATGGAGAAAATGGGGGCTCGCAAGGCTAACATTATAATCAGCACTCAATCCTGATTCGACTTCCAGAGGGAGAAAAGAGGGAATACATTAGTGAGAGCAGGTTTAAGGGGAGATGGTTCACTTTTTGGGCGATTTTTGCATGTATTCATTATTTTTCTAGTTTCCTCCCTAGACCTCCAATTAAAAAAAAACATCCATTAGATCCCCCTTCTAGATTAATTTGAAAAAATTTCGGTAGAAAAATGTTCCGGCCGAAGGCTGGTTCTTTCAACATTACAGGCTCACTATCGTTCGTCAGGAAAAAAATCGACACCTAAATAGCACGAAAGGTCTAAATACTGACGAAGAAATGGGGCGAATGGTCTTAAAATCGACTAAGTATTGGGGCAAACATATTAACATCTGAAACTAATGGGGCTAAACATGCGGGAGAAAGTGGTCCAGAAAACCGGTCCATCCCCCCTTAAATGAGTATAAAAGAGTTAGCAATGCCTAGGAATATAGGAGAGAGAGAGAGGAATGGGAGAGAGCTAGAATATAGGAGAGAGAGAGGAATGGGAGGGAGCTAGAATATAGGAGAGAGAGAGAGGAATGGGAGAGAGCTAGAATATAGGAGAGAGAGAGAGGAATGGGAGGGAGCTAGAATATAGGAGAGAGAGAGAGAGGAATGGGAGAGAGCTAGAATATAGGAGAGAGAGAGAGGAATGGGAGGGAGCTAGAAAGGAGGAGAGAGAGGAGGAATGGGAGAGAGCTAGATATAGGAGAGAGAGAGAGGAATGGGAGGGAGCTAGAATATAGGAGAGAGAAGAGAGAGGAATGGAGAGAGCTAGAATATAGGAGAGAGAGAGGAATGGGAGGAGAGAGAGAGAGGAATGGGAGGGAGCTAGAATATAGGAGAGAGAGAGAGGAATGGGAGGGAGCTAGAATATAGGAGAGAGAGAGAGGAATGGGAGGGAGCTAGAATATAGGAGAGAGAGAGAGGAATGGGAGAGAGCTAGAATATAGGAGAGAGAGAGGAATGGGAGGGAGCTAGAATATAGGGAGAGAGAGGGGAGGGAGCTAGAATATAGGAGAGAGAGAGATAATGTGAGAGCTAGAATATAGGAGAGAGAGAGAGGAATGGGAGAGAGCTAGAATATAGGAGAGAGAGAGAGAGAGGAATGGGAGGGAGCTAGAACGAGTGAGAATTAAGGGGAGACAGGCCGTTTTTCTGGTCCCCCTTCTTCCTCGTGTTTAGCCCCATTTGTTTTCAGATTCTATGACGTTCGGCCCATTTGTTTGGCTATTTTAATACCTTTCACCCCATATCATTGCCAATATTAAGACCCTTCGTGCCATTTAGGTGTCGGTTTTTTTCCTGGCGAGCGATAGCGAGCCTGTATTTAAAGAGGAATCGGCCTTCGGCCGGGACATGTTTCTATCGAAAAATTTACAAATTTAAATCGAAGGGTGTTTTTTTAAGCTTGATAGAGGTTTAGAGAGCAAACTAAACCCCTTCCTTAAACCATTGAGCCGAACCAGTAAATTATGCTGCACAATACCGTCAGAGCTCCCTTAAGTGTGAGTGCATGTAGAAACAAGGGGCTCTGAATTATAGCATTATGTTATTTTGTATACATTTAATTGTGTTGGCAGTATGACGAGAGGAAGTGAGTGGGAGAGGCGTAAGAGGGAGGTGATAGTAATGGGAGTGATGGAAGTTGAGTGGGGGCTATCGATACTAGCATAATTCTCATGTGAGTTTGAATCGATAGGCAGTGGGAAAAGAGACGATCTATTTGAGTGAAATAGGGGTAGACATGAGCGGGAGAGGTTGTGAAGAGAGGAAGTGAGTGGGAGAGGAGGTGTAGGAAGGAGATAATAGTACTTGGAGCGATCGACTGTGAGTGGGGGAAAGCGGGGCTATCGATATTGGCATTATGATTACCTTTTGAGTTTAAGGGGGGATAGGCCGGTTTTCTGGACCCCTTTCTCCCTCATGTTTAGCCCCACTAGTGTTCAGATGTTAAGATGTTTGTCCCATTAGTTAGTCAATGTTAAGACCTTTCACCCCATTTCGTCGTCAATATTTAGACCTTTCGTGCTATTTAGGTGTCGATTTTTTCCCTGGCGAACGATAGTGAGCCTGTAATGTTGGAAGAACCGGCCTTCGGCCGGGACACTTTTCTACCGAAAAATTTACAAATTAATCTAAAAAGGGGATCTAATGGATTTTTTGTTTTTTTTAATTTGACGGAGGTCTAGGGAGGAAACTAGAAAAATAATGAATACATGAAAAAATCGCCCAAAAAGTGAACCATCCCCCCTTAAATAAAAGAGTGGGAATAATAATAGATGAATTTGTTGACAATGAGTGGGAGAGGGGCTGAGGAGTGTGGGGGGCGAGTGGGAGAGGCGTAGGAGGGAGATAATTGTGTTAGAGGTGATATAATATGAGTGGATAAAAAGGTGGCTCTGAAATTTAACATCATCACAATTTTCGAGCCTGAACCAACTTCCTGCGAGAGTAAGAAAGGAGTTACACCGTGTGGAGGGAGTGGTTAAGGAGTTACACCGTGTGAAGGGAGTGGTTAAGGAGTTACACCGTGTGGAGGGAGTGGTTAAGGAGTTACACCGTGTGGAGGGAGTGGTTAAGGAGTTACACCGTGTGGAGGGAGTGGTTAAGGAGTTACACCGTGTGGAGGGAGTGGTTAAGGAGTTACACCGTGTGGAGGGAGTGGTTAAGGAGTTACACCGTGTGGAGGGAGTGGTTAAGGAGTTACACCGTGTGGAGGGAGTGGTTAAGGAGTTACACCGTGTGGAGGGAGTGGTTAAGGAGTTACACCGTGTGGAGGGAGTGGTTTAAGGAGTTACACCGTGTGGAGGGAGTGGTTAAGGAGTTACACCGTGTGGAGGGAGTGGTTAAGGAGTTACACCGTGTGGAGGGAGTGGTTAAGGAGTTACACCGTGTGGAGGGATTGGTTAAGGAGTTACACCGTGTGGAGGGAGTGGTTAAGGGGGGATGAGCGTATTTATTTGTTCATTAATGTGTGTGTGTTTTTTTTTTTTTTTATTATCTGTTTTTAGTTTTCTACCTAGACCACCGTCAAGCTTAAACCTCCCCCCCCCCCCACCACCCAAGACCCTCCTTCAAGATAAATTTGTATATTTTTCGATAGAAAATCCCTGGAGTAGGCCGGTTAATCTTAAATAACAGGCTCGCTATCGCTCGCCAGGAAAAATAACGACACCTAAATGACATGAAAAGTCATATTACTGACACAAAAAATGTGGCAAAAGGTTTTAAAATCGCCAAAATAATGGGCCGAACGTCTTAAAATCTGGAAGAAGGGGGACCAGTAAAGCTGCCCATCTTCCCTTAAAGAAGGTGGGACGAGTGGGAGAAAGAAGTGTGGAAGGGGTTAATTTGTGTTGGAAGGGAGTTAATTTGTGTTGGAAGGGAGTTAATTTGAGTTGGAAGGGAGTTAATTTGTGTTGGAAGGGAGTTTATTTGAGTTGGAAGGGAGTTAATTTGTGTTGGAAGGGAGTTAATTTGAGTTGGGAGTTAATTTGTGTTGGAAGGGAGTTAATTTGTGTTTGAAGGGAGTTAATTTGTGTTGGAAGGGAGTTAATTTGAGTTGGGAGTTAATTTGTGTTGGAAGGGAGTTAATTTGTGTTGGAAGGGAGTTAATTTGTGTTGGAAGGGAGTTAATTTGTGTTGGGAGTTAATTTGTGATGGAAGGGAGTTAATTTGAGTTGGGAGTTAATTTGTGTTGGAAGGGAGTTAATTTGTGTTGGAAGGGAGTTAATTTGAGTTGGGAGTTAATTTGTGTTGGAAGGGAGTTAATTTGTGTTGGAAGGGAGTTAATTTGTGTTGGAAGGGAGTTAATTTGTGTTGGGAGTTAATTTGTGATGGAAGGGAGTTAATTTGAGTTGGGAGTTAATTTGTGTTGGAAGGGAGTTAATTTGTGTTGGAAGGGAGTAAATTCGTGTTGGAAGGGAGTTAATTTGTGTTGGGAGTTAATTTGTGTTGGAAGGGAGTTAATTTGAGTTGGGAGTTAATTTGTGTTGGAAAGAAATTAATTTGTGTTGGAAGGGAGTTAATTTGTGTTGGAAGGGAGTTAATTTGTGTTGGGAGTTAATTTGTGTTGGAAGGGAGATAATTTGTGTTGGAAGGGAGATAATTTGTGTTGGAAGGGAGTTTATTTGTGTTGGAAGGGAGATAATTTGTGTTGGAAGGAAGTTAATTTGTGTTGGAAGGGAGTTAATTTGTGTTGGAAGGGAGTTAATTTGTGTTGGAAGGGAGTTAATTTGTGTTGGGAGTTAATTTGTGTTGGAAGGGAGATAATTTGTGTTGGAAGGGAGATAATTTGTGTTGGAAGGGAGATAATTTGTGTTGGAAGGGAGTTAATTTGTGTTGGAAGGGAGTTAAATCGCATTGGGAAGGATTTTGAATTGTGTAGACAGATATTGAATACGAGTGGACAAAATTGAGACAACATACTAGCTTTAAAATCATCACCAACATAACTCAAGTCTGAACCAACATCTGAAGGAAGAAAGAGAGGAGATACCTGAGTGAGTTTTCTGTGTGTGTGTGTGTGTGTGTGTGTGTGTGTGTGTGTGTAGGGGAAGAAAGGGGTCAATTGTGAAAGAAAACGTGTAGATGAAAGGGGGCACTGAACCATAAAATCACTCCCCTTCCACCGTACGCTCAAACATAAAACACACACAACTATTATCTCACATTTACCCTTATATAAACACTCTTTCATCTACAACTTTCCTCAGAGTGTTGGGGCTTGTACTGAGGAGAGAATGGAGAATATTGCATCCACCAAGATCACTGCCACCACCTCACGAGAGAGAGAGAGAGAGAGAGAGAGAGAGAGAGAGAGAGAGAGAGAGAGAGAGAGAGAGAGAGAGAGAGAGACTTGAGGGGAGAAAGGTTGCAGGTGATTGGGAGCGAATGTGATAAACGTGGGAGACTAATTAATTGTTGGAAGCAGATGGAGAGATAATTATGTTGTAGGGAAATATCTAGAGAAGGAACGGACGGAATGTATATACTGCCTTCAGGGGGAGGTAATAGTGGGAAACCCACTAGGCGAATATATTTCAACTCATACCTAGTGAGTTGAAATATATTCTACTAGTGGGTTTCCCTTCTCCTTAACATAAATAGGATAGAGGGTTGAGTGTCTTTTAGACTGCCGTGGTGTAGTTGATTAAAGCGTCGGCTATCGTCCTGACGGTCGGCGGTTCGAACCCCACTGATAGATTAGAAATATATATATCAATAAAAAGGAAAACTGGGGTAAGTGTCAAAGTATATAGATACATGCAGAATACCTTGTTTTATCATTTCCCAAAGTTATGTCCTTTCCTCCTGGGACACCCTGTATATATATGCATGGAGTTATGGAAGAAATACAAGGAAGAGCAGTGGGTGTTCCAATACCCCTGATAAGAGAAGGGAGTGATACGAAGTTTCCCTTGCCACTGTTTGCTGCTGATACAGTTAAGATGGTGTCACACAAGCTTTTTTCTGTCAATTTTTACGGGCAATTGTAGTCTGGCATCTTTTATTTTTTTAGGAATATCAGAAATCAGCCACCTAACATAATTTACCTGCAGTTTAGTTTCCGATTCCAATGTGAAAGAGCCTCAAAATAGTACGAGAAAAAACTTGCTCATCGAAAATTGCCGGAAAATGCGCTCGTGGGGCAATTGAGAAGGAAGTGATAAGAAGTGTCCTTGCTACAGTTTCCTACTGATACAGTTATGATGAGTGATAATGACTGGGAGCTACAGGGTTTGGTACAGTACTTATTTTGTTTGTAGCTGTGTGTGAGAAACATAATCTTAAGGTCAATGTGGTGAAGAATAAGGTTTACCCTTTCACGCATTTATGACGCAGAGGTTGCCAGATTAGCAATAAGAAATAGAGTTCTCTCACTCCTATAATTACCTCTCCAAAATTAGTTTTCTGCCCACAGCTAACTCAAAGACAACTGCAGAGGTTGAAGTAACTAAACTAAAGGTTTCTAAATACCCCTGATGGTAACAAAGGCTTTAAAGTATCCCCAATGGGCTCAAAATCGCGTCATATGTCGGAGAGGGTTCCCGTCTTTGAGAGGGATGCAGTCACAGAGTGTGAATTTTTGTTTTTTGTCTGTGTATGAAGGAGAAAAAAATGCAGGTTGTCTATAACAAGTGTCTCCCACAAAGCCAAAAGAATGACAGAGCCAACTTCAAGGAACATTGGGGTCAAAATGACTGGACACACAAAGTTTAATGCAGTTTAAGTCATAGGATGAAGGAAAGATTGATTGAGGGAGAGAGTTCCAGAAGTGAAGTTGAATGGTCAGGTAATGGAAAATGTCAGCTCATTTAAGTATTTGGGCAGTATGTTTAGTAAAGATGGGGTTAGAGGATGAAGTATGAGAGATGGTGACAGCAGGGGGTTATAATACTACTACTAATAATAATAGTTCTTAAAGCTAGCGCAAGCTAGCGCATGCTAAGTCAGCTAAGGATAGCCCAATAAGGCCGATTAGGCGTATTTCCATTGGGATCCTGTACTACTATCCCATCCCCTTGCTCATGAGGGACAGTAACGGCTCAGTGCTTGTGAAAAATCTTTAATACGCCGAGCGTGGGCGCGATCCTGGGCCTTCTGGGTGGAAGTCCAAGACGCTAGTCACTACACCAGCGAACCGCTTGAAGGTTTACTCAACACAGTGACAAGGAATAGGGTGGTGAGTATGGAATTAAAGAAGTCATTGTATGTTAGTGTGGTAATCCTGACATTGACGTATAGCGGTGAAGCTTGGACGTTGTTGGAGAGACATACATCAAGGGTGAAAGGAGTGGCAATGAGTTATAGGTGTCCTTCACTATCCAATGAGTTATAGGTGTCCTTCACTATCCAATGAGTTATAGGTGTCCTTCACTATCCAATGAGTTATAGGTCTCCTTCACTATCCAATGAGTTATAGGTGTCCTTCACTATCCAATGAGTTATAGGTCTCCTTCACTATCCAATGAGTTATAGGTCTCCTTCACTATCCAATGAGTTATAGGTCTCCTTCACTATCCAATGAGTTATAGGTCTCCTTCACTATCCAATGCCCGATTTACGATATTATAATTGGGTTTTTAGGTTTTTGTGTTTGTGTTTTGGCTGGTCCCAGAACGCCTTCCCATTTACCCCATTCATTTTAGGGTTTGCTATACGATTTTTCAATTAAAGATCGAGTTTTCAGTAACATAACCCAATTGTCAATCGAGGGAGGCCTATACTTGAGCAGTGCGTGTGGAATCACATGAAGATAGAAACAGATGAATGAGGAAGTATGTGAGCCTTGTGGTGTGTATGTGCTAGAGTGTGTGAAAAGGAATACCTTGAGGTGGTTTGGTCATGTGGAGCATATGGTGAGTGAGAGAATGACTAAGAGTGTATGAGAGGCAGGTGGAAGGGCAGAGAAGGAGAAGCAGACCGAGAGTGAGGTGGAGGGATGGAGAGGCATATGAGTGGAAGTGGTATTGGATGGGAGGAGGGGCGTCAGCTGATGATATGGCAAATGAGCAGGAGAGTTTATTCTCTCTGTATTGTGTGTATGTGTGTGTGTGTTTGAGAGAGAGAGTGTGTGTGTGTTTGAGAGAGAGTGTGTGTGCGTTTGTTTGTTTGAGAGAGAGAGAGAGAGTGTGTGCGTGCGTGAGCGGAGAGAGTGTGTGTGCGTGTGTTTGTGAGAGAGAGAGAGAGAGTGTGTGTGTGCGTGAGCGATAGGTAAATGGATAGATAGATAAATAAATAACTAAATATATAAAGAGAGAAAGAGAGAGAGTTTGTGTGTGTGTGTCTGTGTGAGAGAGAGAGAGAGAGAGAGAGAGAGAGAGTGTGTGTGTGTGTGCGTGAGCGATAGGTAAATGTATAGATAGATAAATAAATAACTAAATATATAAAGAGAGAAAGAGCGAGAGTTTGTGGGTGTGTGTCTGTGAGAGAGAGAGAGAGAACGAGAGAACTAGAACGAGAACGAGAGAAAGAGAGAGAATGAAAAAGACTGAATCAATATCCACTTAACACCCTCCATCACCGCCCAGCGAGCCTATAAGAACTACATTTGGAGAGGGAGAGATCATTTGGTCATGGGTGGGATTTTCACTTGAGGTTATATTTGTATCTGGACCCCCTTCTCCCTCATGTTTAGCCCCATTAGTTAGACGATTTTAAGACCTTTTGCCCCATGTATGTCCATTTTAAGACCTTTCGTGCCATTTAGGCGTCGATTTTTCCTGTCGAGCGATAGCGAGCCTGTAAAGGCCGGGACACTTTTACCGAAAACTGTACACATTTATTTCGAAATGGGGTCTTGGAGGTATATTTTTAAGCTTGGTAAAATCACAACTTTCAGCAAAGATACGTTTGACTACGAAATGTTTTGCTTAAGGGGAGGTTTTTAGTTTGTTCCCTAGGCCAGTGATTAGCAACCTGGGTGCATGGTGCACCCAGGGTGCATGAATTTTTCCTAAGGGTACATGGAAACAATGGGGTGCATGAAGGGGTACATGGCATGACCAGTAATACATAGGAGTGCACAGCAAGAACATATGTTTTATGAAGAAAACTGTAAGTGTACTCGTAATGGAAGAAAACTGTAAGTGTACTCGTAATGGAAGAAAACTGTAAGTGTACTCGTAATGGAAGAAAACTGTAAGTGTACTCGTAATGGAAGAAAACTGTAAGTGTACTCGTAATGGAAGAAAACTGTAAGTGTACTCGTAATGGAAGAAATTAATTTAAATTGCAGTTAAAGTAATATAAACTTATGCAGGATAATAATATATTACACTCAGTATAAAACTAGCAAACTATAAAGAACCAACCCACCCAAATAGGCAGATACAGCCTAAAGTGTGGGGAAAAGTATCATTTTGGTATACCTTTCACAACGAGTTTTAAGGTTAGACTCGTAAAGGCTCAAAGGGTATATGCGTTTCTGAAGGGCTCCCGGAAGGGTGCATGAACTTAAAAAAGGTTGACTAACACTGCCCTAGACCTCCATCAAGCTTATAATTAGACCCCCTAGAACCCTTTTCAAGATAAATTTGTATAGTTTTCAGTAGAAAAATGTCCCGGCCGAAGGCAGGTTCCTCTTATATTACAGGCTCGCTTTTCTCTCACCAGGAAATAAACCGTCACTTAAATGGCACGAAAGCTATTAAATTGACAATATGGCGCGAAAGTTTATCAAATCACCAAACTAATGGGGCTAACGTCTTAAAATATCATAAACAATGGGACTAAGCATGAGGGAGAAAGTGGTCCAGAAAAAAATCCCTCAAATGGAAATACTTAAATTGATTCGTAATACATTTTGCAGACTAATCAAATCAATGTTCTGGGCTTACTATATATTCTTTTGACAGATTACCCTAAAGGCTTTTAAACAATCAAGCCATTCCGCACATATAAACAAGAGCTAATTGATTACGTTTGGACCCACCGACTGAAGTAAAACCATACAGACACACTCAGTTTTAATGTAATCCTTTTTTCGTAAACCGATTGGCGTTGAGAAATGGTAGGTATTATTATTATATATATATATATATATATATATATATACTGTAGAGAGAGAGAGAGAGATAGTTAGATATATGTTTTTTTTATGAAGGAGACAAAAGGCAGGTTGCCCGGGTTTAGAGTGCTGTCTCCAACCATTGTAATCAACTCGAGCATGCTGTTCAAAGGCTATACCCTGTTCAAAACTAGTAGGTCAAAACTCTTGAACATTAACCTCGATAGCTCTCAAACGACTATGGTAATCGAGCTAATATGTCTACCATTTTGGGAAGGGTCAGCCAGTGAATAGGTGCGCACATTTACAGCCCAATTTGCTCCAGCGCTTTTTGAGTTACAGAGATTAGGGTACATAATTTCTGGCCTTATCTACCGTATTTCAAACATGGTACAGTATGTAAATATTCAACACACGAGTCTTAGAAACCTTCCACAAATTCACAAATTCAAGCCGCGATCACAACCCCTAGCATACTCTTAGTCTACACTATTTCTATTTCTAATATTGCAATTTCAAATCATCTTGTTAAGGGGAGGTTTTTAGTTTGGTCCGATAGATATCCTTCAAGCTTAAGATTACACCCCCTTGAGCCCCTTTCAAGATAAATTTGTAAATTTTTCGGTAGAAAAATGTCCCGGCTGACAGCCGGTTCCTCTTAAATTACAGGCTCGCTATCGCTCGCCAGGATAAAATCGACACCTAAATGGCACGAAAGGTCTTAAAATTGACAGAAATGGGTTGAAAGTTCTTAAAATCGTCAAAATAATGGGGCGAACGTCTTAACATTAGGAAAACAATGGGGCTAAACATAAGGGAGAAAGTAGTCAAGAACAAAATCCTTCAAGTGGATATCTCCCCTTAAATTGATTAAAGTCTGGTAGTTCAAGTGATAAACTATAGTCGGTTTTATTTCAGCTGACGATAAAGTGGACCCCTTAGCAACTGATTTCAGCTGACGGTAAAGTGGACCCCTTAGTAACTGATTTCAGCTGACGGTAAAGTGGACCCCTTAGCAACTGATTTTTCGATAATTAATCGGACCTTATGGAAGTACAATGTCTCTGCATCATTCAAATACCAGGTTTTCACACATACGAACACATTTCGCTTCAAATTCGTTGTAACAGCCGAATAAACAAGATGGAGACATGGCCATAATTGACCATCATCATCACCTGGATAAAAACAAACTATAGAGGGGAGATTTCCACGTGAGGGATTTTTTTCTGGACCCCTTTCTCTCTCATGTTTAGCCCCATTGCTTTTGATATTTTAAGATGTTCGCCCCATTATTTTGACGATTTTAAGAACTTTCGACCCATTTCTGTCAATTTTAAGACCTTTCGTGCCATTTAGGTGTCGATTTTATCCTGGCGAGCGATAGCGAGCCTGTAATTTAAGGGGAATCGGCCTTCGGCCGGGACATTTTTCTACCGAAAAATGTACAAATTTATCTTGAAAGGGGGTCTAGGGGGAGTAATTTTAAGTTTGATGGAAGTCTAGGGAATCAACTAAAAAGCTCCCCTTAAACAGAGGACAACTGCATATCTTACCAAAAGGGTATTCCTAAGCTTAATAAAATCTTGGGGAGACAACTAGACAGCCAAACAAATAGTACGGCGTCACATTGAAATAGCTGAGGGGCAAGTGGCTGTTTTTTGGTCTATTCATTAATGTATGTTTTAGTTTCCTCGCTAGACCTCCCTCAAACTTAGAAAAACACCCCCTAGATCCCCCCTCAAGATAAATGTGTACATTTTTCGGTACCTTTTATAATTACAGGCTCGCTGTCGCTCGCCAGGAAGAAATCGACACCTAAATGGCACGATAGGTCTTAAAATTGACAACGAAATGGAACGAAAGGTGTTAAAATCGCCAAACTAATGGGCCGAACGTCTTAAAATGTCAAAACTAATGGGTGTAAACACGAGGGAGAAAGGGGTCCAGAAAAACGACCCATCTCCCCTTAAAATTATGATGGTCACAAGGATAGATACGACATCGAAATGTTTGGAGAATCCGGCCCTGGGGGATCGCGGTGGAGCCCAACCAATGTATACAGAGATCCTTGTTTACATCTGCTAGCCCTCTGATTGGTCAGCTCCGCTCTGATGTATGATTGGCTGATAGGAGGAGGTGTCTCGTCTGCCTCAGCCAATCCCCGGGGTGCATCGCTAATTCAGGTACAGTCACTTGTACAAATTCGTGGACCCCCAATGTTATTCTTTGTGCAAATATAACTATCTGGATTTATTTCTGGATAGGACTTGCTTTTCAATTAAGAGTATAGTTTTGAAGTTGATGTACAGTCAATCATATTCATATATCCGTTTCCTGAAATATACTTCCATAATTAGATATAGATAAGGTCCACAATTTGTTATGAGTGACTGTACCGGGAGATGCAAAAAATCGTCTATACCACCAACGGTTACGGGTTCAAGGGGAGGTTTGTTTGTTTTCTGGACCCCCTTCTCCCTTATATTTAGCCCCAATGGCTTTGAGATTTTATAATATTCGTTCCATTAGTTTGGCGATTTTAAGACGTTTCGCCCCATTTCGTTGTCAATATTAACCCCTTCTGTACCAGCGATGTCTGGTATTGTTTTATTGTAGCTATATTTACGATGTTATGAAGCTTAGGAAGGACGTCTATCAATCAAAAGGCTACAGACTATCTCAATAAATCTGTTTAGCTACCATATATCCTTCCTAAGCTTAATATAATCGTCTAAATGAAACTTAAATCAAATAAATTAAGACGTCGCCGGTACAGTAAGGGTTAAGACCTTTCGTGCCATGTAGGTATCTATTTGTATCCTGGCGACCGATAGCGAGCCTGTAATTAAGAGGAACCGACCTGTGGCCGGGACTTTTTTTCTACCGAAATATGTACAAATTTATCTCGGAAAGGGGCACGGTGCGTCTTGGGTGTATTTTATAAAGCTTGAAGGAGGTTTTGTGTGTGTGGGGGGGGGGGGGGGGGTTGGAGGGTGACTAAAGAAACGAAAATATGAATAAATAAATACATGAACAAATAAACATTAATCTCCCCGTAAAGAATGTATGACAGGGATAACCCTTTCAGTACCAGGGACGTCCTTTTCATAATGTTCTGGCAATTATTAGAAGATTGTATTCAGCTTAGGAAGGACCTCTAGCCATAATAAGGCTTCAAACTATCTCGGCCAACCCTTTTAACTACCACAGATCCTTCCTAAGCCGCAAAAAATCGTCTAAAAATACGTAGAATAGAATATAACACACGTCGCTGGTACTCAAAGGGTTAATTAAAGTGTCCATAATATAACACACGTCGCTGGTACTCAAAGGGTTAATTAAAGTGTCCATAATATAATATAACACACGTCGCTGGTACTCAAAGGGTTAATTAAAGTGTCCATAATAAAATATAACACACGTCGCTGGTACTCAAAGGGTTAATTAAAGTGTCCATAATATAATATAACACACGTCGCTGGTACTCAAAGGGTTAATTAAAGTGTCCATAATATAATAAAATATAACACACGTCGCTGGTACTCAAAGGGTTAATTAAAGTGTCCATAATATAATAAAATATAACACACGTCGCTGGTACTCATAGGGTTAATTAAAGTGTCCATAATATAATAAAATATAACACACGTCGCTGGTACTCATAGGGTTAATTAAAGTGTCCATAATATAATAAAATATAACACACGTCGCTGGTACTCAAAGAGTTAATTAAAGTGTCCAAAATATAATAAAATATAACACACGTCGCTGGTACTCAAAGGGTTAATTAAAGTGTCCATAATATAATAAAATATAACACACGTCGCTGGTACTCAAAGGGTTAATTAAAGTGTCCATAATAAAATATAACACACGTCGCTGGTACTCAAAGGGTTAATTAAAGTGTCCATAATATAACACACGTCGCTGGTACTCAAAGGGTTAATTAAAGTGTCCATAATATAACATATACCCTTTTAAGGGGGAAGGGTTATTTCATGTATATAATTTTTTTTTTTTTTTTTTTTAGTTTCCTCCCTAGACCTCCATCAAACATAAACGAACATCCATTAGGTCCCCCTTTTAAATTAATTTGTACATTTTTCGGTTGGCTCAACCAAAATTACAGGCTCACTTTCGTTCGCCTGGAAAAAAATCGACACCTAAATAGCACGAAAGGTCTTAATATTGACAAAGAAATGGGGCGAAAGGTCTTAAAATCGACGAACTAATGGGGCAAACATCTTATAATCTGAAACTAATGGGGCTAAACATGAGGGAGAAGGGGGGGTCTAGAAAAACGACCCACCTCCCCTTAACGTTGTATGGACAGTTAATAACCAATCTAATAAAATAATGCAGCCGCCTACAAAAAAACAAATTAAAAAAACGTCTGACTCGTAGTTTCACTCGTCGTGTTATAAATGGCCAACTCTAACCGCTATATAAATCCTATGATGTCCGTTGGTAGATTTGGAGCATAAAAACAATAAATTTACTCAAAAACTTGTTCATTGATTTTTAAAGGGGGGATGGACTTATTTATTTCTTCATTTATATCTTTGTTTTATATTTTGTTAGTTTCCTTCCTAGACCTCCATCAAGCTTTAAACAAAAAATCACAAGACCCTCTTTCAAGTTAAATTTTTACATTTTTCGATAGAAAGATGTCCCGGCCGAAACCCAGTTTCTCTTAAATTACAAGCTCGCTATCGCTCACCATGAAAATGTGACACGAAAAGTCTTAATATTGACGAAGCATTGGGTCGAAAGGCCTTAAAATCGCCAAACTAATGGGCCGAACGTGTCAAAACATCAAAACTGATGGGTTTAAGCATGAGGGAGAAGAGAGTCCAGAAAAACGACCCATCTCCCCTTAGTAACGCGTCCCATTTTCAATGTATTCAACTTTGTCTCTGTAGAACACAAAACCAAATTTAACATTCATGAATAAATCCATATTAAGATGGTGTTCCTTCTTGTGTATATTTGTTGTTCATATTTTGTTCACGTCGAGAGAGAAATAATGTTTTGACGGTTGGATAAAATGGTTGTGCTTGACTGTACATGATTTACATTTGTTGTATTCTAATAGGCCCTTCTTAAACTGATAATTATTCTAGTATAAGCTATAATAATAAACCCATGGGCGGGTGCCCAACCCCGAAAGGAGTTGAAATAGGGGAGCTATCCCCCCGCCAAAGGCGGCTTTCTAGGGCCTTTCCTAGCTGATGCTGAGAGGATTGGGTTCTAGTCATGTGGTGATGGGCTGGTCTATCAGAGTGAGAGCTGAGCGATCTCTGCCATACCCATAGCTTACTCTGACTGTTCCTTTTACTTATATATCTTCTAGATCTCAAGTGGCGGCGTCTTTTCCGTGGATTGACCTCCCTACTGCCAACCTAGAAGTTGGCAGATTGGGAGCCAAAGTGTCACATTTTTCCCTAACCCCTTAACTTTCCCTTCATAATTGCTGAGGGGCACAGGCCCTTGGGTGGGGCTTTGGTTTCCCGGGCGTTTCCGCACCCTCCTCAGCTCCCTGCCTTGGAGTGGCTTCGGTCACCCGGGCTTTGTTAATGGTAAGCAGGGAGGATTTTGTGGGGGCGCTCGTTTATGGTCTTGGCCTTGCTCGAGACCTTGGGGCTGTTCGGCCAGGCAGCCTGGGGAACAACAACAACAACAACATAATAAACCTATGTTGTTATCATAGCAAAAACCTTAACCCCTTCAGTACCGACCACGTCTTTTTAATTTGAACCTAACTATATGTAGACGATGTTGTGCAGTTTAAGGGGAGATCTCCACTTGAGGGATTTTTTTCTTGACCCCTTTCTCCCTCATGTTTAGCCCCATTGCTTTTGATATTATAAAACGTTTGCCCGATTAGTTTAGCGATTTTAAGAACTTTCATCCCATATTAAGACCTTTCGTGCAATTCAGGTGTCGATTTTATCCTGGCGAGCGATAGCGAGCCTGTAATTTAAGAGAAACCGGCCTTCGGCCGGGACATTTTTCTACCGAAAAATGTACAAATTTATCTTGAAAGGGACTCAAGGGGGTGTAATTTTAAGCTTGATGGAGGTCTAGGGAACAAACTAAATACCTCCCCTTAAGACAGACTGTGGTTGTAAGAAGAGTGAAGTGAGATAGTTCGAAGCGTATTGAAATGGCTGGAGGCCCTTTTGAAACTGAAAACAAAAATCGTCTAATGATAACCAGAATATAGTTAAAAAGACGTTGCCGGTACAGAAGGGGTTAACCGATTCAGTACCGATGACGTATTTATATATATATATATTTTAGCTACATTGAGACGATGATATGAAGCTTAAGAAGGATATAAATGGTAGGTACAAGGATTAAGGGGAGGTTTTTAGTGTGTTTCCTAGACTTCCATCAAGCTTGAAATTACACCCCCTTGACCCCCTTTCAAGATAAATTTGTACATTTTTCTACCGAAAAATGTACCGGCCGAAGGCCGGTTCCTCTTAAATTACAGGCTCGCTATCGCTCGCCAGGAAAAAATCGACACCTAAATGGCACGAAAGGTCTTAAAAGTTACATAAATGGGGTGAAAGTTCTTAAAATCGACAAACTAATGGGGCGAACGTCTTATAATCTCAAAATCAATGGGGCTAAACATGAGGGAGAAAGGGGTAAAGAAAAAAAAAACCTCGAGTAGAAATCTCCCCTTAACTGAGATAGTCTGTAGCCTTTCAATTGCCAGACGTCACTAATAAGCTGGAGGAACAAAATCGTCTAATAGTTACCCTAAAATAATGCAAGGGACGCCACTGGTACTGAATGGGTTAAGGGGAGAGGGGTTGTTTTTCTGCTCTCCATTCTTCCTCATATTTAGTCCCATTAGTATTCAAATGTTATGACATTCGGCCCATTTGTTTGGCGATTGCAAGACCTTTCGCCCCATTTATTTTCGTGTTATTTAGGTGTCGATTTTTTCTGCGATAGCGAGCCTGTAATCTAAGAGGGATCGGCCTTCGGCCGGGACATTTTTCGATAGAAAAATGTACACATTTATCATGAAGGAGGGTCTTAGGAGGTGTATTCTTAAAGCTTGATGGAGGTCTAAGAAGGAAACTAAAAATAATATATAACATAAAAAATTATAATATATAAAATATGATATAAAATATAAAATAGAAAATAAATCCGCCCGGATATATAAATCAAGCCGGATATATGCAAATCAACACAAGCGAATGCGGAGAGTGGATTGGAAGTTAATGCTTAAAATATGAGTGGGTGACCCCTTAAGCCCTCTCCTTGATGCGTGGGAAGGACTTGGACATTGTCAAAAGTATGAATTGAAACTTATGTCATTATGTATGGATGTATGTATGCGTGTACTGTATGTATGTATGTATGTATTTTTTTGTCTATGTAGATGAGGGAGACAAAAGGCAAATGTATGTATGTGTATGTACCGGTATGTATGTATGTATGTACATTATGTATGTATGTATGGCATTATAATAAGTCTCTCTCTCTCTATATATATATATATATATATATATATATATGTTTTAGATTAGGGCCTAATAATCTCCAGCTGTGAACTTTGCAACTAAGCTATTTGATCAATATTGATAATAGTCAATATTAGGCAAAATGTGCTCAGTATTCGAGCAAGGAGAGAGAGAGAGAGAGAGAGAGAGATAGAGATTCATCCTCCTATCCTTGTGTGTATAAATATTAAAGTTGTTTCGAGTTCTGTGCTTCCTGTTGTGTGAGTAACTGTGTGTGTGTGTGTGTGTGTGTTTTTTTTCTTTGTCTTGGGAAGGTATGTACATGTGTGTTTGAAAGCGAGTACGAGTAGGTACGTAATAATAATAAAATAATAATAATAATCGGTTCATTTCGGTGCTTAAATATTAAAGATGTTTTGAGTTGTGTTCTTCCTGTTGTGAGAGTGACTGGGTGTGTCTGTGTGTGTGTGATTGTGTGTTACTGTGTGTGTGAGTGTGTGTGTTATTGTGTCTGTGTTTGTGTATGTGTCTGACTGTGTGTGTATGTGTGTGTGAATGTGAGTGTGTATGTGTGTGTGTGTGTGTGTAAATGTGTATGTGTGTATGTGTGTGTGTACATATGCTTGTGAATATGGTTCAGAATATGCGTGTGTGTGCGTATACATAAATACACATACATACATACACAGGAAGCGTGAGAACAAAAAAGAAGGAGGGGAGAGAGAGAGAGAGAGAGAAAAGGTAAAGGGTGAGGTGTAGCGGTGTGCAAAACGATGTGCACTATATGAGAAGTGGACTGAAAGAGAGAGAGAGAGAGAGAGAGAAAGAGAAAGAGAGAGAGGGAGAGAGAGAGAGAATGAGAGAGAGAGAGATAGTGAGAGTGTGAGCGAGAAGCAACAAGATTAAGGGAAGGTTTTTAGTTTCCTTCCTAGACCTTCTTCAAACATAAAAAATACCCCTAAGATCCCCCTTTAAAAAAAAAAAAAAAAAAAAAAAAATCGGTAGAACAAATTTCCGCGGTTCCCCCGTAAATTACAGGCTCGCTATCACTCGCCAGAAAAATCTAGACACCTAAATGTCACGAACGGTCTTGAAAATGACAGAAATGGGGTCAAACGTCTTATAATCGAAAAACTAATGGGGCGAACATCTTAAAATATCAAAAGTAATGTGGCTGAACATGTGGGAGAAGGAGTCTAGACAACAACAAAAAATCTTAAGTGAAAATCTCCTAACCTAACCAGGCCAATTTATCTTTTGTTTACTTATTTCGTGTTATCTCGTACAGAACAAATTCTCGCCTCGCATACACTATTTGTTTTGCAGAAATTATCATAAATACTCTTACAACCACCTCTCTTTGAAATTAGTGAATAATTAACCCTCTCATGATATGATGATGCATATATTTTATGTTTTTTTCTGGCTATTATTAGACGAAATTTTCAGATTAGGAAGGGTATATAGGAGTCAGAGGGTTAATAGAGATAGTCTTTCCCCCTTTACGTCCCACAGATCCTTCCTAAGCTGTATACATTTGTCTAATGATAGCCAAATTATACTGTCAAAACGCGGCATAATTCTCAAAGGGTTAATAGTCCATGCGATATACTCCCCAAAGCAAGACAATAATTGGTATTATATTTGTCTATGTAATTTCTAAAATGTTTAAAAAACGATGAATCGTAGATTTGATTACACAGTCACACTCATTTCCAAACACATACACACACACACACACGTTTATTGATAAAACTAAAAGCGCATGGAATGCAAGACGGGAGAGGGTGCAACAGGGGATGAGGGTTGTAGGAACGCTGAAAGCAGTAACAAGAAATAGGGTGGTCAGCATGGAAGTGAAGAAGTCCTTGCATGACAGAGTGGTAATCCCGACATTGACTTACGGAAGCGAAGCATGGACGTTGGTGGAGAGACTCAAACCAACAGTGAGAGGGGTGGAAATGAGTTACTTAAGAAGTGCGTGCGGAGTTACATGGAGGGATATAAAGACGAATGAGGAAGTAAGAAGGAGGTGTAGTGTGGAGGTAGATGTGCTGGAAAGTGTGAAAAGTAACGCTTTGAGATGGTTCGGCCATATGGAACGTATGGGAAGCGAGAGAATGACTAGGAGGGCGTATGAGAGAGAGGTGGAAGGACAGAGAGCGAGAGGTAAACCAAGAGAGAGGTGGAAGGATGGAGTGAAGAAGTATATTAATGAAGGCAATGCTGGTTGGGAGGAGGGGCGTCGACTGACTTGGAACAGAGGTGTATGGGGGCGTTTCGTTCGTGGCCACCCCTTCGGGGATCATGGCGTCGGAAAATAGATACATAGATAGATAGTGTTGAAATGGATAGAAAATTGGCTCGGTGACAGAAAGCAAAGAGTAATCATAAACGGTAAATCATCAAAATGGATCAATGTAAGTAGCGTGTACCCCAGGGATCGGTACCTGGGGCCAGTTCTCTTCCTAGTTTACATTAACGACATAGATGAGAATCTCACCTGTACAATCTCAAAGTTTTCTGACCATACAAAAATTGCAAATAGCGTACTCTCAAATGAACATGATAAATATATGCAAAATAATCTAGATAAGTTGTCACACTGGGCTCATGGCAAATGTGTTTCAATGTGGATAAATGTAAAGTATTCCTTATCAGAAACCGAAATGAGAAAGCAAACTATTCAATGAATGACACCCAGTTTAAGAGTTTAGACAGATAAACTGATTTGGGAGTAACAATATCCAGTAATCTAAAACCGAGTCAACAACGTTCAGAAGTTGATAAGAAAGCAAAACAAATAATTTGCTTTATAGGCAGGTCATTTGAGCATAGATTCAAAAATGTAACCCTAACTCTTTACAATTCCTCAGTCCGCCCTCTCCTGGAATATTGCGTTCAATCCTGGTGTCCTTACTACTAAAAAGATATAGACAAGCTAGATCGAGTTCAACGTAGAATTACCAAAATGATACCTTGCCTAAAGAACAAACCATACGAGGAGGGTCTCAGATAATTAAATTTATTTTCTTTAACCCAACGCAGATTAAGAGGCGACTTAATTCAAGTGTTCAAAATTATCAAAGGCATCGACAATATGAATTATAATAAATATTTCACTAATGATCAATCAAATTACATGCTGGGGAACGGTTGCAAAATTATTGGTAAGTTTTTTAACTCACAAGAGTCTAAGAATTTCGTCTTCAATTAAGTTGTAAACTTGTGGAATGGGCTTCTCCGAAAAGTCATAGACTGCAGCACCGTTGATTCTTATAAACTTCGCCTAGACAAACACCTTGCCTTAAATCCACGACTGACTGCATTTGTAAATGAATAAAGCGTGTGTTTTTTTTCCTCTATTATATTACTAACAACTGTCCCTTATTAACATCTCCTAATACTGCCACAGACATTTGTCCCAGGGCAGTCTTCCCTTTCCATTTTTCCTTACCCACTCTATATTACTGTTTTGACACTTGACCATCGGTGCATTTTAAGGGCAAGCAGCCTTAAGGGGTCGCTGGACCTGTTGTTGCTTGATTTCCTTTGTACTCCTTTGTACACACACACACACACACAATCTATCTCTCTTTCTCACTCACACACACACACACACACACACACACACACAAACACACACACACACACACACACACACACACACACATACAATATATCTCTCTCTCACACACACACACACACACACACACACACAAAGGAGTACCAACCCAAAAATCCTAACCTACTTTCTGTGACTTGCAAAAATAAAACGGGGCCCAAATAGTTGGGCGAGACACAGGGGATCCTTAACTAAACTGCTCAACCTGCAGTGTTAATCTTTTTAATATAGAGATAGGACAACTTTGTACTATAATTAAATTTAGGAGCCTCTTCAGTACGGTGGAAGTTTGTGCTTTATATTATAGTAAAGCCATTTTATTTGACTAGGTAGTAAAGACATTCGTAGTCAAAAGGCTTAAATTTAAACATATTCCAGTAAATTTGTCAGTACAGAGGTATTTAATATTATGTATCAATTGTCAGTACAGAGGTTATTTAATATTATTTATCAATTGTTTTCTGGCTGTCAGTAGATAATTTAATTCCTCTTAGGAAGGACATGTGAGAGTCAGAAGATAGATTTAACCCCTTCGATTAATAGACGGCTTATAATAGCTGAATAAATCGTCAAATGGTGAACAACATCAAATGAGAATCAGCTGCTAAATTAATGGGCCAAGCTTTCCATCTGGTTAAAATAGATAAATAAATACATACCAATAAGAACATGCAAGTTTCGATATTCTATGTCTTCAGTAGAACACATAACAATATATGAATATATACAAATAGAATAAAGACAAATATAATACAGGAAATGTTAGATAGCGATGATATAACTTTAGGTAAAAACGAGTATATTTTATGTCCTACATAAAGACTCCCGAAACAAACTGTCGGCTTCATTTATAAACGTCTGGAAATGTTATCATAACTTTTGGAATTATTAAATCGAGTCCATTCCCAGAAGGATACGATAAAATGTAAAAGAATGAGTACAGTCATTTTCAACAACTTTAAGGGGTTGTTTTTTTATGGACCACATTGTCCCATGTTTAGCCCCATTATTTTAGTTTTATTTTGAGACATTCCCCCATTAGTTTGTCGGTTTATTAAGAACTATCTTCCCATTTCTTGGTCAATCTGAAGATCTTTCGTGCCATTAAGGTGACGATAGTTTCCTACCTAGCAAAAGCGAAACTGTAATTTAGGAGGAACCGGCCTTAAAAATGTCCTCTTAATCATTACTTTAAGGAGAGATTTTCACTTGAGTTTTTTGTATCTGGACCCCCTTCTCCCTCATGTTTAGCCCCATTAGTTTTGATATTTAAGACGTTTGTCCCATTAGTTTGACAATTGTAAGCCCTTTCGCCCAATTGCTGTCAAATTTAAGACCTCTCGAGCCATTTAGGTGTCGATTCTTTCCTGGCGAGCGATAACGAACCTGCAATTTAAGATTACATCTCTTGCATTTTCAGATAATATAGCATTGTATTTATTTTAATAACCTGAGCACTACTTGTATTGTTCACATCTTCAAAATTTGGCCTCTAGAGCTAAGTAAATATGTTTGTTTGAAAATAATACAGCGTTCGATGATGGTTAAAATAGGACTTCAGAGGATATCGACCCTTCTGGATTATTACCCCCTTCTGTACCGGCGATGTACTTGTCTTTGTATTTCAGCTGCATTTAGACGATGTTATGAAGCTTGGGAAGGACATATAGTAGCTGAAAAGGTTAACTTAGATAGTCTGTAGCCTTTTCATTGATAGACGTCCTTCCTAAGCTGAATAAAATCGTCTAAAAGTTGGCAGAACCTAATGAGAAGGACGTCCCCAGTATTGAACGGGATAAGCCAGCACACTGTAAGTCAAGAATAGCGTCAGGACTGGAGCCCCCTTTTCCAGAACTCCAGTCCCTTGTTGATGATAGTGGTTTATAATGAAAGGTACAGTCATGAGCCATAATACCTGCACTCCCATTGGAATCTGAATCGAACCCAAGTGAGACAATTCAATGTTCTGTTATATCCCAGATCGAGGCTTCACAACTTGGCTTTGAGGGGAGATGGGTCGTTTTTCTGGTATAATTTCTTCCTCATGTTTAGCCCCATTAGTTTTCAGATTTTATGACGTGCAGCTCATTAGTTTGGCGATTTTAAGACCTTTCGCTCCATGTATTTGTCAATATTAGGACTTTTCGTGTCATTTAGGTGTCGATTTTATCCTGGCGAGCGATAGCGTGCCTGTACATTAAGAGAAGCCGGCCTTCGGCCGAGATATTTTTCTATCTATAATTGTCTATACGTTAACTACAGAAGTATATATTCTATTTATTGAAAAGCAAGTTCCAGCCAATAATCAATCCAGGTAGATATAGTTGCACAAAGAAGAACATACTGTAGGTGGTTCACGAATTTGTATATATGACTTTACAATCATCCTAGTTGTCCAGCCTCTATCTACTGAAGGGGCCTTACAGTATGTTACCCGCCTCCAAGTGATAAAATGTGGCACAAATTTCTCTAGGCTCCAACTTGGGCTAAGTCTCGTGACAACAATAATAATAATGAGGATCTGGGAATATGAAAGCAATGTAAAGTCTCATTTAAGGGGAGATTTTCACTTCAGGTCGATTTTTGTGGACCCCCTTCTCACTCATGTTCCGCCCCATTAGTTTTGATATTCTAAAACGTTTGACCCAGTAGTTTAGCGACTTTGAGATTGTTCGCTCCATTTACGATTGTAAGACCTTTCGTGCCATTTAGGTGTCGATGTTTTCCTGGCGAGCGATAGCGAGCCTGTAATTTAAGAGGAACCGGCCACCGAAAAATGTACACATACAGTATATCTCGCAGACGGACATTGGCAGCATTGTTTTTAAGGGGAGATATCCACTTGAGGGATTTTTTTCTTGACCCCTTTCTCCCTCATGCTTAGCCCCATTTGTTTTCTAATTTTAAGACGTTTGCCCCATTATTTTGACGATTTTAAGGACTTTCAACCCATTTATGTCAATTTTAAGACCTTTCGTGCCATTTAGGTGTCGATTTTATCCTGGCGAGCGATAGCGAGCCTGTAATTTAAGAGGAACCGGCTTTCAGCCGGGACATTTTTCTACCGAAAAATTTACAAATTTATCTTGAATGGGAGTCAAGGGGGTGTAATTTCAAGCTTGATGGAAGTCTGAGAAACACACTAAAAACCTCCCCTTAAGCTTGATGCTAGTTTAGGGAGCAAACTAAAAACCTCCCCTTAACCCTTCCAGTTCCGGTGCCGCCCTTTTAACTTTATTCAGATTCTAAGTGCTCGAACTCGTTAAAGTATTCGAGCGTGAATGTTGAGTTCGTTGAAAATGGAATGCAAATGGTTCTTATTGCGCATCATACCGGCTGCTTTCATATTAGTAATGTCAATATTTTACGCCTTTCTTATGTTATGTTACTATCCATTTTATTTGCATGATTCTCTCTCTCTCTCTCTCTCTCTCTCTCTCTCTCTCTCTCTCTCTCTCTCTCTCTCTCTCTCTCTCTCTCTCTCTCTCTCTCTCTCTCCACAAATAAGAAATCTCACAAACCCAAAATCTAGCACCCCGAATCCGAAGAAGAGCTAGTCCAACAAGAATGGCCTCAAATAAGTGGTGGTCGCGTTGCATAAACCTGTTGGGCTTTAAGTGGAAGGGAAACACAGGAAAGAGCTTGAATTACTTATTCCTCCTACGTTTCGGGCTACGCAGAACCCATCTTCAGAGAGTTCTGCGTAGCCCGAAACGTAAGAGGCGTAAATAATTCAAGCTCCTCCCTGTGTATCGCTTCCACCTAATTCATCCACTTGTCATAATGGATCAACCAATTCTGCTGGGCTTTGTTTGTTATGTAGCCCTTTGTAACTATACTTTGTTCACCATCCATAGGCACAACAGTGTCCTCCTATTGCAGCAAATGTATCCTATATCCTCCTATCAGTGTAGTGTCCTAATTTATCAGAACCATATTTTGTTAACTCTTTCAGTACTGGTGACATCCTGTTCATCATGTCCTGGCAACTATTAGACGGTCGTATTCCGTTTAAGAAGGGCGTCTAGCAATAAACAGGCTTCGACCTATCTCTAATAACCCTTTTCACTACCATAGATTTGTCATAAGCTGCACAAAATCGTCTACTTATAGCTAGAATACAAGTAAACAGACGTCGCCGGTACCGAAGGGGTTAATGAACTCTTGTCGCAGGTGTAATACAAAGTAGGCCAAAACTATGAAAGGTTACGAACAATACAATTCTCTCTCTCGCTCAGCTGCCTCCAAAAAAATCGCCTCAAATCTGAAGATCCTCAAAATCCGTAACAAAATAACCCTCAGCAATACAAAGTAGTCCAAAACTATGAAAGCCAACGAAAACTAGAATGTTCTCTCTCTCTCTCTCTCTCTCTCTCTCTCTCTCTCTCTCTCTCTCTCTCTCTCTCTCTCTCTCTCTCTCTCTCTCAGTTGCCTCCAAAAATTCGCCTCAAATCTGAAGTCCTTCAAAATCCGAAAACTAGCCCTCAGACAAGAATGGCCACAAACAAGTGACGGTCGCCTTGTATAAACTGGGTGGGCTGGGTCGACCGTGTGGAGCAATTCTGTTGACTCCACACATTTGACTGGAGAGGAACTTTGCTGGTGGTGGAATGGTGGATTGGTGGGTGGAAAGAGGCAGGGGAGTGGGTGGAATGGAAGGTAGAGATCCTATAGTACATTCAATAGGATCTCTAGTGGAAAGGAGAGGGGAGGGGAGGGGAGTAGGGGTGGGGGTGGAATGAGGAAAGGGAGTGGGTGGGAAGAAGGTGTACAGGAGGGTGAAAAGAGGGAAGGGAAAGGGAGTGGGGGTGGAAAGAAAGGGGAATGAATTGAGGGGAGGGGGTGAAGGTAGAAAGAGGGAAAGGAGGGAGTGGAGTGGGGAGGAAAGAGAGAGGGGAGTGGGGAGAGATGGGTGGGAAATAGGGGGAGAGGTGGAGGGAGAGGGAAGGAGGGATTGGAGAGGAAAGTGGGGAGAAGAAAGGGATGGGGGAGAGGAGAAGAGAGGGAGAGGGTAGGAGCAGAGAGGAAAAGAAAAGGAGAAGAGAGGGAAGGAGTGAAAGTGAAGATTGGCTTGGATAGGAAGGGAGTGAGGGAACGGACGAGGGAAGTGAGTGAGGAGTGGGTTGGAGAGAAGAGAGGAGAGAGAAGTGGAGGGAAGAAGGGAACAGGGGAGAGAGTGGAATGGTGGAATAGAAAGGTTAGAAGGGGAGAAATATATGAATGGGAAATTGAAATAATGGAGGGATTTGAAGACATTCAATTTACCACCTCTTCTATTCCTGCCTTTTTGCCAAACTATTAATATCATAGCTCATGTATCCTTAAAATGATTGCTATTACTATCTCCACAAACCTACGATGTATACTTCTTGATAACAAATATACATAGAAAAGCAGACCTAATGAATATAAACACCATGTCAACACTTTATTGGCAATAAAGTGGTCTTCCTTATATAGTGTTCCCTTTCACTATATACTTTTAACCAATCATTTTCTACGTATCCACTTCCACGAAGAAAATACGGAAACAAACTCAGATAACAAGTAAACAGCAAGAACACATGAATTGGAACAGAGGCTTAAAATCCCTGAGGAGAGTGGCTGGAGATATCGAATTTGAGCGAAGGTATCACCCGGGTCACTTTGAGTTATGTAGGTGGTGAAGGGGGTCGGAAATGAAGGGAGCCCACCTCGCTTTTTTTTCTTTCTCTCCCTCTCTCTTTGGCTTATATCCATTCGGCCCCATTCAGCTTACTGTTTTAAGACGTTTACCCCCATCCAGGTGTCAATATTTTCCTGGCGAGCGGAAGCGAGCCAGCTTATATATATATATTTGTTTTGACAGCAAGCTAAATTTTTACATTTTTCGATAGAAAAATTTCTCCGGCGAAGCCGGATTTCTTATTACAATACTAGCTCGCTATCGCTCGCCAGGATGGGGATAAGCGTCTTAAAACAGTTGGCTGAATGGGGCCGAATGGATACAAGCCAGGGAAAGAGAGAAAAGGAGAGAAAGATAAAAAAAGGGGGTCGGAGTGATGGCATATATTTCCAAACACATTTTCCATCTTGGCAATTACATGAACTAATTTTAAACCATGTAATATTATGTTTTGCCCATTTAACCCTTTGAACATTATGACGCATTTTGACAGTTTATTCTGACAATCATTTGACGATTTTATACAGCTTAGGAAGGATCTGTGGGAATTATAAGGGTAAAGACTATCTCAAATAACCCTGTGATTTCCATATACCTTCCCTAATCTGAATAAAATCTGTTAATTATAGCCAGAAAACAGAAAAGAATGCGCAATCACATCTTGAAAGGGCTAAAACGTGTTCAAGTATTTATAACCCCGACTGTACACCCACTTGTAGTGAAAGGCAGTACACTCGGATGCCATAGTGTCTAACCCTCTCATAAGAATTCATGGACCCTCTATATTTTTATTTATGCAATTATAACTATTTTTCTTTATGCAATTATAACTATCTGGATTGATTATTGGATGCAACATGCTTGTCAATAAGTAGTAAATATAGTTTTATAATTGATGTATAGACAATTGTAGTCATATATTCGTGTCCAGAGATATACTTCCATAATTAGATAGAGGTTAAGTCTACGAATATTTATGAGTGGACTAGAACCTATGTCACCCGAGTGTACAACCGCCTGCAGAAGTAGCTGATGCACTATATTATGATAAACTAGATACACTGAATATTGGGTGAGGGAAGACACTGATTCGGGCATGTGTTTAACCCTTACACGCATATGCCGCAATTTTGAGCCTATTGGGGATACTTTAAAGCCTTTGTTACCATCAGGGGTATTTATAAACTTAGTTACTTCAACCTCTGCAGTTGTCTTTGAGTTAGCTGTGGGCAGAAAACTAATTTTGGGGAGGCAATTATAAGAGTGAGAGAACTCTATTTATATTGCTAATCTGGCAACCTCTGCGTCATAAAAGCGTGAAAGGGTTAAATGGAATAATAAAGGGGGTCCACCTTGTTTTTGTTTTGTTTTTTTGTTTTTTTACTCGTTCTCTCTCTCTCTCTCCCTCTCTGGGTTTTATCTATTCGGCCCCATTCAGTCTACTGTTTTAAGACGTTTATCCCCTTTCAGGTGTCGATTATTTCCTGGCGAGCGGTAGCGAGCCAGCATATTTTTAAAAAGCAGGTCAGCCTCCTTAAAATAATCCTCAATGTCAGGATTGTATAACAGAGCTTGTAGCACATTTATCTGTCAGCTAAAGTACTTATTAACATTTATCTGTCAGCTAAAGTACTTATTAACATTTATCTGTCAGCTAAAGTACTTATTAACATTTATCTGTCAGCTAAAGTACTTATTAACATTTATCTGTCAGCTAAAGTACTTATTAACATTTATCTGTCAGCTAAAGTACTTATTAACATTTATCTGTCAGCTAAAGTACTTATTAACATTTATCTGTCAGCTAAAGTACTTATTAACATTTTTCTGTCAGCTAAAGTACTTATTAACATTTATCTGTCAGCTAAAGTACTTATTAACATTTATCTGTCAGCTAAAGTACTTATTAACATTTATCTGTCAGCTAAAGTACTTATTAACATTTATCTGTCAGCTAAAGTACTTATTAACATTTATCTGTCAGCTAAAGTACTTATTAACAAGGCTGATACGCTGATGATACATTATATAACATTTTCTTTAGACACAAGAGCGAGTATGTGTTTTCCTCATTTAACATCCATTTAAGTTCAACATACAGTAACTGGTATATTACCTTACAGTGAACACTGACGGAAGGAACACACTGAATCGTGGTATATAGTTGGACCGAATGTTTTAAACTATTAAATCAACTTAGTGAAATACAAAGGAATACAAAGGACTTACATACGGCAACAGAAATTGGTCCTTACAGGGCAGTTTGGATTTATAGACTGTTGAGCTTAATAACTAGTAGGTAGTGAAAGGGATAGTAAGCAGAATCATCCCCCCCCCCCCACCAGTCCCTTTAGCTTCTGCTAGCATGGAAATACTGGAGACAATATGAGAGAGAGAGAGAGAGAGCCCATACGACAATAGCAATATCCATGACTATTAAAGGTCCCCTCCTCACCCTACCCTCTTCCTCAAGCCTCTACCCCTCCCCTCCCCTCTATCCCCTTCCCCTACCTACCCCTCCCTTCCACCCCCCCCGCCCCCCACCACCCGCCCCTTCCCCTCCTGGTCACGTCCCTATACACCACACCGAGCTAGAGGGAACAAATTGAATAGAAAAAGGAGCGATAGTGGGAATATATATATAAATATATACCTGTATGTATACATATATATATATATATATATATATATATATATATATATATATATATATATATATATATATATATATATATATATGTATATATACTTAGTTCTAGTAGATATACCAACCCTGAAAGTAGTGGAAAGAGGAAGGACAGGGTAGCAATGGAGAAGAGAGTGAAAGAGAGATTAAATATATTAGAGAAAGAAGTGATGGTGGGAAATTAAAGAGAGAGAGAGGGGTGAG
>CM064573.1:57685090-57730090 GCA_032716605.1 Paralithodes platypus | reverse complement strand
TATTTGTTTATTAATCTCTCTCTATTTGTTTATTAATCTCTCTCTATTTGTTTATTAATCTCTCTCTATTTGTTTATTAATCGTTCTCTATTTGTTTATTAATCTCTCTCTATTTGTTTATTAATCGTTCTCTATTTGTTTATTAATCTCTCTCTATTTGTTTATTAATCGTTCTCTATTTGTTTATTAATCGTTCTCTATTTGTTTATTAATCTCTCTCTATTTGTTTATTGATTTCTCTCTATTTGTTTATTAATCGTTCTCTATTTGTTTATTAATCTCTCTATTTGTTTTTAGTTTCCTCCCTTGACCTTCATCAAGCTTATAATTACAACCCCCTAGACCCCATATCAAGATAAATGTGTACATTTTTCGGTAGACAAATTTCTCGGCCGAAGGCCGGTTCCTCTTAAATTACAGGCTCGCTATCGCTCGCCAGGAAAAAATCGACACCTAAATGACACGTAAGGTCTTAATATTGACAAAGAAATGGGGTGAAAAGTCTCAAAATCACAAAGCTAATGGAACGACCGTCTTAAAATGTAAAAACGTATATGCTAAACATGAGAGAGACGGGGATCCAGAAAACGCAACTACCTCCACCTTAAAAATGTTCCTTGATATAATATTATACGCTAACGGGTCTGGCAGCGCTATGGTCTGATCCCACGTCTTTCTTGGTCTGCCCTTTGCTGCAACTCCCCCCACTGTGACGGACCTGCATCTTTCCGCCCAACTTAGCTCATCCATCCTCTCCACATGTCCAAACCATACAAGCCTGCTATGGTCTATTCGCTGTAAGTAGGCGATAAATCATGACTTCTATCCTTCGTAACTAAAAAAGGGCTGGAGCAAATTGGCTGTACACTTCCAGATATATTCCTTGACCGACTCTTCCCAGATGGTAGAAATGTTAGCTTGATTACTCTAGTCGTTTTTGAGTTACAGAGGTTAGAGGTCATAATATCTCACCTACTTACCGCGAATAGACTATAGTGTGCACCTCATCACGAATGCTGTTGATAGCTATAACCGTCTCTTCAACTCATTATTATAGATAGGAGCCCACCTCGCTTTTTTTCTCTTTCTCTCCCTCTCTCTTTGGCTTGTATCCATTCGGCCCCATTCAGCCTACTGTTTTAAGACGTTTACCCCCATCCAGGTGTCAATATTTTCCTGGCGAGCGGTAGCGAGCCAGCATATATACATTGTGGTTTTGACAGCAAGCTAAATTTGTAAATTTTTCGATGGAAAAATCTCTCCGGCGAAGCCGGATTTCTCCATACAATGCTGGCTCGCTATCGTTCGCCAGGAAGAAATCGATACCTGGATGAGGATAAACGTCTTAAAACAGTTGGCTGAATGGGGCCGAATGGATACAAGCCAGGGAAAGAGAGAAAAGGAGAGAGAGAGATAACAAAAACAGACGGTGAACCCCCCCCCCCCTTAACCCTTTCAGCACTATGCCGCCTTTATTAACCGTTTTAGGGCTATCATTAGATAATTAATTATAAACAAACAAACTTAGGAAATACCTCTAGTAATCCTGAGGGTCAAATGATGTTATGGCGTGTGTAATCCTGAGGGTAATAAATAGTGTTATGGCGTGTGTAATCCTGAGGGTAAAAAAATAATGTTATGGCGTGTGTAATCCCTGAGGGTAAAAAAAATAATGTTATGGCGTGTGTAATCCCTAAGGGTAAACATAATGTTATGGCGTGTGTAATCCCTTTGATTCCCACACACTCTCTGGCTTAGCTTGATTAAGGGGCAGATTTCCACCTGGAGGATTTTTTGCTGGACCCCTTTCTCCCTCATGTTTAGCCCCATTGTTTTTGAGATTTGAAGACGTTCGCCCCATTAGTTTGGCGATTTTAAGAAACCTCGCCCCATTTCTGTCAATTTTAAGACCATTCGTGACATTTAGGTGTCGATTTTTTCCTGGCGAGCGATAGCGAGCCTGTAATTTAAGGGGTGCCGGCCTTCGGCCGGGACATTTTTCTACCGAAAAATGTACAAATTTATCTTGAAAGGGGGTCTAGGGGGAGTAATTTTAAGCTTGATGGAAGTCTAGGGAATCAACTAAAAACCTCCCCTTAAATCGTATAATATTAGAATAACGAAGAATTGTATATTAAAGGATTTAACCTCTTGAGGATTATGACGCATATTGACATTCTATTCTGGCTATCATCAGACGATCTTATTCAGCTTAAGGAAGGAATTGTGGGAGTCGGAGAATGATTGAGAGCATGGTTCTACCCCTATGACTGCCAGTGCGCGGTACCGTGGCATAAGAAAATCGTCACCCGAAAAAAAAACTATCGCGTCACGATCCTCAATGCGTTAAGGGGAGGTCTCCACTTGAGGGATTTTTTTCTGGACCCCTTCCTCCCTCATGTTTAGCCCCATTGCTTTTGAGATTTTGAGACCTTCGCCCTAGTAGTTTGGCGATTTTAAGACCCCTTGCCCCATTTCTGTCAATTTTAAGACCATTCGTGCCATTTAGGTGTCGATTTTTTCCTGGCGAGCGAAAGCGAGCCTGTAATTTAAGGGGAACCGGCCTTCGGCCGGGACATTTTTCTACCGAAAAATGTACAAATTAATCTTGAAAGGGGGTCTAGGGGGTGTAATTTTAAGCTTGATGAAAAAGTAGGGAACAAACTAAATACCTGCCCTTAATACGGCCTTTTAACCCCTTCAGCACCATGACGCCTTTTAACCCCTTCAGCACCATGACGCCTTTTAATCCCTTCAGCACCATGACGCCTTTTAACCCCTTCAGCACCATGACGCCTTTTAACCCCTTCAGCACCATGACGCCTTTTAACCCCTTCAGCACCATGACGCCTTTTAACCCCTTCAGCACCATGACGCCTTTTTACTGTTGAGTCTGTCTATAATTAGATGATTGGATGCTGTTTACGAAGGATCCATGATACTCAGAGGGATTATTGGGATCCATGATACTCAGAGGGATTATTGGGATCCATGATACTCAGAGGGATTATTGGGATCTATGATACTCAGAGGGATTATTGAGTTCTTATTGATCCCTTTAAGGGGAGGTCTTTAGTGCGTTTCCTAGACTTCCATCAATCTTGAAATTACACCCCCTTGACACCCTTCCAAGATAAATTTGTAGATTTTTCGGTAGAAAAATGTCCCAGCCGAAGGCCGGTTCCTCTTAAATTACAAGGCTCGCAATCGCTCGCCAGGAAAAAATCGACACCTAAATGGCACGAAAAGTCTTAAAAGTGACATAAATAGGGCGAAAATTCTTAAAATCGTCAAACTAATGGGGCAAACGTCTTAAAATCTCAAAAACAATGGGGCTAAACATGAGGGAGAAGGAAGTTAGAACAAAAAATCCCTCAAGTGGAAACCTCCCCTTAAACCCTATTAGGGGTAGATTATAAGCTTAAGAAAATCGCCTAACGGTAACCAGAACGCGATGGCAATTACGTCATCGTGCTGAAGGGGTTAAGGGGAGGTTTCTACTTGAGGGATTTTTTTCTGGACCCCTTTCTCCCTCATGTTTAGCCCCATTGATTTTGAGATTTTAAGACGTTCGCCCTAGTAGTTTTGACATTTTAAGACATTTTGCCCCATTTCTGTCAATGTTAAGACCTTTCGTGCCATTAAGGTGTCGATTTTTTCCTGGCGAGCGATAGCGAGCCTGTAATTTAAGAGCAACTGGCCTCCGGCCGGGAAATTTTTCTACCGAAAAATGTACAAATTTATCTTGAAAGGGGGTCTAGGGGGTGTAATTTTAAGCTTGATGAAAACGTAGGGAACAAACTAAATACCTCCCCTTAACTATGCGGCATATTTTTCAGTGGCTTTTTCCTCTGAGCTGCAGGGAGGTTTTATTTTTTATTTTTTTCTGTATGATAATTGTGTGCCGACTCCGAGGCCCGAGGCATATTCCTGAAGTTTGGACGGAATCATCGACTCGTTCATTTTCTTTTACCGGGACGATCATACTCGTTCATTTTCTATTACCAGGACGATCATACGTGTTCATTTTCTTTTACCGGGACGATCATACGTGTTCATTTTCTTTTACCGGGACGATCATACTCGTTCATTTTCTTTTACCAGGACGATCATACTCGTTCATTTTCTTTTACCAGGACGATCATACTCGTTCATTTTCTTTCACCAGGACGATCATACGCGTTCATTTTCTTTCACCAGGACGATCATACTCGTTCATTTTCTTTTACCAGGACGATCATACTCGTTCATTTTCTTTTACCAGGACGATCATACTCGTTCATTTTCTTTTACTAGGACGATCATTAACGTTCATTTTCTTTTACCGGGACGATCATACTCGTTCATTTTCTTTTACCAGGACGATCATACGTGTTCATTTTCTTTTACCGGGACGATCATACGTGTTCATTTACTTTTACCGAGACGATCATACTCGTTCATTTTCTTTTACCGGGACGATCATACTCGTTCATTTTCTTTTACCGGGACGATCATTAACGTTCATTTTCTTTTACCAGGACGATCATACTCGTTCATTTTCTTTTACCAGGACGATCATACGTGTTCATTTACTTTTTCCGAGACGATCAAACTCGTTCATTTTCTTTTACCAGGACGATCATACGTGTTCATTTTCTTTTACCGGGACGATCATACGTGTTCATTTACTTTTACCGAGACGATCATACTCGTTCATTTTCTTTTACCAGGACGATCATACTTTCATTTTCTTTTACCAGGACGATCATACTCGTTCATTTTCTTTTACCAGGACGATCATACTCTTTCATTTTCTTTTACCAGGACGATCATACTCGTTCATTTTCTTTTACCAGGACGATCATACGCGTTCATTTTCGTTTACCAGGATGATCATACAAGTTCATTTTCGTTTGCAGGACGTTCATAAGTTACACTAATCCAACCCAACTGTATCGAACTTTACTAACTTAATCTAACCGTTCAGTGAGGAGAAGGAGGGTAAATTAGGCTATTCCAGGTAACTCAGAAATTAAAAATAATGTGTGTGTGTGTGTGAGAGAGAGAGAGAGAGAGAGAGAGAGAGAGAGAGAGAGAGAGACTAAAATATCATATATACCATTATTATTAATGGTAATAGAAAGTTTCTCGAGTGCTGTTACCATCTATACTGGGCACCCTGGCTGCAATGAGGTAAATAATATAACTAAATGAGGTCAATAATATAACTAAATGAGGTCAATAATATAACTAAATGAGGTCAATAATATAACTAAATGAGGGTCAATAAATAACTAAATGAGGTCAATAATATAACTAAATGAGGTCAATAATATAACTAAATGAGGTCAATAATATAACTAAATGAGGTCAATAATATAACTAAATGAGGTCAATAATATAACTAAATGAGGTCATAATATAACTATACTAAATGAGGTCAATAATATAACTAAATGAGGTCAATAATATAACTAAATGAGGTCAATAATATAACTAAATGAGGTCAATAATATAACTAAATGAGGTCAATAATATAACTAAATGAGGTCAATAATATAACTAAATGAGGTAAATAATATAACTAAATGAGGTCAATAATATAACTAAATGAGGTTTTAAAAATATAACTAAATGAGGTCAATAATATAACTAAATGAGGTCAATAATATAACTAAATGAGGTCAATAATATAACTAAATGAGGTAAATAATATAACTAAATGAGGTCAATAATATAACTAAATGAGGTCAATAATATAACTAAATGAGGTCAATAATATAACTAAATTAGGTCAATAATATAACTAAATGAGGTCAATAATATAACTAAATGAGGTCAATAATATAACTAAATGAGGTCAATAATATAACTAAATGAGGTCAATAATATAACTAAATGAGGTCAATAATATAACTAAATGGGGTAAATAATATAACTAAATGAGGTCAATAATATAACTAAATGAGGTCAATAATATACTAAATGAGGTAATATAACTAAATGAGGTCAACTAAGTAAACTAAATGAGGTCAATAATATAACTAAATGAGGTCAATAATATAACTAAATGAGGTCAATAATATAACTAAATGAGGTCAATAATATAACTAAATGAACAAATAATAATTGAAAACTCCCTTACGTTGATGAAGTGTTAAGGGTAGGTATGTCGTGTATCTGGACCCACTTTTCCCTCATGTTTAGCCCCATTACTTTTGAAATTTTAAGATGTTCGCCTCATTAGTATGTCGATTTTAAGAGCTTCCGTCCCATTTATTCGTCAGAATCAAGACCTTTCGTCCCATTTAGGTGTGAAACATGTTAATTGCTGGAGGTCCTTTGTAAACTGAATAAAATCGTCCAATAGTAACCAAAAAAGTTAAAAGGACGGCGCTGGTACTAAGTACAAAGGAGTACAAAGGAAATCAAGCAACAATAGGTCTAGTGACCCTTCTAGGCTGCTTGTCCTCCAAAACACTGAGGATCAAGTGTCCAAACAGTGGTTTAGAGTGGGAAAGGGAACTAATGTCCGTGGCAGGATTAGGAAGTTAGTAGGGGACAGATGGGTTAGTAACTGAGGGGAGATAAAATAAAGTTATTCATTTACAAACGCAGTCAGTCGCGGGTTTGATGCAAGATATTTATCTAGGCGGAGTTTAAATGAATCAACGGTGCTGCAGTCTATAACGTCTCGGGGAAGCCCATTCCACAAGTTGACAACTCGATTGAAGAAGAAATTCTTAGATTCGTGTGAGTTAAAAGATTTACCAATAATTTTGCAACCGTTTCCCCGCGTGTAATTAGATTGGTCGATAGTGAAGTACTTACTACAGTTCATATTGTCGATGCCTTTGATGATTTTGAACACTTGAATTAAGTCACCTCTTAATCTGCGCTGGGTTAAAGGCAATAGATTTAATTCTCTAAGACGCTCTTCGTATGGTTTGTTCTTTAGGCTAGGTATCATTTTGGTAACTCTACGAGTCTACGTTGAACTCGTTCTAGCTTGTTTATATCTTTTTGGTAATACGGGCACCAGGATTGAACGCAGTATTCCAGGAGAGGGCGGACTAAGGAATTGTAAAGGGTTAGGATAACTTCTTTGGATTTATGCTCAAATGACCTGCCTATAAAGCCAATTATTTGGTTTGCCTTCTTAACAACTTCTGAACATTGTTGACTCGGTTTTAGGTTACTCGATATTGTTACTCCCAGATCGGTTTCTCTGTTTACATTCTTAAGCTGAGTGCCATTCATCGAATAGTTTGCTTTCTCATTTAGGTATCCGATATGTAGTACTTTACATTTATCCGCATTGAAACTCATTTGCCAAATTTGGGCCCAACATGACAATTTATCTAGATTGTGTTGCATATCGTCAACTTGTTCTTTTGAGAGTACGCTATTTGCAATTTTTGTATCGTCAGCAAATTTTGAGATTGTTCAGGTGAGACCCTCATCTATGTCGTTGATGTAAATTAGAAAGAGAATTGGTCCTAGTACCAATCCCTGGGGTACCCCGCTACTTACATTGGTCCATTTAGATGCATTACCGTTTATGACTACTCTTTGCTTTCTGTCGCAGAGCCAATTTTCTATCCATTTCAACACACCGTCTTGTATTCCATGCGCTTTTAGTTTTAGCAGTAAACGTTTGTGGGGAACTTTGTCAAAGGCCTTTTGAAAATCAAGGTATATAATATCTACAGCTTTACTCTCATCGTAGAGGTTGAGGATATCGTGGAAGAAGTCTAAGAGGTTTGTTAAATAGGAACGTTTTTTACGAAAGTTGTGTTGAGTATCTTTAAGTATGTTATTTTCCTCTAAGTGATTTACGAGTCTGTCTCCTATGACCGTTTCTAGCATTTTACATACAACTGAGATTAAGCTAATTGGACGATAGTTACTGGGTACGGATTTGCTGCCTTTTTTTAATATCGGTGTTAGTTGGCTAGCTTCCACTGATCAGGCATAGTTCCAGACTGCAAGGATTTATTGAATAGTAATGTCAGTGGTTTGGAGAGCTCATCCTTCGCTTCCTTTAGAACTCTAGGCGAGATTGTATCAGGTCCAGGCGTTTTATTTACCTTGAGTTTATCTAAACAGTTCAATACTTCTCTCTCTGTAACGGTGATATTGCTTAGAACATCTGAATTATCAATCTGAATCGGCGATGGTGTAGGGATATCACTGAGGTCTTCTTTTGTAAAAACTGATGCAAAGAAGGTATTGAGGGCATTACTCATTTGTACTTCGTCTTTGGTGTATTCTCCATTTTCATCGACTAACGGTCCAACAGTTGAAGTAACTACTTTTTTCTTTCTGATATAACTATAGAATTCTTTCGGGTTTGTTTTACTTTCATTCGCAATATGTAACTCTAGGGTCTTTTTACTTTGCTTAATTAACTTTTTGGCTTTGCGTCGTAGCTCTACAAATTTCACCCGTTCTTCGTCGTTTTGTGAGGATTTTAATCTATCATTAGCAAATTTTTTCGCAAGCAAACAGTTTGAAATATCTTTATTCCACCATTTGAGCTTATTATTATGGCCTGGACGCCGTATTTTCGATGGTATGCAGTCTTGCACTGCTTTTAGGTAAGTGGTTTCGAATAACTTCCAAGATGTATTTATGTCGTTATTGTTAATTAAAAATCTCCGGTCAGTTTCTTTAAACATAGCTCTAAGCTTATGAAAGTTTGCTTTCTTGAAATTAGGGACTTTTTCGATGCTACTATTTGGTTCGTTACTAGTAAACTTTAAAGTGAAAGTTATCGTACAATGGTCGCTGTTACTGAATTCATCACCAACATTCAAATTCTCTATTAATTCTTCTTTTGTTGCAAGTACAATGTCAAGAACGTTATTACCACGGGTCGGCGTTCGAACAAATTGATAAAGCGAACTCTCTTGCAAGTTCGTATACAAGTCATGTCCGGAGTGTGAAGTAAGAGTATCGCCCCACTTGGTCACAGGTAAATTAAAGTCGCCAAAAATTACAGTATCTTGTGAGTTACTTACATTTGCAATTTGTTCATAAATTTCTTGGTCAGTTTGCACTGATTGAGCTGGAGGTCTGTATATTAACCCAAGTATTATTGTTGTACCTTTAGTATTCTTTATTAGCACAAAAGATGTGTCGACGTTCACAATTTGAGGTTTTGACAAGAGGGTCGGGTTAAGACTTTCTTTGATATAAAGTAGAACGCCACCTCCATTTCGATTTATTCGGCTTTTCTCAAACATTACATAACCGGGAAGTGAATATTCTGCTAAAAAGTCTCTATCTTCTGTATTGAGCCAAGATTCTGTTATGCCAATCACATCATATTAATACTAATAGGGTTAAGAATTCCAGGGTTTGTGTGATTTGCGTAGCTATGTAATTCGATATAACGCCTCTCTCTCTCCTCTCTCTCCTCTCTCTCCTCTCTCTCTCTCTCTTTCTCCTCTCTCTCTGTCTCCTCTCTCTCTCTCTCTCTCTCTCTCTCTCTCTCTCTCTCTCTCTCTCTTTCTCTTTCTCTTCTCTCTTCTCTCTTTCTCTCCTCTCTCTTTCCTCTCTCTCTCTCTCTCTCTCTCTCTCTCTCTCTCTCTCTCTCTCTCTCTCTCTCTCTCTCTACTTCCACCTCACCATGTACATCCACTCCAGGCTGACAGTATATTAATGATTCACAGGCAGCAGCTAAATACACAGACCACAGGCACTCCACAGGCAAAACTATAACCGTGTTTAAGGCGGCAGGCTTTATTTATTACTTTATTTATTAGTATTAGGAGAAGAAATATAAAGTTGCAGTTGGGAAGGTATATAACTTGACTCTCTGGACGCGACTTTATAGGGGGTACAAAGGAGTACAAAGGAATACAAAGGAAATCAAGCAACAACAGGTCTAGTGACCCCTCTAGGCTGCTTGTCCTCCAAAACACTGAGGATTAAGTGTCCGAACAATGGTTTAGAGTGGGTAAGGGAAAATTGGAAAGGTAACTACTGCCCTGGAACTAATGTCCGTGGCAGGATTAGGAAAGTTAGTAGGGGACAGATGGGTTAATAACATAACACGGTTATAAGTGATCTTTCCTATATCTGGGAAAAAGAGAGTAGCGTCTTAGTAATACAGGTATGTATATACTGTATACGCAATAATCCTTGATGAATCTGAGGGGGGAATAACAAAGTTATTCATTAACAAACGCAGTCAGTCGCGGGTTTAAGGCAAGATATTTTCTAGGCGAAGTTTAAAAGAATGAACGGTGCTGCAGTCTATAGCGTCTCGGGGAAGCCCATTCCACAAGTTGACAACTCGATTGACGAAGAAATTCTTAGATTCGTGTGAGTTAAAAGATTTACCAATAATTTTGCAACCGTTTCCCCGGGTGTAATTAGATTGGTCGATAGTGAAGTACTTACTACAGTTCATATTGACGATGCCTTTGACGATTTTGAACACTTGAATTAAGTCGCCTCTTAATCTGTGCTGGGTTAACAAAAATAGATAGTTCAGCTTAAGACTTTCTTTGATAAAAAGTAAAACGCCACCTCCATTTTTATTTATTCGGCTTTTCTCAAACATTACATAACCTGAAAGTGAACACTCTGCTAAAAAGTCTCTGTCTTCTGTATTGAGCCAAGAATCCGTTATGCCAATAACATCGTAATTTTCTGTAATTTTCTAGGGTAGGGTACATTTAGTAGTTAATTCATTTTAAGTTTGATGGAGGTCAAGGGAACAAACTAAAAACCTCCCCTTCATGTATACCAATACTCCATGAGAAACGCCCTAATTCAAGAACAATTTGGTGGGAACTTTCTCCCAACTAGAAACAGAATAGCTCGTAGAACATAGTCGCTCACGCTGTAGGACGTTTTCCGATTTCGTGCGATTGATAGTTAGAAATGGGTCACTAGGACTGTCCATTCTCTCTCTAGCAGAGTGGCAAACGAAAGCCGAGTCCTCTCTTTGTCGTCTTCCTTATTGTATATGTAAATTTATGGAATGGACGGCTTATATATGTTATTCAATGTTGTACTGTTCAATCATTCAAAAACTGACTTGATAAATATTTCGCCCTTACCCCCCACTTAACTGTGCTTACAAATGAATAGCCTCCCAACATTCATTTATTTATACATATTGACTAGGTTGGTTACATACAAACAGCTTCGTAAGGATCAATATATATGTTGTTGCTTGTTTTCCTTTGTATATTTAAAGGTGACATTATAGTTTAGAGTAAAAAGAAAGAAAAAAGAATATTCGCTCAACTTTCCTTAAATAAATAGATATGTGGTGTCTCCGAGTCACAATCTTTTGCTGGGGATCCCAAATGGGCCTGGGTCCCTGGGCATTTCTCCTGGACGACCTAGATGTGTGTGATTTTGTGTGTTTTTATTTGTTCTGATGTGTTGTGATGTTGTTCAGGCTCTGTCTCGAGTCGGCCACCCCCATAAAAACAAATGGGGTAAGTGCCAGATTATAGACATACATATACATACATACATAATTATATATATATATATATATATATATATATATATATATATATATATATATATATATATATATATATAAACAAGCTATGTAAAACTTGGTTGACAAAATATATATATTAATATAATTATAGTAATACTCCCAACACTTTACTACTCCAAATACAGCCATAATACATGATTGAAGGTGTTAATTAAAAGTATGTTCAGTATTGAGGCCTGGACTGTCACAGCTACATCATTTGTCACGGAGGGCCACTGACATGCTCATATCCTGAAACCGGTGATTTACATACTAATATACCTCATGCCTGTGACGTCACCTGATATTAGTAGTTCTGTCATGTCACGAGTTCATGTCATTCTCCTGTTAGTAGCTCTGTCATGCCTCGGGTTTATGTCAAGGTTTCATGTCACTCCTTTGTTAGTAGCTCTGTCATGTCAAGGGTTTATGTCAATTGTTCATGACACTCCTTTGAAAGTAGCTCTGTCATGTCTTGGGTTTATGTCAAGGGTTCATGTCACTCCTTTGTAGGTAGCTCTGTCATGTCTCGGGTTTATGTCAAGGGTTCATGTCACTCCTTTGTTAGTAGCTCTGTCATGTCTCGGTTTATGTCAAGGGTTCATGTCACTCCTTTGTTAGTAGCTCTGTCATGTCTCGGGTTTATGTCAAGGGTTCATGTCACTCCTTTGTTAGTAGCTCTGTCATGTCAGGGGTTCATGTCACTCCTTTTTTAGTAGCTCTGTCATGTCAAGGATTCATGTCAAGGGTTCATGTCACTCCTTTGTTAGTAGCTCTGTCATGTCTCGGTTTATGTCAAGGGTTCATTTCACTCCTTTGTTAGTAGCTCTGTCATGTCTCGGGTTTATGTCAAGGGTTCATTTCACTCCTTTGTTAGTAGCTCTGTCATGTCAGGGGTTCATGTCACTCCTTTTTTAGTAGCTTTGTCATGTCAAGGGTTTATGTCACGAGTTTATGTCATTCCTTTGTTAGTAGCTTTGTCATATCAAGAGTTCATATCACTCCTTTGTTAGTAGCCCTGTCATGTCAAGGGTTCATGTCATTCCTTTGTTAGTAGCTCTGTCATGTCACGTGATCATGTCACTCCATAAGATGTACAGTTTTAATCGCAGGGCGTAATGTTGCCATACAAGACGTACTGTATATCATTCACATCATTCGTATTTAGTTAATGGGTATGACTTGCCTATAGCTAACAATGATACAACCCTTTCTACTCCCACAGGTATCATCTTAATGTGTGTGTGTGTTCTGCTGTCCTCACTCATTGATGTCACCCACTGATGTCACTTATGTATGTATTTCAATAATGCCATTAATGTATGGTACACTCGGATGCCATAGTCTCTAGCCCACTCATACAAATTCCTGGACCCCCTATGTTTTTCTTTACGCAATAATAACTAGCGTGATTGATTTGTGGATAGAAGTTGCTTTTCAATAAATAGTATATATAGTTTTGAAGTTGATATATAGACAATTACATTTATAAATTCGTTTCCAGAGATATGCTTCTATAATAATCGTAATAGATGAAATCCACGAATATTTAATGAGTGGACTAGAGACTATGGCATCCGAGTGTACTTAATTATATAATTATGTACTTGAACTATCCCAATGATGTTTTTAATTTATGTCATCTTGCTATGTAAGGCCGTATCTCAGTTATGGTATTTTTATCTATGTTAATGAAGGAGATAAAAGGCAAAGCTGCCCTGAACAAGAGTCTCCCACAAAGTTGAAAGAGTGGTAGTCGCTATGTATATATTATTTAAATTAAGTTTCTCATGTATGTATCCCAATGGTACCCCAAACTGATGTCACCTGTATCCAATATTTATTATTATTATTATTATTATCATTATTATTATTATTATTATTATTATTATTATTATTGGTAGTAGTAGTAGTAGTAGTAGTAGTAGTAGCCTCAGTATTACTATTATTATTATACAAACCCCCAATACAAATCATTAACTCATCTAATTAGTGCTATCCCCGTCATGCACAACTCCACTATTCATTAAGCAGAACATGACACCACGCACGGATTTGTTCATTTAGTTTAAAAAGGGGGTGGGTTTAATATCTCATTCATCAACGTCACTGTGGCAGGGATTACGGGCGGTACGTGTGTGATTACGGAAGTGATTACGGGCGAGACAGATATAATTACAGGGCCGTACAGATGTTATTACGGACGGTACGGATGTTATGTGTACGGTATGACATGTATTGTGGAAGGTACGAATTTGATTGTGAATGTGATTACGATAGTATACAGGGCCTGTCACACTATGCCCATTAAGGGAAGGTTTTTAGTTTGTTCCCTAGACCTCCATCAAACTTAAAATTATACCCCCTAGACCCCCTTTCAAAATAAATGTGCACATTTTTCGGAAGAAAAATTTCCCGGCCGAAGGCCGGTTCCTTATTAATTATAGGCTCGCTATCGCTCACCAGGCAAAAAATCGACATCTAAATGGCACGAAAGGAAAAGGTCTTCAAATTGACAGAAATGGGGCGAAGGATATTAAAATCGCCAAACTAATGGGTAAAACGTCTTAAAATCTCAATAGAAATGGGGTTAAACATGAGGGAGAAGGGGATTCAGTCAAAAACTTCGTAAGTATAAATCTCCCCTTAAGGTCCCGACCGTCCACGACTCAGCAAGTGGTTAGTGACAGAGCCAATACATAGTGACTGAAGTGTGAATGTAAAGCTCGGTTCACACATACACGAATTAACGTCCCGTCCGGCCCCCGACCTCTTAATTCGCCTGCAAACGGGCAAGGACGCCGGCAAAATCGCCTATGGTCGGTACAGGGACGTGTGGTGTCGCCAGCACACGGGACACGGGGCGGGAGACGGCGAACATTTTGTGCATGCATAAAATGGTCGGTGTGGGCCGGGGCAACTGCCACAAAATGTGTCGGGCCGGGACACTAACGGGAGCAGTCGACATCTAGACGCCGACGAACGGGATGAGAACGGCGGCAAAAAACCGTTGGAAGGAGAGTCGGCGATGTGTCACCGTCACGTCACGTGAGCTGGCGATACCGCATGTCCGTGTACCGACCATAGGCAATTTTGCCGGTGTCCTTGCTCGTTTGCAGGCGAATTAAAGGGTCAGGGACGGACGGGACGTTAATCTGTGCATGTGTGAACTGAGCAAAAGGGGACGGGGACGGACGGGACGTTAATTCGTGCATGTGTACCATGGGGCCTCCAGATTGATGCCGTCCTGCCTATTTTTTTGGTCGTGGCCGGACGGGACGTTAATTCGTGCATGTGTGAACCGAGCTTAAGAAAAATAAAGCCGCTATCACACGAAAGCATTTATAATCAACATTCGATGATCAACATTTTTCTGGCAATTTTTTTTGGAATATTTTGCACTGTTATCGGAAACTAGACTGCTGGTAGATAAACTTTAGTTAATGAAATATTGTATATGTTGACCTCATGAGCTGTCTGGCAAGTATTGAGGATAAATGTTGAGGGAAAAAGTATTCGTGTGATACCGGCTTAACAGTCAAAGGTGGAAGGCGTCATGGGCCACGTCCCCCCCGCCCCCCCCCCCTCCTCGTCGCGCGCATACCGAACGGCAACCAGGCTGCAGACGGGCGTCTCACAGAGATGATAGGGAGTGGTGGGTGGAGAGAGAGCCTTCTGCTTTGCTGTTTTTACTTTCCTCTTTGTAGCAAATTCTATGTTGGTACGGACTGCCTAATGGGGACCGAAAAGTCTGTGCGGTCTGTGTATCAATGTAACTCGGTCACACTAGCCGATGTGCGGTCAATTATGAAGAGTCTGTAGCGAAGTATAGTGTTAATTGTGAAAACTCGGTATGTACAGCTACTAACAAATGTTCGTGAGCTCTTTGCATAAAGAAAATTGCAATAACTCATAAATATTTGTTAGTAGCTGTACTTTCAAATTATTCCATCAGGTATCGATAAATCAGTTGCTAAGGGATTCAATTTGCCGTCAGCTGGAAGAAAATAGAATATATATTTTTCTCGAGTGTAACGTTGTTCCGTGTTTGTCTATTTTACAATGAAAATGGTTTGATTTCCATGGGTGACTGTGAAATCTCTCTGACAATCCTATCGTGTTAAGGCTAAAAGGCTTAGATATGTTCCAGGGGAGTAATGAATGGTTCGGACACAATGTTTTAAAGGTTTTGGTATAGTCTGGTAACAAACACACTGCACGCTTTGTATCTCTGTGTGATTCCTGGGGGGGGGGGGAGGGGGAGGGTGACCGGTGTGTGTATTTACCTAATTGCAGTATACAGGAGTTGAGCCTTTTAGGCTCGTATTGTCCCGCTTCCTAAATTACAATTATCTAACTTTGCCTTAAAAATATGAATGTTTTTTGCACACACCACTTCATCTTTAAACTGATTCCATTTACTTATACTTCTGTAAGGGAAACTATACTTTCTCACATCTCCTTGCATCTTCCTTTCCTTAGCTTATATCTATGTCCCGAAATGTGACTGTGTGTGTGTGTGTATGTTAGTATCTAGGTCTGTGTGTTAATATATTGGTGTGTATTTGTGTGTGTATGTGTGACTGTGTGTGTGTGTTAGTATGCATATCTGTGTGTTAATATATTGGTGTGCGTTTGTGTGTGACTGTGTGTGCTACTGTGTGTGTGTATGGCTGTATGCGTTACTGTGTGTGCGTGTGTGTTGTTGTGTGTGTGTGTTTGTTACTCTTCTCGTCACAGCTACTAATAACTACCTCGTTTGGATATATAAGTTCTTCATTATTCAGCTTCAAGGTTCACTCCACTTATAACACTCCCAACCTATTAATTGCTGTTCATTATCATACATAAGGAGGTGTGAGGATTTGCTGCCAAGGTATATTAAAAGGAGTATAGTCAATGAAGTCCTGTAATGGCTAGAGATAATCCAAACATCTCTGACGACTTAAGGGGAGATTTCCACTTGAGGGATTTTTTCTGGACCCCTTTCTCTCTCATCCTTAGCCCCATTGCTTTTTAGATTTTAAGACGCTCGCCCCCTTTAGTTTGGCGAGTTTAAGAACTTTCGCCCCATTTATGTCGATTATAAGAACTTTCGTGCCATTTAGGTGTCGATTTTTTCCTGGCGAGCGATAGCGAGCCTGTAATTCGAGAAGAACCGGCCTTCGGCCGGGAAATTTTTCTGCCGAAAAATGTACAAATTTATCTTGAAAGGGGGTCTAGGGGGTGTAATTTTAAGCTTGATGGAGTTCTAGGGAAGAAACTAAATACCTCCCCTTAAGGGTGAAATTTGTATATATCAAATATATTTATTTATTTCTATTTTATTTTGGTATTATTATATTTATTTATTTGTCTTTTCTAGCTTAACCTGTAGACCTTAATCAATCTAAAAATATAAAACATCCCAAAGACCCCTCTTCGTGATCAATTTGTACGTTTATCGGTAGACAAATGTTCCGAGCAAAGGCCAGGTTCCTCCTATAGTACAGGCTCGATATCGCTCGCCAGGAAATAATCGACACCTAAGCCTATATGTCAGGAAAGACCATAAAATTGACAACAAAGATGGAGTTAAATGTCTCAAAATCGCCAAATTAGTGGGCGAACGCCTGTATATGTCAAAATTATGAGGCTAAGCATTAGGCAGAAGGGGTCTGCGTAAAAGTAAATAAGTTTGAGTTCGGCATATACAGTATATACAGTTCGGCATATACAGTATATACAGTTCGGCATATACAGTATATACAGTTCGGCATATACAGTATACACAGTTCGGCATATACAGTATATACAGTTCGGCATATACAGTATAATACAGTTCGGCATATACAGTATAACACAGTTCGGCATATACAGTATATACAGTTCGGCATATACAGTATATACAGTTCGGCATATACAGTATATACAGTTCAGCATATACAGTATATACAGTTCGGCATATACAGTATACAGTATATGCCGGCATATACAGTATATACAGTTCGGCATATACAGTATATACAGTTCGGCATATACAGTATATACAGTTCGGCATATACAGTATATACAGTTCGGCATATACAGTATATACAGTTCGGCATATACAGTATACACAGTCCGGCATATACAGTATAATACAGTTCGGCATATACAGTATATACAGTTCGGCATATACAGTATATACAGTTCGGCATATACAGTATATACAGTTCGGCATATACAGTATATACAGTTCGGCATATACAGTATACACAGTTCGGCATATACAGTATACACAGTTCGGCATATACAGTATACACAGTTCGGCATATACAGTATAATACAGTTCGGCATATACAGTATAATACAGTTCGGCATATACAGTATAATACAGTTCGGCATATACAGTATACACAGTTCGGCATATACAGTATACACAGTTCGGCATATACAGTATAATATTATGCAATATATAATCCGGGTGGATGGGACTCATTAGCCTCACCTAAGGGTGACGCAGGTTGATGGATAAACTAGCCACACAAACCTTTAGAAGAAAAGTGCTAAAAAATACATAGAGGGCCTCGTAGTCGGACGGACCCTTAATTGAGTGTCAATCCTGTAAGTCTTTAAATTAAAATGGCAGGGTTCTGCTCACAGGGGATAGGCCCGCTTGGGGTATTTTGTGTATGACCACCCTCGTAAAGGGGAATAAGGTGTCTGCCAATAGGCAGATAGATAGATAGATAGACAATATAAACCTCTTATCTACCTATATACTGTATAGCTTATATTTGTTTAGTTGATGGTAAATTGCTTATGTTACTATCTTGGTTACTGAGCTATTACGTAGATTTTGCAGTGAAATGTGTTGCTAATTATGACAAATTGGCATTAAAGCGATGCAGAGGCATAGTTGATTCATGTTTTGCCATTAAGGGTAGTGACCTGCTTTTTGTTCTCTCTTTTTTTCTCTTTCTCTGGGTTGTATTCATTCGGCCCCATTCAGCCTACTGTTTTAAGACGTTTATCCCCATCCAGGTGTCGATTTCTTCTTGGAGAGCGACAGGGAGCCAGCACTGTATGGACAAATCCGGCTTCGCCGGATTTTTTTCTTCAATCGAAAAATGTGCAATTTAGCCTGCTATCAATTTTTTTTTTAACAAAATATGCTGGCTCTCTACCGCTCGCCAATAAATAATCGACATCCGGGTGGATGGGACTTGATAGTCTTGTTGAGCAACCCATCTAGGGGAATAAACCCTAAACAAATTACCGATGAGCAAGACGCTAATCAGTGCCACTTGCAGGTGGCGATCTATATAACATATAACAAATATAACAGATATATATATATATATATATATATATATATATTGGGGTAAACGTCTTAAAACAGTAGGCTGAATGGGGCCGAATGGATACAACCCAGAGAGAGAGGGAGAGAGAGAGAAAACAATGGAGACGGGCCCCCCTAAGTGTTAACTTAGGGAAATATAACCGACTATAGTGCTTCAAATATAACCGACTATAGTGCTTCAAATATAACCGGCTATAGTGCTTCAAATATAACCGACTATAGTGCTTCAAATATAACCGACTATAGTGCTTCAAATATAACCGACTATAGTGCTTCCAATATAACCGACTATAGTGCTTCAAATATAACCGACTATAGTGCTTCAAATATAACCGACTATAGTGCTTCAAATATAACCGACTATAGTGCTTCAAATATAACCAGCTTTAGTGCTTCAAATATAACCGACTATAGTGCTTCCAATATAACCGACTATAGTGCTTCAAATATAACCGACTATAGTGCTTCAAATATAACCGACTATAGTGCTTCAAATATAACCGACTATAGTGCTTCAAATATAACCGACTATAGTGCTTCAAATATAACCGACTATAGTGCTTCAAATATAACCGACTATAGTGCTTCAAATATAACCGACTATAGTGCTTCAAATATAACCGACTATAGTGCTTCAAATATAACCGACTATAGTGCTTCAAATATAACCGACTATAGTGCTTCAAATATAACCGACTATAGTGCTTCAAATATAACCGACTATAGTGCTTCAAATATAACCGACTATAGTGCTTCAAATATAACCGACTATAGTGCTTCAAATATAACCGACTATAGTGCTTCAAATATAACCGGCTATAGTGCTTCAAATATAACCGACTATAGTGCTTCAAATATAACCGACTATAGTGCTTCAAATATAACCGACTATAGTGCTTCAAATATAACCGACTATAGTGCTTCAAATATAACCGACTATAGTGCTTCAAATATAACCGACTATAGTGCTTCAAATATAACCGGCTATAGTGCTTCAAATATAACCAACTATAGTGCTTCCAATATAACTGACTATAGTGCTTCAAATATAACCGACTATAGTGCTTCAAATATAACCGACTATAGTGCTTCAAATATAACCGGCTATAGTGCTTCAAATATAACCGACTATAGTGCTTCCAATATAACTGACTATAGTGCTTCAAATATAACCGACAAATAGTGCTTCAAATATAACCGACTATAGTGCTTCAAATATAACCGACTATAGTGCTTCAAATATAACCGGCTATAGTGCTTCAAATATAACCGGCTATAGTGCTTCAAATATAACCGACTATAGTGCTTCAAATATAACCGGCTATAGTGCTTCAAATATAACCGGCTATAGTGCTTCAAATATAACCGGCTATAGTGCTTCAAATATAACCGACTATAGTGCTTCAAATGAAGCTTCTTGGCTATATTTCAACGATTCTTCATTATGATAACTGTTTTGCCATAATTCATGTTTATATTTATGGTTGGTGTTTCTTGACCCCCTTCTCCCTCATGTTTAGCCCCACTAGTGTTTTTATATTTTAAGACGCTCGTTCCAATAGTTCGGCGATTTTTAAACCTTTCACCCAATTTCTTTGTCAATATTAAATCCTTTCGTGCCATTTAGGTGTTGATGTTTTCCTGGCGAGCGATAGTGAGCCTGTAATTATAGAAGGAACCGGCCGTCGGCCGAGACATTATTTTAATGAATAATTTACAATTTTGTCTTGAAGGGGGGTCTAGGGGGTGTATTTCTAAGTTTGATGAAGGTCTAGCGAAGAAACTAAGATATATAGGAATAATTGAAGTAATGGACCAAAAAAAAAAAACGACCCATCTCCCCTTAACCTCGAGAACCAACTAAAATACATTGCTAGAAAATGACAAACACAAGCAAAATATCAAAATACTCCTCAGAACGTCGGACCAGATAGTGTAATAGATAGTGTAATAAAAGCCTGAAAACGCAGAGTAAAAATGCGTACCCCCATATCCGTCCCACCCCCCCCCCCACCCCCTCAGCTTCCAAACCCCCTCTCCCCTCCTAACTTCATCCTTCAAACCCCCTCAGCTTCCACACCCCCTCCCCCCAACCTCTCCATCCCCCCCCCCCACCCCTCAGCTACCAACCCCCCCCACTCCCCCGTCTCCATCCCTCCACCCCCTCAGCTTCCAACCCCCATCCCTCCACCCCCTCAGCTTCCAACCCCTCAGCTTCCAACCCCCATCCCTCCACCCCCTCAGCTTCCAACCCCCCATCCCTCCACCCCCTCAGCTTCCAACCCCCCATCCCTCCACCCCCTCAGCTTCCAACCCCCCATCCCTCCACCCCCTCAGCTTCCAACCCCTCAGCTTCCAACCCCCTTCCCTCCCCCCCCTCAGCTTCCAACCCCTTTCCCCCCTCCCCCTCAGCTTCCAACCCCCTTCCCTCCTCCCCCTCAGCTTCCAACCCCCTTCCCCTGTCCCCCTTTGCATATTAACGAGCTATAAACACTACATGCTCGAAGTCCCCCCCCCCCCTTCTAACTTATGCAAAGCTCCTGAACGGTACGGGGGGGGGGGGGGGGGGGACTTGATTCCTGGTCCGGGTAAATATACTGGTTTAATGTTGTTATGAGGATTCTGGGTTTTTTTTTTTTTTATTATTATCTTGTACTAGGAGGGGTACCCGGCGTTGCCCGGGTTTAATTTCTACCATAATCACCATCATCAATCACTACTACCACAATCATCACAATACTCCTACTACCATAATCACCGGCCTCGACCTCCCTGTGTCTCATTAAACGGCGATCTCGATTTCGGCCGCTAAATGACCTCCGATTTTAAATCTGACCTCATCCTTACACCCATTTTGGGGGGCTGCGAACAACTTTCGTTCCATACACCTTTTCGATCGGAGGCCTCCTTCTGCCCCAAACGGCAATTTTTTTCAATTTTTTTTCAATTTCGGCCTCGAAACGACCTCCGATCGTGGCCTCGCCCCCTCTATGACCTGACTCAGGTCAATTGACACGCACATGCATAGTTTCAGCTCCCCAGGTACAAAACTGCGGCCGCCTATTAAGGACACACACACACACACAGACAGACAATCGAAAATATTATATAGATTTTAGTTTAATTAAATTTAGTTTATTAAAAAAAAAAAAAAAAAAAAAAATTGGGGGGATATTGTGTTATTTGTTTGTTTCGTTCACTCGCTCTGTCTTGTTCTCTCTCTCTCTCATCTCTTTGTTGCTCTCTCTCTCTCTCTCTCTCTCTCTCTCTCTCTCTCTCTCTCTCTCTCTCTCTCTCTCAGACGAGTGGCCTACTTAGAATCTAACTCCCGTGGTCATTTGCAAGAACAGCATCCCAAATAATTTCCCATAAAGTTCTGTCCCTGTCTCTGTCTCTATATACCCGAGTCCCCGGATGTTCGAGCAAGCAGGAAATGCGTCTGTCAAAGATGAATATTGTGTTGCTCGCGCGGAATATTGCCGTATTGAAGTTTTTGGCCTGTGAAATAAGACGGGCAAATGAGGAGGAGAGAAGATGCTGCAGGTGGAAGAGGGGTGGAGAGATTGTGGAGGGGTGGAGAAGGGTTAAGGGAGAGGTGGAGAAGGGTTGATGAAGAGGTGGAGGAGAAGGGGGAGGAGGAGGTGGATGGTGGAGAAGGGTTAAGGGAGAGGTGGAGAAGGGTTGATGAAGAGGTGGAGGAGGAAGGTGGAGAGATGGTGGAGAAGGAGGAGGAGGTGGATGGTGGAGAAGGGTTGAGGGAGAGGTGGAGAAGGGTTGATGAAGAGGTGAAGGAGGAAGATGGAGAGATTAGTGAAGGGAGAGGAGGTGGATGGTGGAGATGAAGAGGTGGAGATGGAGAGGTAAAGAAGGGTTGACGGAGAGATTGGTGGAGAAGGAGGAGGAGGTGGATGGTGGTGAAGGAGAAGAGGAAGAAGGGTTGAGGGAAAGGTGGATAAGGAATGAGGGAGAGGTGGAGAAGGGTTGAGGAGGAGGTGGAGGGTCTAAGAGGTGGAAAGGGGAGGCTGGGGGGAGGACTAAGTGGAAGAGTTGAGGAGTAATTATCTCATTGAAGTTTTTGACCTGTGAAATAAGACGAGCAAATGAGGAAGAGAAGATGCTGAAGGTGGGGAATGGTGGAAGAGAGGTGGAATGGTGGAGTGAGAGGTGGAATGATGGAGGTAGAGAAAGGGGTTGAGGATAATGTGGTGGAATGAGAGGTTGAGGGAGAGGTGGAAGTGGAGGTATTCGGTGAGGTAGAGAGCTAAAGTAAAGAGGTGGATGGTGGAAAGTGGGGCGAATGGTGAAGGTTGAGTGCTGGAGAGGTTGGTGGAGAAACTGTTGGAGATGGAGGTTTATGAAAGAGACGTGGAGGTGGAGGTAAGGAGTAATTATCACCTTGAAGTTTTTGGCATGTGAAATATGGCGAGTACATGTGGAAGACGATATGCTGCAGATGGAGGATTTGGGAGGGAGGTGGAGTGAGGTGTGAAGGGGAAGTGGAGGTAGAGAAGCGATCAATAGGAAGAGAACAAACTTAAAGGAAAGTTGGAGATGGAATGGTATTGGACGTGGAGGTGGGTGGTAGGTGTGGAGGAGGCTAATTGTCATAACTTTGTCATATGATATCTCTTAAGGGGAAATTTTTCTGGGCACCTTTCTCCCTCATGTTTAGCTCCATCAGTTAGGAAATGTTAAAACATTCGTACCATTAGTTTTGCCGACTGTTCGTGTAATTTAGGTGTCGATTTTTTCCTGGCGAGCGATGACGAGCCTGTAATTTTAGAGGAGCCAGCCTCAGGTCAGACATTTTTCTACCGAAAAATGTACACATTCATCTTTAAGGGTGAACTTGGATTTTGTTTTGTATAAGGTTGATGGAGGTTTTGGGAGTAAACCATTAAGATACACATAAGTGTATAACACACACACACACACACACACACCCTGGAAGTTTGAGGGATGGGAAGCAAGCAAAAGCACTGGAGTCAGGAATACCAACAACAAACACACACACTCACACAAAGACACACAAACACACACACACACACACACGTTCAATGCTGTTTTATGCAAGCATAGCAACCCTTCCGAGATCACAGTTATTTAAGTTAACCCGTTCAGCCTATTATAAAGCACTTTTATATAATACTGACTATGATTAATATATATTATTCAGCTTAGGAAGCTTCCTCAATTGACCCCTTAGCCCACACAAACCCATCACAAAGCCAGTACAATCTCTTAATGTTAGCCTGTATTATAATAAGAAAGGCCTAATAACACTTAAAGAGTGAGGTAAAGACCCAGAAAGCGAGTTGTTAAAGGAGGAAAGACCCACTTGCCAGGATATAATTGTTTAACTCGAGACACTCGTTAGGAAGGGTTGGCAACACTGGTAGATCCGGCCTAAGAAGAATGGTCTCAAGGAAGGGTTGGCAACACTGGCAAAAAGACGGTGTCACACGAGCGATTTTTCCAGCAATTTTCTATGAGCAAGTTTTTTCATTCTATTTTTTTGGCAGTTTGGAATTGGAATCGACAACTAGACTGAATGCATATAATTTTAAGAGACTGAAATAATATACAACTTTAATTAAGAAGATGCTAGATCACAAATGCTGGAAACAATTGTCGGAAAAAGGACTCGTGTGACACCGGCTTAATTAAGAACACACACTTTAGAAAATAAACCTTGGACAATTAACAATGATGATATTTTGCGGGTCTAAAGGCGGTGTCACACGAGCGATTATTCCGTCGCTTTTTACAGGCAATTGATGTCTGGCAGCTTAATAATGTAAGTTCCATAAGAATTAAACTACCTAACATAATCTACCTTCGATCTAGTTTCCTATTCCAATGCGAAAGAGCCTCAAAATCGTCTGAGAAAAATATTGCTTATCAAAAATTGCTTGAATAATCGCTCGTGTGACACTGTCTTAAGTACAGTTGGTTGCATAAATCTGTACACAATGTTTTAACCCCGTCTGTACCGGTGACGTCTGTTTACTTATATTCTAGCTAAATTTAGAGTATTTTATGCCGCTTAAGAAGGATCTGTGGTATCAAAAAGGGTTAAGTGAGATAGTTCGAAGCCTGTTCATTGCTGTAGGTCCCTTTTGAACTGGATACAATCGTCTAATAGTAGGCAGAATAAAGTTAAAAGGACGGCACCGGTACTGAAAAGGTTAACCTATGGAAGGAAAATAAGTATGATTGAATTAGGAGTTTGAATACTAATGCAGCAGTTAATTATCTGTTTATTAATTGTGTAATAATAAATAATATATAATACTGATCAACATACATTCTGATGCCATAGTCTCAAGCCCACTCAAAATAATTCGTATACATCTAATTATGGAAGTATATCACTGGAAACGAATTTATAAATATACTTTTCTATAAATCAATAACAAAACAATATATACCATTTGATGATAAGCAAGATCTATCCCAGAAGCATTTCAGATAGTTAAAATTACATATAGAAACACATAGGGGGTCCACATATTTGTCTGAGACTATGACATCCGAGGGTACCACAAAACTGAAAGGGTTAACGCTGATGTATGTGGACAATTATCCATGTGACTGATAGTGGCAAAATAGTAAACATGAAAATAAATAGATGAATAATTAAATATATAGATAAATAAATATATAGATAACTAAATATATAGATAACTAAATATATAGATAACTAAATATATAGATAACTAAATATATAGATAACTAAATATATAGATAACTAAATATATAGATAACTAAATATAGATAACTAAATATAGATAACTAAATATAGATAACTAAATATAGATAACTAAATATAGATAACTAAATATAGATAACTAAATATAGATAACTAAATATATAGATAAATAAATACATACACAATACAAATAAATAAACAATAATAGTAACTATGTCTGCCAGATGTCTAGCTACTATTACTAAAAGTGTATGTGTGTGTTTATGTGTGTGTGTGTGTGTGTGTATGGGTGTATGTGTGTGTGTGTGTGTGTGTGTATGTGTATTTGCGTGTGTGTATGAGTGTGTGTGCGTGCATGTATGTGTGTGTGTGTGTGTGTGTGTGTGTGTGCGCTCAGAGGAAACTTGAGTCGTGAAACATGCCATTCTCTTCTTGGACACATTTAACACACATGGACCTTATGTTTGTGTATGTGTGTGTGTGTGTGTGTGTGTGTGTGTTTGTTTGTGTACGTGTTTGTGTGTGTGTGTGTATGTATGTATGCATTGTTTTTTTTTGTGTGGTTTGTGTCATTCTCTTCTTGGATTCATATAACACACACGAATCGTATACCTGTGTGGGTGGGTGTGGGTGTGGGTGTGTGTGTGTATGTGTATGTATGTATATGTGTGTGCACGTGTGAATGCGTGTGTGTGTGTGTGTGAATGTGTGTATGTTACTGTGTGTGTCTGTGTGTGTGTGTGAATGTGTGTATGTTACTGTGTGTGTGTGTGTGTGTGTGTGTGTGTTGACATCTCCTTGATTCGTAAATACATAACATTGCAATAATACGCTCAACAACAACATTAACCTATGAAATAACAATGTAATTAATTTTGTGAACATCATTGCTGACTACTTACCATCCAAAGCTTAATTTATCGTTTCACCAATGGAGGCCTTACCTGTGGAAAAGGAAAAGAAATATTAGCTTTACATCATAAACAGAGAAGCCGAAGTTCTGACTAAACATGCTTCCATAGTCAACTTTCTGGAATAATAAACCTATATTATGTTTTAAGAAGATATTTTAGTTTATCCTATTTTTTATTTCAGCCAAATTATTTGTTCTAATGATTATAACTAATAGATGGGTCACTAGAAACGTATCCATATACAGTATATACTGTATATATACCAGTATATATATAACTGTGCTTCCGTGCTGACTCCCTGCCTAGGCAAACTCTTTCGTCTCTGTCTATCCTCTAACGTCTTCCCTTCATGCTGGAAGTTTGCTCACATTCAACCTGTCCCAAAGAAGGGTGACCGCTCTCAACCCTCCAACTATCGTCCAATTGCTCTCATCTCTTGTCTTTCTATAGTTTTGAAACTATTCTTGCTTACAAATTTCTTAAGCATTTCTCTTCTCATAATCTGCTCTCAGATCGCCAGTATGGCTTCCTTAAGGGTCGCTATACTGGTGATCTTCTTTCATATCTTACTAACTCTTGGTCATCCTCTTTTCGGGACTTCGGTGAGACTTTTTCTATTGCACTAGACATATCGAAAGCCTTCGATAGAGACTGGCACTAATCTTTAATTTCTAAACTACCCTCCTTCGGTTTCTATCCTTCCATCTGTGCCTTTGTCTCTAATTTCCTTTCCGGCCGTTCCATAGCCGCGGTTGTGGACGGCCATTGTTCACTTCCTCACCCTATAAACTCCGGTGTTCCTCAGGGTTCTGTCCTATCTCCTATTCTCTTTCTAATTTTTATAAATGATCTCCTCAACTGTACCTCAATTCCCATCCATTCATACGCAGACCACTCAACCTTATACTACTCCATTAGTTTTTCAGAACGCCCCAGCCAGCAATCCCTCAACGACAAACGTAATGAAGCCATAGAACTCTTAAATTCTGATCTAAATACTATCTCCAATTTGGCCAGAGCAAACCTTGTTACCTTAATGCTTCCAAATCCCAATTTCTCCATCTATCTACCCGTCAGGAACTCCCTGCGGACTATCCCTTATTCTTCAACAATACAAAAATCAATCCTTCATCTTCTCTCAATATTCTTGGTGTCTCTTTTTCTTCTGCTCTCAGTTGGAAGGACCATATTACCAGTCTTGCTAAGGCAGCCTCCCAGAAGCTGGGTGTGCTCAACTGCCTTAGGGGGTTCTTTTCCCCTGCACAGCTTCTTGCTCTGTACAGGGGCATAGTGCGTCCTTGTATTGAGTATTGTTCACATGTGTGAGGAGGTTCCTCTCACACCGCTCTCCTAGACAAAGTTGAAAGGAAGGCCTTTCGTATCATTAAATCCCGTCCACTCACCAACTCTCTGCAATCTCTCTCTCTCCGCCGCAATGTTGCATCTCTCTCGCTATTCTATCACTGCTATAATTATCAGTGTTCCTCAGAGCTTTCCCAGTGTATACCACCTCCTTTACGTAGGGCACGTGGTACCCGTCTTGCAACTCAATCCCACCCCTACTCTGTGCAACTCTCCAACCCAAGAATGAAACGTTACTCTCAAACTTTCTTCTACTTAACAGCTGAGCTCTGGAACTCTCTCCCAGAATCAGTCTTTCCCTCTTCCTATGACTTAAATTGCTTCAAACTCCGTGTGTCCAGGCATTTTGGCTCGAACGTCCCTTGATTTTGGCCCTGTCACTCTTTCAAATATGGGGGAGGCACTCGCTATAGGCAGTTGTACCTTTTGCCTCCCTCAATCACATAGGAAAAAAAAATATATATATATATACAGTATATATATATATATATATATATATATACCAGTATATATATATATGAATGTAGCTTAATGATAGCTAGGTGTATGTGTAACTGAACGTTAACACAAATAAATATAAAATCAAACAATTACCAACCATCAGAGTATTAATCTGGTGGCAGTGATAATTAAGACTGAACTAAACCGTAACGTCTACATGGTCTGCAGATTATGTAATTATGTATATTAATCCGTATTACTCTCGCTATATTGCTATCTGTTTATCTTCATAGCCATATAACTGATTATATTCTTAGTCGACCCACCAATCAGAGTGCAGTTGGGTATATGTCATAAGTACAGGCTAAGATTAATATTATGTATTCGAGAATACATAATATATCATAGGCTTGTGCATAAACCTGTAACTGTCTTAATTGATAGCGTAATGCTTAGTGTGCGGAATTTCGGTGTGAGTATCCTAGGTTCGATTCCTTGGAGTACCACATGTAATAATTACTGGCATTGATTTCATTAGTTGGGTTTATTGGTAAATTAATTGGCGAGTTGGTGAAAGCTAATATGGATATATCGATTTGTTTGCCTACCTATATTTCGTCTTTCTATCTTTCTGTGAATCTATATGTATGTATATACTCAGGTACACATCCCATAGATGGGGATGGCCAACTCGAGACAGAGCCCAAACAGAAAAAAATATATATGTAAGTCTACTTATCTTCTTCATATCTAGTTAACTTATACTAGCATTGATTGTACGTCAATTGACCACTTGCGAGTTTTGGTCTATAAGGATGTTGGAGCTGTGACCATCAATATTTTGCAGAATTATCAGCTAAAATACGATCATAATGCATTTATGAATACAGAAAAAACAAATTGATCATACTTTTTATCCATCAGAAACCCACATTATTATTGCACTTCTCTTTAATATCGATCTTCACGGCTCCAACTTCCTTATAGCCTGAAACTCACAAGTGGTCAATTAAACTACCAATTTGTCCAATCTCTATTTTCTATCCCTATAAAGCCATCAATCTCTCTCTCTCTCTCTCTCTCTCTCTCTCTCTCTCTCTCTCTCTCTCTCTCTCTCTCTCTCTCTCTCTCTCTCTCTCTCTCTCTCTCTCTCTCTCTCTCTCTCTCACCTTGGTTGATTGATAATGCCTCCCTGCCGGCACCCACCGAAACAATTTCCATAGCATTATCTAGATTGGGTTAAGCGACTGGGGAGAGATGAGGAGGACAGAGAGAGAGAGAGAGAGAGAGAGAGAGAGAGAGAGAGAGAGAGAGAGAGAGAGAGAGAGAGAGAGAGAGAGGGAGAGAGAGAGAGAGAGAGAGAGAGAGAGAGAGAGAGAGAGAGAGAGAGAGAGAGAGAGAGAGAGAGAGAGAGAGAGAGAGAGAGAGAGAGAGAGGCTTTTCGACAACTATACTACCAATGGTAAATCACTTCGGACAACACATATCGTCAACCTACTTAATTACAGTCCATTTTCTTAAGGAAGGATGGGGCGTATTTTTTTGTTCATTTATATATATTCATATATATTTGTTTCCTAGACCTCTATCAAGCTTAAACAAACACACTCCAAGACCCTCCTTCAAGATAAACTTGTACATTTTTCAATAGAAAAATGTCCTGGCCATTTTCCCATAAAACTACACGCTCGCTATCGCTCGCCAGGAAATAATCGACACCAAAATGACACGAAAAGTCTTACTATTGACAAAGAAATGGGGTGAAAGGTCTTAAAATCGCCAAACTAATGAGCCGAATGTTATAAAATCTGAAAAATAATGGGGCTAAACATGAGGAAGAAGGGGGGCCAGAAAAACTACCCATCTCCCCTTAACCCGTTCAGTACCGGCAACGTCTTTATTATTTGATTTCAGTGACATTTAGAGGATTGTATGAAGCTTAGGAAGGATATTTGGTAATTAAATGGATTAGTTGAGATCGTTGGTAGCCTCTCGATTGGTAGACGTGCTTCCTAACCTGAAGATAAATTAAGGTTAGGAAGCACGTCTACCAATCGAGAGGCTACCAACGATCTCAACTAATCCATTTAATTACCAAATATCCTTCCTAAGCTTCATACAATCGTCTAAATGTCACTGAAATTAAATAATAAAGACGTTGCCGGTACTGAAGGGGTTAACCTGGCGAGTAAACACATACACACACACACACACACAGTAAATATGCTACACAATACCCGTCAGCTCGATATTGTTATTTTTGTCTATGTATATGAAGGAGACAAAAGGAAGGCTGACTGTAACGAGTGTCTCCCCCAAAGCCAAAAGAGTGACAATCATAGGATGAAGGAATGATTGATTGAGGGATAGAGTTGAGTAGAGTTTCATTGTTCAAAAGGACCAAATCATCAGGTTAAGAAAAATAATAGTAATAAAAAAATATAAAATAATAAGGTATACGATAATAAACCTTACAGTACCAGCGACGCCTTTTTTCGAATGCATTCGGACGATTTTATGAAGCTTAGAAAGGATATAGGGTAGTTAAAAAGGATATAGGGTAGCTAAAAAGGATATAGGGTAGCTAAAAAGGATATAGGGTAGCTAAAAAGGATATAGGGTAGCTAGAAAGGATATAGGGTAGCTACAAAGGATATAGGGTAGCTAAAAAGGATATAGGGTAGCTAGAAAGGATATAGGGTAGCTAAAAGGGATATAGGGTAGCTAAAAAGGATATAGGGTAGCTAGAAAGGATATAGGGTAGCTACAAAGGATATAGGGTAGCTAAAAAGGATATAGGGTAGCTAAAAAGGATATAGGGTAGCTAAAAGGGATATAGGGTAGCTAGAAAGGATATAGGGTAGCTACAAAGGATATAGGGTAGCTAAAAAGGATAAAGGGTAGCTGAACAGGATATAGGGTAGCTAAAAGGATATAGGGTAGCTAAAAAGGATATAGGGTAGCTAAAAAGGATATAGGGTAGTTAAAAAGGATATAGGGTAGCTAAAAAGGATATAGGGTAGCTAAAAAGGATATAGGGTAGCTAAAAAGGATATAGGATAGCTAAAAAGGATATAGGGTAGCTAGAAAGGATATAGGGTAGCTAGAAAGGATATAGGGTAGCTAAAAAGGATATAGGGTAGCTAAAAAGGATATAGGGTAGTTAAAAAGGATATAGGGTAGCTAAAAAGGATATAGGGTAGCTAAAAAGGATATAGGGTATCTAAAAAGGATATAGGATAGCTAAAAAGGATATAGGGTAGCTAAAAAGGATATAGGGTAGCTAGAAAGGATATAGGGTAGCTAGAAAGGATATAGGGTAGCTAAAAAGGATATAGGGTAGCTAGAAAGGATATAGGGTAGCTAAAAAAGGATATAGGGTAGCTAGAAAGGATATAGGGTAGCTAAAAAGGATATAGGGTAGCTAAAAAGGATATAGGGTAGCTAAAAAGGATATAGGGTAGCTAAAAAGGATATAGGGTAGCTAAAAAGGATATAGGGTAGCTAAAAATGATATAGGGTAGCTAGAAAGGATATAGGGTAGCTAAAAAGGATATAGGGTAGCTAGAAAGGATATAGGGTAGCTAAAAAAGGATATAGGGTAGCTAGAAAGGATATAGGGTAGCTAAAAAGGATATAGAGTAGCTAAAAAGGATATAGGGTAGCTGAAAAGGATATAGGGTAGCTAGAAAGGATATAGGGTAGCCAAAAAGGATATAGGGTAGCTAAAAAGGATATAGGGTAGCTAAAAGGATATAGGGTAGCTAAAAAGGATATAGGGTAGCTAGAAAGGATATAGGGTAGTTAAAAAGGATATAGGGTAGCTAGAAAGGATATAGGGTAGCTAGAAAGGATATAGGGTAGCTAAAAAAGGATATAGGGTAGCTAAAAAAGGATATAGGGTAGCTAAAAAGGATATAGGGTAGCTAAAAAAGGATATAGGGTAGCTAGAAAGGATATAGGGTAGCTAAAAAAGGATATAGGGTAGCTAGAAAGGATATAGGGTAGCTAAAAAGGATATAGGGTAGCTAGAAAGGATATAGGGTAGCTAAAAAGGATATAGGGTAGCTAGAAAGGATATAGGGTAGCTAAAAAGGATATAGGGTAGCTAAAAGGATATAGGGTAGCTAAAAAGGATATAGGGTAGCTAAAAAGGATATAGGGTAGCTAGAAAGGATATAGGGTAGCTAAAAAGGATATAGGGTAGCTAGAAAGGATATAGGGTAGCTAGAAAGGATATAGGGTAGCTAAAAAGGATATAGGGTAGTTAAAAAGGATATAGGGTAGCTGAAAAGGATATAGGGTAGCTGAAAAGGATATAGGGTAGCTAAAAAGGATATAGGGTAGCTAAAAAGGATATAGGGTAGCTAAAAAGGATATAGGGTAGCTGAAAAAGGATATAGGGTAGCTAAAAAGGATATAGGGTAGCTAAAAAGGATATAGGGTAGCTAAAAAGGATATAGGGTAGCTAAAAAGGATATAGGGTAGCTAGAAAGGATATAGGGTAGCTAAAAAGGATATAGGGTAGTTAAAAAGGATTCATGGAGATAGTTTGTAGCCTCTCGATTGGTAGACGTGCTTCCTAAGCTGGATTAAATCGCCAAACTAATGGGCCGAACGTCTCATAATCTGAACACTAATGGGTCTAAACATGAGGAAGAAGGGGACGAAGAAAATCGACTCATCTCCATTTAAAATAAATACAAATACTATGTTTCTGAGAGGGTTAATATTATAGTGTGAATTATATAATATCATTGGAACCCAAATTATTACTTGCTTGGTGTTAAATGTAATTAGTTGCATACATACATGATGGTATGGATATTAATCGCATGTAATCAAACTAATTGCATAACATTAATTAGGCTATGTTCATGGAAAATGGTACTGCATGTATTCCTTCATAAATTAATAAAGGTATAATGTTGTCAATATACTCGGGTGTTGGGATGGTGATATTGTGTGGGTGTGTTTGTGGTGATGGGGGGGGGGAGGGGAGGGGGGGTGGGTGTTTGGGGATGGCGGGGGGGGGGGATGTGTTTGGGGATGGGGCGGGGGCAGGAGGGGATGTGTGTGGGTGTGTTTGGGGATGGGGGGGGGGGTGTGTGGGTGTGTTTGGGGATGGGGGGGGGATGGGGGGGGTGTGTGTGGGTGTGTTTGGGATGGGGGGGGGGATGTGTGTGGGTGTGTGTTTGGGGATGGGGGGGGGGATGGATGTGGTGTGGGTGTGTTTGTGGAAGGGGAGGGGGGGCGGGGGATGGATGTGTGTGGGTGTGTTTGTGGATGGGGGGGGGTGGATGTGTGTGGGTGTGTTTGGGGATGGGGGGGATGGGGGGTGGATGTGTGGGGGTGTGTTTGGGGATGGGGGGGGGATGTGTGTGGGTGTGTTTGGGGATGGGGGGGGGGTGGATGTTTGTGGGTGTGTTTGTGGAAGGGGAGGGGGGGCGGGGGATGGATGTGTGTGGGTGTGTTTGTGGATGGGGGGGGGATGGATGTGTGTGGGTGTGTTTGGGGATGGGGGGATGTGTGTGGGTGTGTTTGGGGATGGGGGGGGGATGTGTGTGGGTGTGGGTGTGGAAGGGTGCGAGAGAGAAAGAGAGCGAGTGTGTGTATCCGTGTCATTGAGAGTGTGATTACAGCATATATATATATATATATATATATATATATATATATATATATATATATATGGGGGGTCGCGTACGTGGGTGTTTACTTTGTGCGTATGTGAGAGAGAATGAAAATATAATAAGTATAGTAACAGATAAACCGATAAATAGTAAAAGCAACAAACATGAGAGAGAAGGAGATAGAGCTGTGAAGTCTGTGCGGTCTAAATCACCCAAAGCCAAACCATCCAGAACTCTACCGCTCTAGCTGGTATAAGTTGTCTCTTCCTATTAGGCTATATACCCACCCCAGCCTACAGAGAGAGAGCAGTGGTGTTAAGGGGAGATAGGTCGTTCTTCTGGTCTCCCTTCTTCCTCATGCTTAGCCCCATTAGTTTTCAGAATTTAAGACGTTTGACCCATTAGCTTGGCGATTTTAAGACCTTTCGCCCCTTTTCTTTGTCAATATTAAGAATTTTCGTGTCATTTAGATGTCGATTTTTTCCTGGCGAGCGAAAGCGAGCCTGTAATTTAAGAGGAACCGGCCTTAGGCCAGGACATTTTTCTATCGAAAAATGTATAAATGTATCCTAAAGGAGGTCGTAGTGTTTTTTAAAGCTTGATGGAGGGTCTTGAGGGGGGGGGGGGGGGGGGTTAAAGTTTGATGGAGGTCTATGGAGAAAAAAAATATATATATAGTATAATTATACAAATGAGCAAATAAATACGCCCACCCTCCTTACCATATACTCCCCCCCCCCCCCCTCCTTAGCCTAGAGAGAGAGAGAGAGAGAGGGGTGGTGTTGGAGGAGAGGCTACTGCAGTACGAGGCTTTGGGTGTGTCTCTGAGGGAGGCTGGACACTAAGAATTATTATCTTGCATGTATAAATGATTAGCGCTTGTGGTCTGTCTGTATGTCTGTCTGTCTGTCTGGCTGTGAGGTGTTCTGTGTCTCTCCCGGTCTGGATTGCTGTCTGTCTGTGAGGTGTTCTGTATCTCTGTATGTCTGGGTAGCTGTCTGTCTGTCTGTCTGTGAGGTGTTCTGTGTCTCTGTATGTCTGGGTAGCTGTCTGTCTGTCTGTCTGTCTGTGAGGTGTTCTGTGTCTCTGTATGTCTGGGTAGCTGTCTGTCTGTCTGTCTGTCTGACTGTGAGGTGTTCTGATTCTCTCTCTGTCTGGATTACTGTCTGTCCGTTTGTCTGTCTGCATATGTCTTTCTGTGCTGTAATGAATATATCTCCGTAAATCTGTCTGTATGTTTAGCTTTGTCTGTGTGTCTGTCTGTTTCTGTTTTACGTATCTCTATATCTGGCTATCTATTTATTTGGTTGTGTGAATATCTGTCTGATGTCTTGTCTGTCTGTCTGTCTCTGTCTATCTACTGTATATGTTGGTTTGCTCACCTGTCTACCTAACCGACTATCTACTGTATATATGTGTGTCTGCCTGTCTGATTCTGCGCATGGCTGTCTCTGTCTTCATATCAAACTCTCTCTCTCTCTCTATCTATCTCTCTCTCTCTCTCTATCTCTCTCTCTCTCTCTCTCTCTCTCACACACACGCCTGGACCTGATACAATCTCGCCTAGAGTTCTAAAGGAAGCTAAGGATGAGCTCTCCAAACCACTGACATTGCTATTCAGTGAATCCTTGCAGTCTGGGACTATGCCGGATCAGTGGAAGCTAGCCAACGTAACACCGATATTCAAAAAAGGCAGCAAATCCCTACCCAGTAACTATCGTCCGATTAGCTTAACCTCAATTGTATGTAAAATGCTAGAAACGGTCATAAGAGACAGACTCGTAAATCACTTAGAGAGGCAAATAACTTACTTAAAGATACTCAACACGGCTTTCGTAAAAAACGTTCCTGTGTAACAAACCTCTTAGACTTCTTCCACGATATCCTCAACCTCTACGATGAGAGTAAAGCTGTAGATATTATATACCTTGATTTTCAAAAGGCCTTTGACAAAGTTCCCCACAAACGTTTACTGCTAAAACTAAAAGCGCATGGAATACAAGACGGTGTTGAAATGGATAGAAAATTGGCTCAGCGACATAAAGCAAAGAGTAGTCATAAACGGTAAGGCATCTAAATGGACCAATGGAAGTAGCGGGGTACCCCAGGGATCGGTACTAGGACCAATTCTCTTTCTAATTTACATCAACGACATAGATGAGGGTCTCACCTGTACAATCTCAAAATTTGCTGACGATACAAAAATTGCAAATAGCGTACTCTCAAAAGAACAAGTTGACGATATGCAACACAATCTAGATAAATTGTCATGTTGGGCCCAAATTTGGCAAATGAGTTTCAATGCGGATAAATGTAAAGTACTACATATCGGATACCTAAATGAGAAAGCAAACTATTATATGAATGGCACTCAGCTTAAGAATGCAAACAGAGAAACCGATCTGGGAGTAACAATATCGAGTAACCTAAAACCGAGTCAACAATGTTCAGAAGTTGTTAAGAAGGCAAACAAAATAATTGGCTTTATAGGCAGGTCATTTGAGCATAAATCCAAAGAAGTTATCCTAACCCTTTACAATTCCTTAGTCCGCCCTCTTCTGGAATACTGCGTTCAATCCTGGTGCCCTTATTACCAAAAAGATATAAACAAGCTAGAACGAGTTCAACGTAGAGTTACCAAAATGATACCTAGCCTAAAGAACAAACCATACGAAGAGCGTCTTAGAGAATTAAATCTATTTCCTTTAACCCAGCGCAGATTAAGAGGTGACTTAATTCAAGTGTTCAAAATCATCAAAAGCATCGACAATAAATATGAACTGTAGTAAGTACTTCACTATCGACCAATCTAATTACACGCGGGGAAACGGTTGCAAAATTATTGGTAAATCTTTTAACTCACACGAATCTAAGAATTTCTTCTTCAATCGAGTTGTCAACTTGTGGAATGGGCTTCCCCGAGACGTTATAGACTGCAGCACCGTTGATTCATTTAAACTCCGCTTAGACAAAATAATATCTCGCATCAAATCCGCGACTGACTGCGTTTGTAAATGAATAACTTTATTCTATCCCCCCCTCAGTTACTAACCCATCTGTCCCCTACTAACTTCCTAATCCTGCCACGGACATTAGTTCCAGGGCAGTAGTTCCCTTTCCAATGTTCCCTTACCCACTCTAAACCACTGTTTGGACACTTGATCCTCAGTGTTTTGGAGGACAAGCAGCCTAGAAGGGTCACTAGACCTGTTGTTGCTTGATTTCCTTTGTACACACACACACACACACACTGTACACAAAATGCTGGACAAGTCATGAAATACTATCAAGCAAAATTAATCGTTTGTCAGAGACTGGCTGCGTGAAGGTAGAAGGGGGGAGTGGGGGTGAGAGGTAGTGGAGTGTGGGTGGGATAGTGGGGGGAGAGGGAGTGTGGGTGGGGGAGTGGGGGGAGAGGGAGTGTGGGTGGGGAAGTGGGGTGAGAGGGAGTGGAAATGGAGTATGGGTGGGGAATTGGGGGAGGGGAGGAGGGTGAGAGGAGTGGGGTGAGAGGGGGTTTGGGTGGGAAAGTAAGAGAATGCAGGAGGATGAGTGGGGAGTGAATGCTGGAGAAGTGAGGGATTGATATTGCGATAGGAATGACGGTGGGGATTGTAATGGGTGTTATAAATTGGAATCCGTTGTTAGAAATTATGATATAGGTCGTAATTTGTGATCATGAATACAATTTGGGATCAGGATGGCATGCACGACGTCATCTGGTCGGTCTCGATGGGCGTATATATTTCATCATATATGTTTATGTTTTTTACTTTGTTCTTTTTTTATTAAAGTTTCCTCCCTAGACCTCCATTAAGCTTTAAAAAAAACAACACCCTCCAAGAACCTCCTTCAAGATAAATTTGTAAATTTTTAGATAGAAAAATTTCCCAGCCGAAGGCTGTTTCCTCTTAATTTGCAGGCTCGCTATCGCTCGCCAGGAAAAAATCGACACTTAAATGACAAGATTTTTTTTTAATATTGACAAATAAAAATGGATGAAAGATCTTAAAATCGCCAAAATAATGGGCTGAACGTCATAAAATCTGAAAACTAATAGAGCTAAGCATGAGGAAGAAGGGGGATCAGAAAACGACCCATCTCCCCTTAAAAGCATAAGTGTGCAGTAAGACAGATTTACATAGTATGCAGTATTTATGCTACACTAATGCTGTGTTAAGCTGAAGCAAACTTTATATGCATTGTAGTGTTGTAGTGAATGGCCATATATTACCTTGAACATATACATTTTAGTTTTGTAGTGAATGGCCATATATTACCTTGAACATATACATTTTAGTGTTGTAGTGAATGGCCATATATTACCTTGAACATATACATTTTAGTGTTGTAGTGAATGGCCAATATTACCTTGAACATACATTTTAGTTTTGTAGTGAATGGCCATATATTACCTTGAACATATACATTTTAGTGTTGTAGTGAATGGCCATATATTACCTTGAACATATACATTTTAGTGTTGTAGTGAATGGCCATATATTACCTTGAACATATACATTGTAGTGTTGTAGTGAATGGCCATATATTACCTTGAACATATACATTTTAGTGTTGTAGTGAATGGCCATATATTACCTTGAACATATACATTTTAGTGTTGTAGTGAATGGCCATATATTACCTTGAACATATACATTAGTTTGTTAACACCCACTGGACCACAACTGATTTATAATAAATGTACAACGAGGGACCAGCCACTTGTTATTTTGTTTTTCTTTTTAAGCACATGGGATGGGTTAGTAATGAAGGAAACACAACATAAAACCGGTCACCTAGGTCATTCTGGGGGGCGGGTGAAAGTCACAATTAACATGGGGTGATGGGTAGGCAATATAGTGGAACATCACTCCCGCGTGCGCCCACACTCACCCGGTTGGACTTGGAGGGTTGCCAACCATCGGTATTGTTCCGTGGGTTCCAAAAGTAGTTCCCATACAAACCTGGACCCTCTACAGTAGGTGCGATAGGACAAGAGTAATTGACCACTTGTGAGTTTCAGGCTATAAGGAAGTTGGAGCCGTTAAACATAAATGCAATAATAATGTACGTTTCTGATGGATAAATTATATGTTGAATTGGGTTTTATGTATTTATAAATGTACTGCGACCGTATTTTAGCTGTAAATTCTGTTAAATATCGTTGTCTACATCTTCAACTTCCTTATAGAACGAAACTTGCAAGTCGGCAATTAAGGTGGACGCAACCATTGTGATGGAGGGAGTACTTCAATGAGTTGCTAAATGTAAGGAATGAAGAGCCAGCAAACATAGCTGGATATGGTATGGGAGGGAGAAGACGAGAAGTAGTGGAGGAGAAGGTGGGGATCAGGTCAGAAGTGTGGGAAGCCTTGAAAAGAGTGAAGTTGGGGAAAGCACCAGGAACAGATGGAGTGTGTGGGGAAATGTTGAGGTAAGGTGGTGAGATAGTGATCGAATGGGTATGGAAAATGTGCAAACTAGCATGGGAGAAGGGGAGTGCACCCGATGATTGGAAGACTGGCATAATAGTCCCCCTATATAAGGGCAAAGGGGAAAGAGGAGTGTGTGGTAACCACCGAGGAATATTTCTTCTAAGCGTAGTAGGGTAGTGATTGAGAGAGTGAGAATGGAGAAATGGATAGGCGACTAGCAGGGAGGTTTTAGGAAGGGAAGAGGATGTGTAGATCAGATTTTTACCCTGAATTGTGTTGTGGAGAAATATCTGGAGAAGAAACAAAAGGTGTATGTTGCCTTTATGGACTTGGAGAAGGCCTATGACAGAGTGGATAGAGAAGATTTGTGGAAAGTACTTAGAATATACGGAGTAGATGGCAAGTTGCTGAAAGCAGTGAAGAGCATGTATGAGGGTGCAAAGGCGGCAGTACGTGTGGAGAGTGAGCAGAGCGAGTTCTTTGACATGAATGTTGGTTTGAAACAGGGGTGTGTGATGTCCCCGTGGTTGTTTACTGTATATATGGATGGAGTCATGAAAGAAATACTATCAAGAGCAGTGGATGTTGGTGTATCGCTGAAAAGGAAGGGAATTGAGTGGAAGCTACCTATACTGCTGTTTGCGGATGATACAGTTCTGATGAGTGATAATGAATGGGATTTGCAGGGTCTGGTAAATGAGTTTGGAACAGTGTGTGAAAAACGGAATTTGAAGGTAAATGCGGGGAAGAGCAAGATTATGCTCTTCGAAAGGGGTGAAGTCACAGAGTGTGAGGTGAAGCTGAACGGTCAGGATATGGAGATCGGCAACTCTTTTTAGTATCTGGGCAGTGTGTTGAGTAAAGATGGGACTATGGATGAAGAAGGGCGGGAGAGGGTAAAAGAGGGGAAGAGGGTTGTAGGAACGCTGAAAGCAGCAACAAGAAATAGGGTGGTCAGTATGGAAGTGAAGAAGTCCTTGCATGACAGTGTGGTAATCCCGACACTGACTTACGGAAGCGAAGCATGGACGTTGGTTGAGAGACTCAGACCAAGAGTGAGAGCAGTGGAAATGAATTACTTAAGAAGTGCGTGCGGAGTTACATGGAGGGATAGACAGACTAATGAGGAAGTAAGAAGGAGGTGTGGTGTGGAAGTAGATGTGCTGGAAAGTGTGAAAAGGAACAACTTGAGATGGTTCGGCCATATGGAACGTATGGAAAGCGAGAGAATGACTAAGAGGGTGTACGAGACCGAGGTGGAGGGACAGAGAGGAAGAAGTAGACCGAAAGAGAGGTGGAAGGATGGAGTGAGGAAGTATATGAACGAAGGCTGTGCTGGTTGGGGGGAGGGGCGTCGACTGACTGGGGACAGAGGTGCATGGGGGCGGTTCGTTCGTGGCTACACCTTCGGGGATCACGGCGTTGGGCAATAGATAGATAGATAGAACCATTGTGACGCTGGTACTGTGCGTTACATACATCGGTGCCTGGGGTTTTGTGGGTAATTTATTAATGTATAATATTATCCATGTTTCATAGGATACGATTTTTGTTTAAATCTAGAAAACCTAAATACAAAGAGCATTAATCAATGCAATAAAACAAATATGTTCCTGTGCCAGCTTAGTGAACATAACACCCCCAAAACAAACTGCTCAACGTCGTAATTCACAAACACAATATTGTTCTCATTCGCCATATTTATTCATTTTGTATATATTTATTTTGTGTATATATGTTTTGTTTCCCCAGATAACGCGTATGTTCCGGGAGCTGAACTGACCTTTATCCTGATAAATAAAACCGGTCCATCAGGTGTCAGTCAGTATAGAGCCCTGGAGACCCTTTACTATATAGAGGATGCACAGCGGCTCCACTATAAATACTGTATAATACACAAGGGTAACATTTTAGTTTGCTTCCTAGACCTCCATCAATATTTTTAAAAATACCTCCAAGACCCCCTTCGAGGTAAATGTGTAAATTTTTCGGTAAAAAAATTCCTGACCGAAGGCCGGTTCGTCCTAAATTACAGGCTCGCTATCGCTCACAAGGAAAAGATCAACACCTAAATGACACAAAAGCTCTTAAAATTGACAGAAATGGGGCGAATGGCCTTATAATTCCCAAACTAATAGGGCAAACTTCTTAAAACCTCAAAGTAATGGGGCTAAACATGAGGAATATGGGGTCCAGAAAAAACACTCCCTCAAGTGAAAATCTCCACTTACCCTTTTGAACATCATGCTGCATTTTGACCGTTTATTTTGGCTATCATTAGACGATTCTATACAGTTTAAGAATGATATGTGGGAATTATAAGGGTAAAGACTATCTCAAATAACCCTCTCATTTCCATATACCCTTACTAATTTAAATAAAATAGTCTAATAATAGACAGAAAAGAGAAAAGAAAAGCGTAATAACATCTTCAAAGGATTATGGATAGGCTTTTTATGTATATATAATTATATATATATATATATATATATATATATATATATACAGTATACTGTATACAGTATATATTATATATTTTTTTTTTTTTTGTATTATTGCTATTACATTGTTATTGAATACAATAATATATTGGATGTATTTGTGAAGCAAGTCCCTGTTCCCCTGAGCTGAATCCAAACACATTACTTACATCAATGTCAGCCCAGAGAGAGAGAGAGAGAGAGATAATATGTGTGTATGTGAGTGCGAGTGAGAATGAGAGAGAGAGCTAGTGAAAGATAGTGAAAGATAGTGAGTGAGCTGGTGAGACAGAGAGTGTGTGTGAGAGTAAGTGTGAGAAACAGAAAAACAGATAGACAGACTTGCTTGACAGAGAGAGAGAGTAAATAGGTAGCTAGACTGATGAAGTAAATGTGTGTGTGTGTGTGTGTGTGTGTTCGATGTGAGTGTGTCTGTGGATGTGTTGACTGTGTTTCTATACGTATTTGTGTGTGTGCGTCTTGTCCGCCTGTGTGTGTGTGTGTTCGATGTGTGTGTGTGTGTGTGTGTGTGTGTGTGTCTGTTGCCTGTGTGTATCTGTACGTATTTGTGTGTGTGCGTCTTGTCCGCCTGTGTGTGTGTGTGTGTTCGATGTGTGTGTGTGTGTGTATGTATGTCTGTTGCCTGTGTGTATCTGTACGTATTTGTGTGTGTGCGTTTTGTCCGCCTGTGTGTGTGTGTGTGTATATAAGAAAGCCAGCCACCCAGACAAACGAAGCACTGAATCAGCGAACCAATTGGTCTGACAAACTTACCATTTGTCAGTCATGTCCCACAAATGAACCTCTCTTTCTTTGGGGAGACTTTACACTGCAACATTTTTACAGTATCCTCCATTTTGAATTCATATTTGTAAGCCATCTTACGCACATTTATTACACTCATAAGCTGTAATAGGTACCGAAAAATGTACTAATTTACCTCGTTGAGAAGTCTTTGGGGTGTTTTCTAAAGCTTGATAGAGGTCTAGGGGGGAAAGTAAAAAATATTTAAATCAATATTTACAAACAAGATTCTTCCCTTAATGGTTATATAATTACATGATATTGTCGAAAAATATTATAGAGAATGGAGGTCGTATTTCTTAGCATAAATAATGCTAAGACTACCAACAATAATAATACAATTCCCTAATGAGTTGAAGATTTTAATATGAACTTCAGACAATCTATGTGAACTCCAGACAGTTGGAAATGTGAAGTCCTTAAAATTAATCTGGCAATCTGATTGACATTGGTTCGAAACTGTGAAACTCGACTCGTTTAATCTGGAAACTTTGATTGACTTTGGTTTTAATGCGGAGGAAGTTGTTGAGGCGATAGTTTGGTTTGGTTTGGTGGCGGGGATGTAGTGGGGGTTAAAAGAGTTGAATGTGGGGTTATTTTTGTTAGAACATGTACAGGCACATACACCATTGCTAGGAGTGGCCGACACGAGACAGAGCCCGAACAGAAACAACATTTATAGTTCCTATTCTCAGGTTCCGGGACCACTTTCGCGTTCTCGCCCCCGTTTATCTGTTACATCTAGTAGGTGAATTTTACAGGAGGGCGGGGGGGGGGGGGATTTCCTACCTCCCGCCCCCTTGTTGTTAGTGATTATTATTATATATATTGGCAGTAGTAGTAGTTAGTAGTATTAGTAGTAATAGTAGTAGTAGTAATAGTTGTTGTTGTGTTATTATTATTAGTAATAGTAGTAGTGGTAGTAGTAGTAGTAAGGGTAGTAGTAATATTAATAAAATTGAATTGAATGTTGTATGCAATTTAACAATTAACCAGGAATTGATATTGATTATATTATCATTATTATTATTATTATTATTATTATTATTATTATTATCAGTTCCAGTAAACCATTTCAGCCAGTAGATCACAACTCGTAAATTATTTCAACCAGTAAAGAGAGAGAGAGAGAGCGGCGAGCGATTGAGAGAGCGCAGACAACCAACACCACCGCCGCGCCGGCAACCGCGAGCGCAACACGTAAACTAGGAGAAAGAGAGAGAGAGAGAGAGAGTGAGAGTGAGTGAGTGAGTGAGAGAGAAGATGAATAGGATGAAGAGTAGAAGGATGTTCTATGTGGGATGAAGGAGAAGAGAATGAGCCATGTGCCCTATCGGAAATCTCTATGACTCAGTTAATTATGTGCCAAACTCAAGACCTACGACAGACTCCTAATGTTCCTCTGGATAATTGTTTTCTATTCATCTTAAACCTTTCAAGATCCGATGAGGCACTTCTTTTTGTTTGTTTTACAGGCAGCTTAGTAAGGACCATTTAAGTCTGTTGTTGCTTGTCTTCCTTTGGATGCCTTTGAGTTTATTCCGATTACGAAAGGTATATGGAGCAGTTAAAAAGGTAATTGAGATGGTCTTTACTCTTTATACTCACAGATCCTTCCTAAACTGTATACAATTGTCTAATAATAGCCAGAAAAACCTATCTAGGTGTTTTTTTCCCATTGTCATATATAAAGTGTTTCTCCTTTGTTTCACTAGAAGCCCCTGTAGCACCCTAGCTCTCCCACCCACAAACACAGGTGCTTGTGACCACCCACGCCATCAATCAATCTCAGCATAGAACAACCCCATGGCTATATTTCCACCTCGTTCTTATCCTTGTTCCTACTAATTAATCCTTTTCGCTACCACATAATCCTTCCTAAGCTTCATAAAATCGTCTAAACGGAGCCGAAAGCAAATACAAAAAGACGTCACCGGTATTGAAAGGGTCACTATTTCTGGCCTAACACTATAACTCGAAATGCCATATAGAGGCCCACTGCAAACCACTTGCTCCCACACCCACACACAAACACACAAATACGAGGTTCTCATGTCCAACCCACGTCATCAATCAAGCTCAGCATAGAACAACTCCGGGGCTATATTTCACCTTGTTAGACTCCTTATTCTCTCAATTGGTCCTAAGTTTAAAAGGAGATGGGCCGTTTTTCTGGTCCCCTTTCTTACTCAGGTTATATACAAATTACTTCAGAGATTTTAAGACGTTTTACCCATTAGTTTGTAGATTTTAAGACCTTTCGCCCCATTTATTTGGCCTTTCGTGCCCTTTAGGTGTCAATTTTGTTCCTGGCGAGCGATAGGGAGCCTGTAATTGTGGGAAGGCAAACCGGCCTTCGGGCCGTGTTTGTAACCGAAAAATGTAACTCCCTTCTCCC
>CM064573.1:57645559-57684990 GCA_032716605.1 Paralithodes platypus | reverse complement strand
CAACTCGTAAATTATTTCAACCAGTAAAGAGAGAGAGAGAGAGAGAGAGAGAGAGAAGAAAAACAAAAACAAAGGGAAAACGAGAGATAAAAAAGTAAACTAGGAGAAAGAGAGAGAGAGAGAGAGAGTGAGAGTGAGTGAGTGAGTGAGAGAGATGAATAGGAGAAGAGTAGAAGATGTATATGTGGGATGAAGGAGACGAGACTTGAGCCACTTGCCCTATCGGAAATCTATATGACCAGTTAATTATTTTCCAAACTCAAGACCTACGACTGACTCCTAATGTTTCTCTGGATAATTGTTTTCTATTCATCTTAACCCTTTCAAGATCCGATGAGGCACTTCTTTTTGTTTGTTTTACAGGCAGCTTAGTAAGGACCATTTAAGTCTGTTGTTGCTTGTCTTCCTTTGTATTCCTTTGAGTTTATTCAGATTACGAAAGGTATATGGAAGTTAAAAGGTTAATTGAGATGGTCTTTACTCTTTATACTCACAGATCCTTCCTAAACTGTATACAATTGTCTAATAATAGCCAGAAAAACTATATCTAGTGTGTTTTCATGTCATATATAAAATGTTTCTCCTTTGTTTCACTAGAAGCCCCTGTAGCACCCTAGCTCTCCCACCCACAAACACAGGTGCTTGTGACCACCCACGCCATCAATCAATCTCAGCATCGAACAACCCCATGGCTATATTTCCACCTCGTTCTTATCCTTGTTCCTACTAATTAATCCTTTTCGCTACCACATAATCCTTCCTAAGCTTCATAAAATCGTCTAAACGGAGCCGAAAGCAAGTACAAAAAGACGTCACCGGTATTGAAAGGGTCACTATTTCTGGCCTACCTATACTGAATGCACTATAGAGGCCCCTGCAACCCCCTTTCTCCCACACCCACACACAAACACACAAATACGAGGTTCTCATGTCCAACCCACGTCATCAATCAAGCTCAGCATAGAACAACTCCCGGGCTATATATTTTCACCTTGTTAGAATCCTTATTCTCTCAATTGGTCCTAAGTTTAAAAGGAGATGGGCCGTTTTTCTGGTCCCCTTTCTTACTCATGTTTATACCCATTACTTAAGAGATTTTAAGACGTTTGCCCCATTAGTTTGTCGATTTTAAGACCTTTCGCCCAATTTGTATTGTCAATATTAAGACCTTTCGTGCCCTTTAGGTGTCAATTTTGTTCCTGGCGAGCGATAGCGAGCCTGTAATTGTGGAGGAACCGGCCTTCGGCCGTGTTTTTACCGAAAAATGTAACTCCCTTCTCCCACCCACACACAAATACGAGGTTCTTATGTCCAACCCACGTCTCAATTCCGCAGCAATAATGTCCATCTTGTCCCCTCTATATATTAGGTTCTTAGCCACTTCTGTACCGGCGACGTCTTTTTCATTGTATTTTAGCCGGATTTAGAGACTTGTGTGCAGTTTAAGAAGAAGCTGTGGTAGTGAAAAGGGTTAAGAGAGATAGTTCGATGTCTGTTAAGTCATAGGATGAAGGAAAGATATTGAGTTATTGAGTATCGCAGCTGAAATATGACTACTCAATAGATATAGTCTTTAGTAAATCTCCGTTGATATACTGATGGATAAGACAACTGCATTCCAACCCTGCAAAAGTGTGTGTTACTCACTCACTCACTCAGTTACTTGTTCGTCAAGGGGAATCCACGCAATGCGAGCTAAGCTCATTATTATCGCGCCTCCTTAACTGGGAAATTTCTTGCGTGAAATGCATGTTAGTGTTTTATGTACTGATTGTAATGGCTGTTGGATTTGTGTGTAGTGGTATTTAGCCATTGGCGACATCGGAACCGAAGGCTTAGGGTGGATCTGTATGGGTACCATTCTCACTATAGACGGTCGCGTCCTCGCCCGAAGGCTTAGGTAGCCATCATCTTAGGTGAACCATATTGAAACCCAATCTCTCCGCCTTGTACCATTTTTGGCCAACCCAGATTGGACGTCACAACGTCGTCCACCGTTATTCCAGGTACCTATTTACAGGTAGGTGACGAGGCTGCAACACATGAAGGAGACAACCCAACTTGTCTCCGCCCGGCCGGGACGATTGACCCCCGACCCCTCGTGTGTGAAAGACGAGAGCTCTACCTATAGAGAGAGAGAGAGCAGGAGAGAGACGTGCTAGAGAGAGAGAGAGAGAGAGAAAGATTGAGTATGTGTGTGTGTGTGTGTGAGAGAGAGAGAGAGAGAGAGAGATTGATTTATTGTGTGTGTGTGTATGTGTGTGTGTGTGTGTGTGCAAGTAAATTCTAGTTGATGCCTACATTATTATACAATTATGTGTATTCCCAAGCATAACATAATAGCTGAATTTAGTTGCGGGGGAGAGTGTTTAAGGGGGTAGTGCTTGTTTAAGGGGGTAGTGCTTGTTTAAGGGGGTAGTGCTTGTTTAAGGGGGTAGTGCTTGTATTTTGGTCTATATATTTGAGTTTCCTCGCTAAACCTCCATCAAGGTAAAAAATAAAATAAATAAAAAAAATACCCCCTAGACCTTCTTTCAAAAAATACTCCCTAGACATTCTTTCAAAATATATGTGTATATGTTTCGGCCTGCTCCTTTTAAAATTACAGGCTCGCTATCGCTCGCCAGGAAAAAATTGACAACTAAATGGCACGACAGATCTTAAGGTTTAGCTCTACTATTTGTATGTGCGCCCTTGTTTCTCTCTCACTCTTATTTTCACTCTCACTCACTCTCATAATCTCTCTCACTCTCACAATATTTCACACACACACACACTCTCTCTCTCTCTCTCTCTCTCCCACCCCTCCCCCTCTCTCTCTCTCCCTCCCCTCCCCCCTCCCACCCCCGCCCCCCCAATTCCCCCAACCCCCCCCCAACCCCCTATAGACCTCACCGTGCTCATCTCTCCCCCGAGTCTCTTTACGTTACCACCATTTACGGTATTAACTTTAAATACACCTACTCTTAAACCCCTTCACCGCCATTACGTAATTGTCATTACATTCTGGTTACCATTAGACGATTGTCTTTAGTAAGTAATCTACCTCTACGACTTAAATACGTAATAAGATCTCGAGTATCCCTCTAAATAACATTCTTTCTTGTTAACTTGCATAACATCGTCTATTTGTTGCCAGAATCAAAGGTAAAAAGGCGTCATGGTGCTGAAGGGGTTATGGGGGTAGTGGTTATTTTTTGGTTTATTTTATAATTTCCTCGTAAGACCTTCATCAAGCTTAAAAACACCCCCTAGACCCTCCTTCAAGATATATATATTTTTTTAGATTATTCGGTAGAAAAATGTCTCGGTCGAAGGCTGATTCATCCTAGAATTACAAGCTCGTTATCGCTCGTCAGGAAGTAATATACACCTAAATGGCACGAAAGGTCTTTATATTGACAAACAAATGGGGTAAAAGAAATTAAATTCGACAACCTAATGTGCCAAACGTCTTAAAATTTGAAAACGACCATCCACTCTTAACCCTTTGAAGATTATGACGCATTCTGACACTGTCTTTTATCATTAGACGATTTAATATAGCTTAGAAAGGATCTGTGGGAATTATAAAGGTGAATACTATATCTATTAATCCTCTGACTTCCATATACCCTTCCTATTCTGAATAAAATCGTCTAATAAATCCACCATTTACTATATTAACTTGATATTCACCCACTCTTAATTAAAGGGTTGCTAGCTCTTTAAAAAGCGGGTTTACTGGACCACCTTCTCCCTCTTGTTTAGCCCCTTTAGTTTGAGATTTTAAGACGTTCGCCACACTAGTTTTCCGATCGTAAAAGCCTTCCCACAATTCTTTATCAATGTTAATTAGACCTTTCGTGCCATTTAAGTATCGATTGTTTCCTGGCAAGCGATAGCCAGCCTGTAATTAAGGAGGAACTGGCCATGTGACGTGATTATATTTACTAGGAGGGCTCTTGGATGTGTGTGTATGTGTTTTGTTTTCTTTCTCTATTTATTTGTTTCATTTTTGTAGTTTATATTTGTTTTTATTTATTCATTATTATTATTTTATTATTATTATTATTATTATTATTATTATTATTATTATTATCATTAAGCTTGATGTTGTCTAGGGAGCAAAGTACATCCCCCCAACCCCAAACCAACCTCTCACTTTAATACACCCACTCCTAAAGGGTTTCTATGCCTTTTGAATACGATCCTATATCATCCTAAGTCGTTCATTGTGCTATTTAAAGCTTTGGAATTACTACCCAACGATGTGAACTAAATGTTGTGTTCCTCCTCCTCCTCCTCCTCCTCCTCCTCCTCCTCCTCCTCCTCCTCCTCCTCCTCCCCCTCCTCCTCCCCCTCCTCCTTCTCCTCCTCCTCCACCTCCTCCCCCTCGCCATAACTCTTGTTCTCTCCTTCACATATGCCGCTTTATTCCTCCACTTCATCTTCTCTCTCCCTCGTCTTGTTTATCATGGGTCTCTCTCTCTCTCTCTCTCTCTCTCTCTCTCTCTCTCTCTCTCTCTCTCTCTCTCTCTCTCTCTCTCTCTCTCTCTCTCTCTCTCTCTCTCTCTCTCTCCCATCTTGTTTATCATCGGGCCTTCCTTCTAAATGTCTTCCCCCCCTCTTGCGCATTTCTCAAACTTGTTATCAGTAATTACGCATAAGAGCTTCATACTATTTATTCAGTATTTACTATTATTAACTTCCTTATGTGTTGGGGGGGGGGTATTAGATAAAGAATTGTAATTATGATTACCATTCGAAACAATAGAAAAAAGGCAGAAATATTCGATTTTTTATTAATAAAGAACAAATAATAATTGTGATAATGTGCCAGATTGTTTCTATTACTTAACCCGAAAATGACTGACAAATGAAGAAAAAAAACGCTTTCATCTGCGAACCAATCTTTTCTTCTGGTTTTAGATATAGACACAAATTATTATTATTTATATTATTTTGTATTATTTTATTATTCTTATATATATATATATATATATATATATATATATATATATATATACAGTATATATATCCCTCAAAAACACCCCATAAATCTCCCCACCCTTCCATTGCTTTCTCTTCCCCCCTCACTCCTTCCTTCTCCTTCAGCACTCTTACTCTCCATCATGCTGTGGCCTACATTTTGTTTTCTATGTGAATGAGGGAAACAAAAGGCATAACTCCCTGCAGCGAGTGCCTCCCCCAGACTTCAAAGAGTGACAGGGCCGATATCAAGGGACGTTCGAGCTAAAATGCCTGGACACACGGAGTTTGAAGTAATTTAAGTCATAGGAAGAGGGAAAGACTGATTCTGGGAGAGAGTTCCAGAGCTCAGCAGTTGAATAGAAGAAAGTCTGAGAATAGCGTTTCACTCTTGGGTTGGAGAGTTGCACATAGTAGGGGTGGGACTGTGTTGCAAGGCGGGTATTACGTACCCTAAGTAGAGGAGGTGGTATACACTGGGAATGCTCCGAGGAACACTGATTATTGTAGTAGCGATAGAATAGCGAGAGAGATGCAACATTGCGGCGAAGAGAGAGAGATTGCAGAGAGTTGGTGAGTGGACGGGAGTTAATGATACGAAAGGCTTCCTTTCTACTTTATCTAGGAGTGCGGTGTGAGAGGAACCTCCCCACACATGTGAACAATACTCAATACAAGGACGCACTGTGCCCCTGTACAGAGCAAGAAGCTGCGCAGGGGTAAAGAACCCTTTGAGGTGATTGAGCACACCCAGCTTCTGGGAGGCTGCCTTAGCGAGACAGGCAATATAACTCTCTCTCTCTCTCTCTCTCTCTCTCTCTCTCTCTCTCTGTTCCCTTCAATCACTCGGCCTGCATTCCATCTCCGCCGACCGTTCGCTTCACTCTCTCTCTCAGCCCTTGCCTCTCATTCGGCCCACCTTATGGAGTTTATTATCGTGCTATTCATATTTTTGCGCTTCTCTGGCTCTCTTTCAACCCCCCCCCCCCTCTCTCTCTCTCTCTCTCTATATATATATATATATATATATATATATATATATATATATATATATATATATATATAATCATCCTTTTAACTCATTTTCCCCCATGTTTCCCCCTCCCCCCCCCCCCCCCCCCCTGGCCATATTCTGTATTATATATTGTCATTCCCATCCCTTTGTACTTTATATAATGAAAGCTGTATAATGGGTTGGCTGGTGTTGGAAGAACTTAGAATGATGAACAACGGAGAGGAGAGAGAGAGAGAGAGAGAGAGAGAGAGAGAGAGAGAGAGAGAGAGAGAGAGAGAGAATCAGTGTGAAAGAGAATGAGAGTAAGAGAGAGTAAGATAGTGCGAGGCGGAGATAATAAGATGTATACAGATAATAAGAGAGAGAGAGAGGGAGAGGGAGAGGTGGGCGTGGTATGAAAGGGTCACATTACATAATTAGGAAGAAACTTAATTAACCAATCAATATATATACATATTTAGCGAATATTTTATCTATCTATCTAATTGTCTATATCCCTCTATCTATCTATTTACCAGTGTGTTACGGTCTAGATGGTTTATATTGCACAGGAGTATTTTGCAGTGTATCTGTAAATGTAGAGCTACTGACAAAAATTCGCGAACTCTTGCAAAACCAATTATGCAAATACATCCATTAAGGTTGTTGTTCAGATCAAATTAGCTATATATTAATGACTACATATAATGTTATTATTATACTGTATAGCTGCTTATATCTGAACATCACTCTAAATAGATATATAATTGCTTAACCCATACAGTACCGGTGACGAAATTTTATTATATGGCAACTACTAGATTGGGTAAGGGCTGGTCCTATCCAGAGTGAGGTTTGGCATCTTCTACCCAACCTTAGCCGTTTCTGTATGTCTCTTTTACTGTCCTACTTTTCCTTTTGGGGGCAGGGGGCTAGGAATCCTCCTCCCCCTGTAAAATTCTCCTACTCAACGATCCAGAGTAGGGGGCGAGGGAACGTAAAAGTGGTGCCGGACCCTAAGAATTGGAACTTTAAATGTTGTTTCTGTTCAGGCTCTGTCTCGAGTCGGCCACCCCAAACAATGGGGGTGGCCTCTCTCTCTCTCTCTCTCTCTCTCTCTCTCTCTCTCTCTCTCTCTCTCTCTCTCTCTCTATATATATATATATATATATATATATATATATATATATATATATATATATATATATTTTCTTCCATAGACCTCCATATCAAACTTTAAAAATAAAACACCCCCTTGACCCCCCTTCAAGTTAAAATAAAAACACCCCCTTGACCCCCCTTCAAGTTAAAATAAAACACCCCCCTCACCCCCCTTCAAGTTAAAATAAAACACCCCCTTGACCCCCCTTCAAGTTAAAATAAAACACCCCCTTGACCCCCCTTCAAGTTAAAATTGTAAATTTTATCGATAGAAAAAATGTCCCGGCCAAAGGCCAGTTCCTCTTAAAATTTGAGTTTCGCTATCTCTCGCCAGGAAATATCGACACCTAATTGGCACAAAAGGTCTTAATATTGACAAAGAAATGGGGCGAAAGGTCGTAAAATAGACAAATTATTGGAAGGAACGTCTTAAAATCTAAAAACTAATATGCTAAACACGAGGGAGTAGGAGGTCCAGAAAAAGCGAGTAGTGCCCCCTTAAAACCAGCAAAGCATGCCGATGTAAATTGAAGCATGAGGTTATAATAAATTTCCATCGTGCATATATTTGTATTTTATTTTACTTTTTTATTTTTTTTGACAAGCGAAATTCCAAACGTCCATATAAACTCGTAAAGATTTTGTATATTACGTTTCTGAGTTATGAACAAAAGTAATAATAATAAATAAATAAATAAACGTGCCTAAAAGTTATTTTTTTTTATTTTTTTTTTTTTTTTTTTTTTTTTTTTTTTTTATTTATTTTGTATTTTTATTTGTGGGAAGTGAAATATCAAAGCTATACATACGAGCCCGTCAGCCGTCCTGTAATATTTGAACGGAAATTTGGTTTGGCTAGAATGAGTTGCCATAAAAGTCATACGGCTGAAAGGGATTGAATACTATGATTAAATATTTGTTAATTAATTGTAGTAATAATATATATATATATATATATATATATATATATATATATATATATATATATATATATATATATATATCAAGGAATTGTTGTGCCAACAGTGATGTATGGGGCTGAGACATGGGCTCTGAAGAAAAAGGAGAAAAGAGGGCTGGATGTGATGGAGATGAGCTGCTTGAGGAGTATGTATGGAGTTACTCGTAGAGACAGATTGAGGAATGAAGAGATACGTAGGAGAGTGGGGCAGCAGGAACATTTGTCAGCCAGAGTGGAGTGGAGTGAAGGGTGCTGAGCTGGTATGGTCATGTTGAACGAATGGGAGATGAAAGGCTTACAAAGAGAATATGTGAGTCAGGTACAAGGGGAGATAGAAGGGCAGGAAGACCCCCATTGAGATGGAGAGACTGTGTAAGAAAGGCTTTGGATGATAGAGGAATGACTATAGATCAGGCAGGGGAAGTGGTGGTGGACAGGAGTGAATGGAGAATGCTTGTGAATAGTTGAGTGAACACGTGGTCATTTGGAGTAAGGGGTCGGGCGCAAGTTGGACTAGATAATAGTCCATCAGGCGCCTGGCCCGGGGAGACGATTAATATGAAGGGTGTGCCTGGAAGTGTGGTGGGAGGGCTTGTGGCTTTGGCTCCGCTGCATGTCTGCCTGCCGAGATCGGTGGAGAGGGGCAGGGGGAGTGCTGGAGCGACCTTGGTAACCCTGGTCTCTGGGTCTTCTCCTGGGTGACCTGGATGTGTGAGAGTTTGTGTTTTTTATCTATGTTTATTTTTTGTTTTATGTTGTTTTTGTGTTTTCCCTGTTCTTGCTCTGTCTTGAGTCGGCTACCCCCAAAATGGGGATTGGACCTGAGCATATAGATAGAATAGATAGATATATATATATATAGTGTTGATATCATTCTAGTTTCTTCTTTATTCTGACATAACTGTCTTGATAGCGTAATGGATTTGTGCACGGAATTTCAATGTGAGTATCCTAGGTTCGAGTCCTTGGAGTACCATATGTATTTGTTGATTTCATTAATTGAGTTTAGAGGTGAAGTTGGTTGGTGGAAAAACTTAATAATTCCTACCTTGCTATAGGTTATTCCTTCTATAAAATGTGTTATTCACATATTTTTAATTATGGTAAATATTGTTTTAGAAAAATATAGATCGAAGTACTGAAGCGGTAATAGAGTGTCAGAAGTGTGGGATAGATTGCCGAGTATTATAGTAGGATCAACAACAATAGAGTGTCAGAAGTGTGGGATAGATTGCCGAGTATTATAGTAGGATCAACAACAATAGAGTGTCAGAAGTGTGGGATAGATTGCCGAGTATTATAGTAGGTTCAACAACAATAGAGTGTCAGAAGTGTGGGATAGATTGCCGAGTATTATAGTAGGATCAACAACAATAGAGTGTCAGAAGTGTGGGATAGATTGCCGAGTATTATAGTAGGTTCAACAACAATAGAAAGGTTAAAGGGGATGGCCGTACTTTTATGCTCATATATTAATTGGTTTTATTACTTTTTTAGTTTCCGCCCTAGACCTCCATCAAGTTTTAAAAAAACACCCCCTATACCGCCCTCAAGATAAATGTGTACATTTTTCGGTAGAAAGATGTCACGGCTGAAGGCCGGTTCCTCTTAAAATTACAGGCTCGCTGTCACTAGCCAGGAAAAATCGACACCTAAATTACACTAAAAGTCTACGAAATGGGGCGAAAGGTGATACAATCGCCAAACTAATAGGCCGAACGTCTTAAAATCTGAAAACTAAGGGGGCTAAACTCGAGGTAGAAGGGGGTCCAATAAAAGCTACCCATCTCCCCTTAAGTTTGATAAACATAGGGATAGACTGGACTGGGTGCGAGGGGGATCTGCTGTGTTTGGAACAGTTGACCTTCTGCGGGCTCGTATTTTCTTATGTGTTTTTATGTTTATACTTCTCATAAGCTACTGTATATAACTTTTATCACCTATTCTCTCTAATCAATGTATTTGTTTGATATAATAAATGTTTTTGTATAATCCTTCTTTCCTTCGCTTTCTCAATATTATTATTTATTTTTTTATTTATTTTTTGCTTCTACTCTATTTTCGGTTTTGTTTTTTTCTGTTTCTTTTTGTTGTTTTTTTACTTCAATTCTATTTTCGGTTTTGCAGTGTTCGTTCATTTTCATAATTATTCCATTTTACCCTATCACCTTTTCTCCCATGCACCACCGCTTCTATTTTGGTTTTCTGCCATTTCTCTTGGAAGCATTTTCTTTTTCTTTTTTCGGTGAATCGTATATGTACCGTATTATATTTTTCTCAATTATTGTTACCCATTAAAACTTTCAAGATCCGATTACGCAATTTGTTTTCTGGCAAATAATATACGATTATTTTTTCAGGTAGGAAGGGTATATGGAAGTCAGAGGGTTAAGTGAGATAGTCTTAGCCCTTATAATTCCCACAGATCCTTTCTAAACTGTGTAAGTTCGTCTAATAACAGCCAGAATGAACTGTCAATATGCGTTATGATCTTCAAAGGGATAACTTCTCACGTTTTTGTTTCGCATCATGATTATGTATTTGTTCTCCAATTGTACAAATGTCCGAGTCCAGCAGCGATTGATGACGTCGTCCATGATGTCATCTATCGGGATGTTGGATGTCTGTCACAGCTTTCGAGATCGGCCCATTATACCATGTTCCAAATAGATAGGCTAAAGCTCTTGAACATTAACCTCTATCTCTTTCTATGCGCCCCAATGTTGCATCTTTTTCATTCTTCTATCGCTATTACAACAATCAGTGTTCTTCAGAGCTCTCTCAGAGCATATACCCCTCTCTTGCGGCAAGTGCAAGGCACCCGTCTTTCAACACAGTCCCACTCCTAGTCTGTCCAGCTCGGCAACCCAAGAATTAGTAAATGTTCTCAGTCGTTCTTCTACTCAACAAGTGAACTCTGGAACTCTCTCCCTCAATCAATCTTTCCTTCATCCTATGACTTAAACTGCCTTTAACTTTGTGCATCCAGGCATTTTGACCCCAGCGTCCCTTGACTTTAGCTCTCTGTCACTCTTTTGGCATTAGGGAGACACTTGTTACAGGCAGCATGCATTTTGTCTCCTTCATACACTTAGTAAAAAATTACTCACACACGACTAGAGTAATCGAGCTATTATTTCCACTATTTGGGAAGAATCAGCCAAGGGAATAGGTGTAGAAAATGTCAGCTCATTTGCTCTAGCCCTTTTTGAGGTACAAAGGTTAGGGCTCATAATTTCTGGTCTATCTATTTGGAACAGGGTATAGTACTTGGAATATGGCGAATGAGATCAACGTTAGGATTATATTTATTCATTCATTTATTTGTTGTTTATATATATATATATATATATATATATATATATATATATATATATATAATATATCCGGTTATAATATATCTTATATGATATAAATATATTATTATATTATAAAAATTTATATATATATATATATATAAAATTTATATATATATATAATATATATATACTGTATATATATATATATATATTTTTTTTTTTTTTTTTTTTTTTTTTTTGTAATGTTTACATAATTATGTATATACTTATAAATAGTTTATATATTTTTGTTTAAGCTAATTGGACAATAAGGATAAGATTATATTATTTAATTTGTCCTTGTTTTGTTTTAGGTCACTTCCTGGTAATATCCCATTCTCCCCTCTCACCTCTCTACCTTGCACCTCCATTTTCTATGTTTCGGCTGGGGGACTCGCGTAAACCCCACCAAGCGCTTTTTTTCGGCAATTTTCGATGAACAAGTTGTATCTCCGCTAGTTTTCGGGGTTCTTATGCACTACTGTATAGTCTGTTTGTTTTCACTTGGAGGAAAATTAAATCCCTTAGCAGCTGATTTCTCGATAATTTACCGAGCCAGTACCGGTTACCTCCTTTTCTTTATATTCTAGCAACTATTAGATGATCTTATTAGGCTTGGAAAGGACCTCTAACAATTATATGGCTACATACTATCTCATTTAATCCTTTGAGTTACCACATATCCTTCCTATGCTGAATGAAATCGTCTAATAGTGTCCAGCATATGATGCAAGAGACGTCACCGGTGCTGAATGAGTTAATGGGAAACATGATATACCGGTACTACTATAGTATGTCTCTGCGTCATATTAATGGGAGATTTTTGGTTTCCTCCCTAGACCTCCATAAAGCTTTAATAAATACCCCTAAGACAAATTTGTGTATTTTTTCGGTAGACAAAATATCCCGGCGGAATTTCCAGGCTCGCCTAAAATAAATCGATACCTAAATGGCATGAAAGGTCTTAAAATGTAAAAATTGGGCGAAACTTCTTAAAATCGCCAAACTAAAGGGGCAAACGTCTTAAATTCGCCAAACTAATGGGGCAAACGTCTTAAAATCTCAAAACTAATGGAGCGAAGCATGAGAGAGAAGGAGTTTCGAAAAATAATCCCTTAAATGAAAATCTTCCCTTAATGCCCGGCGTTCGTAATTTACAAACATAGTTCGCTACAACATCTTCGATTATGGTAATGAAGATGGGGACATAATATTTACATTCAGCTATGGAATACTGTATAATTATATATATACCGGTGTATATATATATATATATATAGTTTAACCCCTTATGTACCGGCAACGTCTTTTTAACTATTTAACAACTTTATTCAGTCTAAAAGCCATTAACAGGCTCCTAAATATATCTATTGAACCCTTTTTACTACCACAGATCCTTCTTAAACTGCACAAAATCGTGTATGTATAGCTAGAATACAAATATAAGCCGTCACCGGTACAGAAGGGGTTAATATGTAAATATATTATATATATATAAATAATGAAGTAAATATATAAATATATATGTAAGTAAATAAATATATATAAACAGACTATAGAGTTAAGCTTCAATATGTTAGTGGACTATATATATATATCTTAACCCCTTCTGTACCGGCCACGTCTTTTTATATTAATGCGAGCTATATTTAGACGATTGTGTGCAGTTTAAGAAGGATGTGTGGTAGTAAAAAGGGTTAAGTGAGATAGTTCGCAGTCATTTAATTGCTGGAGACCAATTATATGCTGAATAACATCGTCTAATAGAAGCTAGAATATAACTAAAACGACGTCGCCGGTACGGAAGGGGTTAATTTATAAGCTATGTTGAAAATGTTCCTGTGTGACCCCCACAAAGAAACTTCGACACATTTATTGATTGATTTATTTATTTTTAATTCATATTATGACCTTTCGAACGGGAAGCAAAACAAACATCAGTTGGAGTATGGAGGTAGCTTCCATGTGTGGGAGGGTTTGCTCTCTCTCTCTCTCTCTCTCTCTCTCTCTCTCTCTCTCTCTCTCTCTCTCTCTCTCTCTCTCTCTCTCTCTCTCTCTCTCTCTCTCTCTCTCTCTCTTTCATTACTCTATCCTTCCCGGTCAAAGTTGAAGTTCAAAGAGCAGTAACCACTCTGGGACCAAACTAACGGAACGAACGTCTTAAAACCTCAAAACTAATATGATAAAAATGAGGGAGAAGGGGGTCCAGAAAAAGCGAGTACTACCCCCTTAAACTTGTCCTGCCAGTTTTGAATCATGAGTTCTAATTCGAGTATTCGACCCTTTCACTTCCCAAGACGACCGTAATTTTTAAGGGGAGGTTTTTAGTGTGTTTCCTAGACTTCCATCAAGCTTGAAATTACACCCCTTGACCCCTTTTCAAGATAAATTTATAAATTTTTCGGTAGAAAATGTCCCGGCCGAAGGCCGGTTCCTCTTAAATTACAGGCTCGCTATCGCTCGCCAGGAAAAAATCGACACCTAAATGGGACGAAAGGTCTTAAAAGTGACATAAATGGGGTGAAACTTCTTAAAATCACCAAACTAATGGGGCAAACATCTTAAAATCTCAAAAGCAATGGAGCTAGACATGAGAGAGAAAGGGGTCCAGAAAAAAGTCCCTCAAGTGGATATCTCCCCTTAACCCCGTGCTTCAATTTATTCTGGCTACTCTGTTAACCCTTTCCAGATACGGTGACGCATTTCATTTCAGGTTTCTGGCTATCATGATCTACTGGTCGAAATGGTCTACCGGTTGAAATGGTCTACCGGTTGAAATGGTCTACTGGATCAAATGGTCTACTGGATAAAATGGTCTACCGGTTGAAATGGTCTACCGGTTGAAATGGTCTACTGGATAAAATGGTCTACTGGTTGAAATGGCCTAGTAGTTGAAACGGGTATTTGGTTGAAATGGTCTAATGGTTGAAATGGTATAGTGGTCAAAATAATCTACTAGTCGAAATGGTCTACTGGTTGAAATGGTCTACTGGTGTAAATGGTCTACTGGTTGAAATGGTCTACTGGTTGAAATGGTCTACTGGTTGAAATGGCCTACAGGTTGCAATGGTCTACTGATTGAAATTAACTACTGTTATATATGATCTACTGATTGAAATGGCCTGATGATTGAAAAATACTGGTTGAAATGGTTTACTGGTCGAAATGGTATGCTGGTCAAAATAATCTACTGGTCGAAATGGTCCACTGGTTGAATTGACGTACAACCCTCGTATTTACATCAGCCAGCCACCTTTCAAAAACTCGTCCACATCTTTTAATTGATATGTGAAGAAAATACTGCGATTGAAAAGGTGCGTCTAAGGTTCTGTTAAGGGAGCCCACCTCGCTTTTTTTTCTCTTTCTTTCCCTCTTTCTTTGGCTTGTATCCATTCGGCCCCATTCAGCCGACTATTTTAAGACGTTTACCCCCATCCTGGTGTCAATGTTTTCCTGGTGAGCGGTAGCGAGCCAGCATATATATTTTTTTGTTTTGACAGCAAGCTAAATTTGTAAATTTTTCGATAGAAACATTTCTCCGGCAAAGTTTCTCCATACAATGCTGGCTCGCTATCGCTCGCCAGGAAGAAATCGACATCTGGATGGAGATAAACGTCTTAAAACAGTTGGCTGAATGGGGCCGAATGGATACAAGCCCGGGAAAGAGAGAAACGGAGTGAAAGATAAAAAAAAGCCAGTGACCTACCTATACGTTTCATCTTGCCTTTCTGACCGTTTGATTGGGGTGGGTGAGTGTGTGTCTGTGGGTGAGTGTATGGGTGTGTGTGGGGGGAGGGGGGGTTGTGTGGGTGTTTGTGAGTGGATGTGTGCTTGGTGTGAGAGTGTGTGTGGGGGGGGGGGGGTTGTGTGGGTGTTTGTGAGTGGATGTGTGCTTGGTGTGTGTGTGTGGGGGGGGGGGGGGGGTTGTGTGGGTGTTTGTGAGTGGATGTGTGTGCTTGGTGTGAGAGTGTGGGGGGGGTTGTGTGGGTGTTTGTGAGTGGATGTGTGCTTGGTGTGTGTGTGGGGGGGGGGGGTTGTGTGGGTGTTTGTGAGTGGATGTGTGCTTGGTGTGAGAGTGTTTGGGTGTTTGTGAGTGGATGTGTACTTGGTGTGTGAGTGTGTGTGTGTGTGGGTGAGTTTGATGTGCGTCTGCGTGTTTTGTTTTTTATTTATCTGTTTTTTTTTATTTTTTATTTGTATGTGCATGAGAGTGGATGGCAGATTTCATGTATACTATATATATGTGGTGAGGGTAATGTAATGTGTGTGTTTGTGTGTGGTATTGTATTATTTCCTTCGTTTGAGACCGTCCACTTTCCAACCCTTATGTGTGGATCAAATTATTTACATCTGCTATTCACAAGAGTCCTACATTATTGGTTCGGTTTTTTTTTTCTAGATCCTCTTCTCCCTCATGTTTAGCCCCATTACTTTTCAGATTTTAATATGTTCGCTCCATTAGTTTGTCGATTTTAAGACCTTTCGCCCCATTTCCTTGTCAATATTAAGACCTTTCGTGCTATTTAGGTGTCATTTTTTTTCCTGGCGAACGATAGTGAGCCTATAATTTTGGATTAACCGGCCTTCGGCCGGGATGTTTTTTTTACCGAAAAATGTATAAATTAATCTAGAAGGGGGATCTAATGGATGTTTGTTTTTAGTTTGATGCGAGGTCAAGGGAGAAAACTAGAAAAATAATAAATACATGACAAAACAAAATCGCCCAAAATGTGAACCATCCCCCCTTAAATAACCTTATATTTTTCCTTTATCTCTTGTTCGTATACAACATATAATGCAAGACAACTTGAGTATTATCTGCCATATTAATGTTCAACTTGAGTATTATCTGCCATATTAATGTTCATTATCTGCCATATTTGAGTATTATCTGCCATATTGATGTTCAACTTGAGTATTATCTGCCATATTAATGTTCAACTTGAGTATATCTGCCATATTAATGTTTTCAACTTGAGTATTATCTGCCATATTAATGTTCAACTTGAGTATTATCTGCCATATTAATGTTCAACTTGAGTATTATCTGCCATATTAATGTTCAACTTGAGTATTATCTGCCATATTGATGTTCAACTTGAGTATTATCTGCCATATTAATGTTCAACTTGAGTATTATCTGCCATATTAATGTTCAACTTGAGTATTATCTGCCAAATGTTCAACTTGAGTATTATCTGCCATATTAATGTTCAACTTGAGTATTATCTGCCATATTAATGTTCAAGCTTGAGTATTATCTGCCATATTAATGTTCAACTTGAGTATTATCTGCCATATTAATGTTCAACTTGAGTATTATCTGCCATATTAATTTCAACTTGAGTATTATCTGCCATATTAATGTTCAACATGTTCAACTTGAGTATTATTATTAATGTTCAACTTGAGTATTATCTGCCATATATGTTCAACTTGAGTATTATCTGCCATATTAATGTTCAACTGAGTATTATCTGCCATATTAATGTTCAACTTGAGTATTATCTGCCATATTAGTCAACTTGAGTATTATCTGCCATATTGATGTTCAACTTGAGTATTATCTGCCATATTAATGTTCAACTTGAGTATTATCTGCCATATTAATGTTCAACTTGAGTATTATCTGCCATATTAATGTTTCAACTTGAGTATTATCTGCCATATTGATGTTCAACTTGAGTATTATCTGCCATATTAATGTTCAACTTGAGTATTATCTGCCATATTAATGTTCAACTTGAGTATTATCTGCCATATTAATGTTCAACTTGAGTATTATCTGCCATATTAATGTTCAACTTGAGTATTATCTGCCATATTAATGTTCAACTTGAGTATTATCTGCCATATTGATGTTCAACTTGAGTATTATCTGCCATATTAATGTTCAACTTGAGTATTATCTGCCATATTAATGTTCAACTTGAGTATTATCTGCCATATTAATGTTCAACTTGAGTATTATCTGCCATATTAATGTTCAACTTGAGTATTATCTGCCATATTAATGTTCAACTTGAGTATTATCTGCCATATTAATGTTCAACTTGAGTATTATCTGCCATATTGATGTTCAACTTGAGTATTATCTGCCATATTAATGTTCAACTTGAGTATTATCTGCCATATTAATGTTCACTTGAGTATTATCTGCCATATTAATGTTCAACTTGAGTATTATCTGCCATATTAATGTTCAACTTGAGTATTATCTGCCATATTAATGTTCAACTTGAGTATTATCTGCCATATTAATGTTCAACCTCAAAAAGAAAACAAAACAAATAACAAAATACACACATTGTAAAGAATAAATATATTACAATTGATGTAAGTGTATTTCACATAATATGCAAGTCCATATATTATCACCTATTGTATATAGACGAGTAGAGATGGCGCTATAATTAGATTTGCATTAAGGGGGAGGTAGTCGCTTTTTTCTGGACCCCCTTCTCCCTCATATTTAGCATATTTGTTTTGAGATTTTAAGACGGCGAGCTATAGCGAGACTGTAATTTTAGAAGGAACCGACCTTCGGCCGGATGTTTCTACCGAAAAATGTGCAAATTTATCTTGAGAGGGGGTCTAGGGGATGTTGTTTTATGCTTGATGGAGGTCTAGCGAAGAAACTCAAAAATATATTAATAAATAAATATATAGACCAAAAAACAATCACTACCCCCTTAAATCACTACCCCCTTAAATCACTACCCCCTTAAATCACTACCCCCTTAAATCTTCCTCCCACACCCCATGGTATCAGAACTGGTCGACGTGTACGGCAAAACGGCCACAAGTCGCCTAACCTCATCTGTCCTAAACAACTTAACCTGGTCTAAGATAAATCTAACCAAGGTAACTTATCCTAACTTAACTTAACATAAACACCCAAGCCTAATATAATTCAACATGAACTGCTTAGGCTTAGTACTGTACCTGTATTAGAAACAAATGCAATGAAATACTTAACATTTAATCCCAATATGAATACAACACACAACCATGGCTGGATATTATAACGCAATGCATTTTGTTCTACCTGGAACAAACCTCCCCTGTCAGTTGTAAATATTCTTTTCGTAAAGCAGATTAAGAAGAACCAATTTTGTAATATTGATTTTAATCACCTTGATTATATCGCTTCAATGAATCACAATGTTGTTATATATATCCCAACCATTCCTTGTAAATCTCTCTCTCTCTCTCTCTCTCTCTCTCTCTCTCTCTCTCTCTCTCTCTCTCTCTCTCTCTCTCTCTCTCTCTCTCTCTCTCTCTCTCTCTCTCTCTCTCTCTCTCTCTCATTACCGTTGATTATAATGGTTCCCGTCTCACCAACACCTTCACCACCAGGTCTTTGTGTGTCCTTAAGGGGGGTCACCTGCTTTTTTTTCTCTCCTTTTCTCTCTTTCTCAGGGTTGTATCCATTCGGCTCCATTCAGCCTACTGTTTTAAGACGTTTATCCCCATCCAGGTGTTTATTTCTTCCTGGTAAGCGATAGCGAGCCAACATTATATGGAGAAATTCGGCTTCGCCGGAGACATTTTTCTATCGAAAAATGTAAAAATTTTACCTGCTGTCAAAAATATTTAAACAAAATATGCTGGCTCGCTACCTCTCGCCAGGAAAAACTCAACACCTAGATGGGGATACACGTCTTAAAACAGGCTGAATGGGGCCAAATGGATACAACCCAAAGAAAGAGGGAGAGAGAGAGAAAACAAACAAAGTGGCACACCTTAAACCCGATACTATTATTACATATATATATTTGGCTTTCTGTTTACCTATCTATCTATCTTAAAACAAAAATGTATTTATATCTATCTATCTATATATCTATCTATCTGTGTGTATCACCTATGGAGCCCCCCCCCCCCCCCCCCCCTGTACAGTCCCAGGTATTAGTTTCCAATACTCTCCATTGTCTCAAGTGTGGGTGTGAGACATAAAGGCTTTGGCTTACTATAGTGTGTGTACCCCTGGGGCGCAATATACAGGATGAACTGGGCGTGTGTGGGTGTGGGGGGGAGGGGGGTGGATGTGGGGGTGTGTGGTGGGATGGGTGCATGTGTGAGTGTGGGGGGGGGGGGGGGGGCTGTAGGTGTGGGGTGTGTGTGTGGGGAGGGGGTGCGAGACATAAAGGCTTTGGCTGACTATAGTGTGTGTACCCCTGGGGCGCAATATACGGGATGAACTGGGGGGGAGGGGTGTGTGTGTGGGGGGATGGGTGTACGTGTGAGTGTGGGGCGGGCTGTAGGTGTGGGGTGTGTGTGAGCGGGGGGGGGGGGATGCGAGACATAAAGGCTTCGGTTAACTATAGTGTACCCCTGGGGCGCAATCACGGGATGAACTGTGTGTGTGTGTAGGTGTGTTTGGATGTAAGGGTATGTGTGTCATCTGTGTGTGGTTGTGTGTGTGTGTGTGTGTGTGTGTGCTTGATACTGGAATAATCCCCGAACAATTGAAAAGAGCAAAGATTACCCCTGTATTATAAAGGGAGATCGAGGGACACACCAGAAAATTACCGACCAATAGCTCTCACATCCCATTTTATAAAAATATTGGAAAAAGTTATAGTGAAAAATTTGATAAGTTATTTAGAAATATACAACAAAATGAATGAAAGTCAACATGGATTCCGAGAAGGTAGATCTTACTTATCCCAGCTTCTCTCACACCATGAAAAGATTATTGCTGCACTTTAAGAAGACAAAAGTATTGATGTCATCTACATAGATTTTAGCAAGGCCTTCGACAATGTGGATCGTGGGGTCTTACTTCATAAATTAAGGAATCTAGGAATAACTGGTCTCTTGGAATGTGGATCCACAATTTGTTGAAGGATAGGAAACCGTGTGTTGCTGCAGGTGATTCTAACGTCTACAGCGGTGTTCCTCAACTCTCTGTTCTTGGGCAACTGCTTTTCCTTATTCACATATCTGATATTGACCAAGATACCCTCCACTCATCAGTCTCTTCATTTGCTGATGACACAAGAGTCATAAAATAAATCAAATCAGCAGAAGATGTACATAACTTGCATTCTGACCTAACCAGTTGGGCTGAGACAAACAATATGGCATTCAACAGCAATACATTTGAAATGGTTAGGTATGGAACCAACATTAATGAAAACGCCAACTATACTGCACACGACGGTTCCCTAATACAACACAATAACCATGTGCTAGACCTGGGTGTTCTAATGAGTCATGATGCTACCTTCAGCAAGCACATCCAAGCAGTGGTTCAGAAGGCCAGAGCCCAGGCTGGCTAGATATTGTGCACCTTTAAAGACGAGAGGTGGAACCTATGCTTACCCTGTACAAAACCTTGGTTATACCTCTTTTAGAATAATGCTGCCAGTTGTGAAGTCCCTGGAGATCTGGGGAGAAACAAGCCATGGAAGGGATCCATCGCTCCTTCACCAGCAAAATTACATTTGTAAAGGATCAGGACTACTGGGAGAGATTAAAATCCTCACAACTATACTCTCTCGAGAGACAGACGCAGAGAAAGATACTTAATCCTATACACTTGGAAAATTCTTAATAACATGCCTCCAAATCGACAAGTTGAAGGAAAAGTTGAAGTGAAGACGCTAAGGGAATTTTGTTTTCGCTACTCGTGGTCCTAATTAAGGTGTTTAATAAATTACCCAAATAAATTAGAAATATAGACTACCTAAAACTGGAAATGTGTAAGAAGAATTTGGATCACTTCTTTGCCTCAATAGACGACCAACCAACTCTACCTCACTATCACCTCCGTGCTGCCAGCAACAGCATCATTCACCATCTGCCACAGAAGAGGGCAGATGAGATGTACAGTGGCGGCGCCACAGCGGCGTGGACCACGGGACGATACCTGTCAGCCCTCAACTACAACCTCAGGAACAACCGGTATATATGTGTGTGTGTGTGTGTGTGTGTGTGTGCGTGTGTGGTTATAGGAAGGTGGGTTGGATGACTGTGTACGTTGTGTGCGTAATGGTATGTCGCTCATGGAACTTATTTCACCAACTTCTTTTCACAGTCCTTATTGACAAAAAAAAAAGTATGCATGAATGGTTGTCTTATCGTGTTTGTGTGTGTGTGTGAGAGAGAGAGAGAGGGAGGGGGGAGGGGGGGTAGGGGGATGTGGTGGTGTGTGTGCATGTGTTTGTGTTCTCCATGTCAGGATGGTTTATGTATGTGCTGGTGTGTGCGTGTGTATGTGTGTGTGTTTTGCTCGTCTGTCCGTGGGTGAGTCCTGGCGTGAGGGCGCTCGAGTCATCAGTGAAAGCAAACACAGATAAAAAACTAGACTAGTTGTGTGTTTGTTCTCAGCCACCTCCACGTGAGTGAGAGAGAGAGAGTGAGTGTGAGTGAGAGAGAGAGAGAGAGAGAGAGAGAGAGAGAGAGAGAGAGAGAGAGAGAGAAGGAGAGGAAGAGAGCGACAGAGTGAGACAATGAGTATCAGAGTGAGTGAATGTGTGAGAGAGTGTATGGGAGTGAGTGTGAGAGAGCGAGATACGAGGTCTTACAAGGAATAGTTAGTATATCAAAGACTACTATTCCAGGAAAATTATCTAGACAAAAATAGGGAGATTCTATTGTGCAGAACACCCACTGCCAAATATACACAATACTATGTACGGTAGTGCTAATAACTCATGTCTCAGCTGTCGTTACGTTTGGCTCGCTCTGTATTGTATTAATGTCTGTCAGATGTTGAATAGGGTAGATAAGTGTAAGAACATGTTTGGATATTTCACTCGCATCGAATAAATCAAGTTTTAGATATTGCTGATACCAATTATTGATCAAAATATATATACTTGGTGCCGAGACATCACTTATTTGGTCGACTGTATTCATTTATTATTTTTAGTATCGTCTCTAAGCCTCCATCAAACATTTAAAAATACCCCCATGACCCCCCCATTGGAAACAAATTTGTGCGTTTTTCCGTAGGAAAGTTCTTCCTAAATTGCTCACTATCGTTCACCAGGAAAAATCGACACCTAAATGGCACGAAAAGGTTTAAAATAACCAAACTTATGGGGAGAATGTCTTAAAATCATAAAGCTAGTGGGGCTAAACATGAGGGAGAAGGGGGTCCAGAAACAACCCCCTTAAAGGGCTAGTGCTTGTTTTGGGGGCTACTTATTAATTTATTTATATAATTTTGAGTTGCCTCGTTAGACCTCCATCAAGCTTAAAAAGAACACCTCCTATACCCCCTTTCCAGAACACCTCCTATACCCCCTTTCCAGAACACCTCCTATACCCCCTTTCAAGAACACCTCCTATACCCCCTTTCAAGAACACCTCCTATACCCCCTTTCAAGAACACCTCCTATACCCCCTTTCAAGAACACCTCCTATATCCCCTTTCAAGAACACCTCCTATACCCCCTTTCACGAACACCTCCTATACCCCCTTTCAAGAACACCTCCTATATCCCCTTTCAAGACCACCTCCTATACCCCCTTTCCAGAACACCTCCTATACCCTCTTTCAAGAACACCTTCTCCCCTTCAAGAACACCTTCCCCCCTTCAAGAACACCTCCCTTTCAAGAACACCTCCTATACCCCCTTTCAAGAACACCTCCTATACCCCCTTTCAAGAACACCTCCTATATCCCCTTTCAAGAACACCTCCTATACCCCCTTTCACGAACACCTCCTATACCCCCTTTCAAGAACACCTCCTATATCCCCTTTCAAGAACCCCGAACCTCCTATACCCCCTTTCAAGAACACCTCCTATACCCCCTTTCAAGAACACCTCCTATATCCCCTTTCAAGAACACCTCCTATACCCCCTTTCAAGAACACCTCCTATACCCCCTTTCAAGAACACCTCCTATACCCCCTTTCAAGAACACCTCCTATACCCCCTTTCAAGAACACCTCCTATACCCCCTTTCAAGATAAATTTGTACATGTGTTGGTAGAAAAATTTCCCTGCCGAAGGCCGATCCTTTAAAAAAATATAGGCTCGCTATCGCTCGCCAGGAAAAAATCGACTCCTAAACGGTACGAAAGGTCTTAATATTGACAAAGTAATGGGGCGAAAGGTCTCAAAATTGCCAATCTAGTGAACGAACGTCTTAAAATTGCAAAAGTAATGGGTCTAACCATGAGGGAGAAAGGGGTCCAGAAACAACCCCCATAACCGATCTAACCCCCTCTAACACCCAGGCAATGGTTGCTTGTTGGTTTTAAGGGGGGGGGGGGGGTACTCGCTTTTTCTGGACCCCCTTCTCCCTCATGTTTAGACCCATTAGTTTTGCGATTTTAAGACGTTCGTTCACTAGATTGGCAATTTTGAGACCTTTCGCCCCATTACTTTGTCAATATTAAGACCTTTCGTGCCGTTTAGGTGTTGATTTTTTCCTGGCGAGCGATAGCGAGCCTGTCATTTTTTAAGGAACCGGCATTCGGCCGAGACATTTTTCTATCGCAAAATGTACAAATATATCTTGAAAGACGGTATAAGGGCGATGTTTAAAGCTCGATGGAGGTCTAACGAGGACACTCAAAATCAAGCACTAGCCCCTTAACCCTGGTCCTGCATTCCCTATAGACAAGTATTTACCAATTCAGTACCGGTGACATCCTTCGCAGGACGTTCTGGCAACTGTTAGACGATTTTATTCGGCTTAGGAAGGACGTCTGCCAATGGAAAGGCAACAGACTATCTCAATTATTTTGTTCTAGCTGCCACAGATCCCTCTTAAGGGGAGGTATTTAGTTTGTTCCCTAGACCTCCATCAAGCTTAAAATTACACCCCCTTGAGTCCCTTTCAAGATAAATTTGTACATTTTTCGGTAGAAAAATTTCCCGGCCGAAGGCCGGTTCCTCTTAAATTACAGGCTCGCTATCGCTCGCCAGGATAAATTCGACACCTGAATGGCACGAAAGGTCTTAATATGGGGTGAAAGTTCTTAAAATCGCTAAACTAATGGGGCAAGCGTTTTATAATATCAATAGCAATGGGGCTAAACATGAGGGAGAAAGGGGTCAAGAAAAAAATCACTGAAGTGGAGATCTCCCCTTAACCCTTTATGTACAGGCGACGTCGATTTGATTTCACTCTAGATAATATTTAGACAATTATGTGCAGCTTAAGAAGGATCTATGGTAGTGAAAAGGGTTGAGTGAGATATTTCGAAGACTGTTAGGTACTGAGGGCCCTTTTTAAACTAAATAACATCTGTCTAATAGTAGTAAGAGTTTAAGAGACGTCACCGGTACAGTCGAAGGAGTTAATATACTTTTAAACTTACTTAAAGAGTTCATACTGTAAATGGCCACACACATACACGTCGTAAAAAAATGTATATGGAAAACGTGTGTGTGTGTGTGTGTGTGTGTGTGTGTGTGTGTGTGTGTGTGTGTGTGTGTGTGTGTGTGTGTGTGTGTGTGTGTGTGTGTGTGTGTGTGTGTGTGTGTGTGTGTGTGTGTGTGTGTGTGTGAGAGAGAGAGAGAGAGAGAGTCAAATGAGAGTAGTGCTACACACAAAAAATCCCTCTTTCCAATCAGGCAAAGCGAGAAGGTTTTGGCTACAACGACATAACGCTGCTAAACTATCCCACGGGTGACACATATACACACACACACATACACACACACTAATACACACACACATACACACACACACACACACACACACACATACACACACACTAATACACACACACACACACACATACACACACACACACACACACACACACACACACACACACACACACATACACACACACACACACACACTGATACATGCCACACTCTGCCCTTTATATTGGGTTTAAAGGGAGGAGATGTGGGACAGTCAGCGGGTTAGAGAGAGAGAGAGAGAGAGAGAGAGAGAGAGAGAGAGAGAGAGAGAGCCTCTTTCTCCCTCATGTTTAGCCCCATTGCTTTTGAGATTTTAAGACGTTCGCCCCATTAGTTTGGCGATTTTAAGAACTTTCGCCCCATTTATTTAACTTTTAAGACCTTTCGTGTCATTTAGGTGTCGAATTTTCCTGGCGAGCGATAGTGAGCCTGTAATTTAAGAGGAACCGGCCTTTGGCCGGGACATTTTGCTACCGAAAAATGTACACATTTATCTTGAAAGGGGGTCAACGGTGTGTAATTTCAAGTTTGATGGAAGTCTAGGAAATTCACTAAAAACCTCCCCTTAACCTTTATTACTTTTACTGAGAGAGAGAGAGAGAGAGAGAGAGTGTGTGTGTGTGTGTGGGACAATATAAAGTAAGATGATATAACATGAGGTACAGTATATATATATAGACCATCCAGCGCCACCTATCGATGTCCATCCCACCAGTTTATATTAGGGTATTGCTTATCAGTTTGTCGATACTACGTACCTCCTCTCGCTCGCTCTCTCTCTCTCTCTCTCTCTCTCTCTCTCTCTCTCTCTCTCTCTCTCTCTCTCTCTCTCTCAGAAAACGGTGGGTGGAGAGAGAGAGAGAGAGCCTTCTGCTTTGCTATCCTTATCTTCCTCTTTGTAGCAAATTTTTATGTTAGCATTAAGTCCGGACTGCCTAGTAGGGACCTCAAGATCTGTGCAGTGTGTGTATATAAGTAACTCTATGTAACTCTCTCTTGCACACATGTACACACGCATTCAACACAGACACATACATAAATACGGACACACATATACGTATACACCCACACCCATGCAGTATACTGTATATATATATATATATATTAATAAAGTAGACCTGCCGTTTACTGAAAAAATACAATGAACAATACTCTAGGATGACAGAAAATGATATACATATAGGGTCTTTTGTATCGTGTGAAAAATAGCAAAATAAAAATATATCTAAACATTTTCGAGTGCTACTACATAATGTTTGTGTGTGTTTTCTTATTTTTGTATTTATTTTTTTATTTTTTTGGGGGGGACGATTTTATTTTTTTATTTTTCATGTTTTTTGTTTAGAGTGAAAATATAATTGTTATGGGAATGATAATGATCCTTCCGTTTAATGCGTTGGGTAGAGGTAATCAATGTGTTCCTAATGATGGGTCTTAATAATGAGGCCGAGAAAAAGAAAAATTGGCCTACTTTCATTATGGGGATCGGTCTCTTTATATTAATAGGGTTTGGGGTGGGTAGGGGGTAATATAGGGAGGGGAAATTTGTTTGTAGTATATGTGTTTAGTAGGGTATAGCGAACTGAGGTTGAGTGTATGTGTGTGTGTGCGGTTCGACAATTTGTACTGTAGGTCTATGCAAACCGACACACACCTACACACACACACACACCTACTGTACATACACCTAAACACACCTACACACAAACATAATGGCACATCTATAGACCTACACAAACACCCACACACACACACACACACACCTACACACACACCTGTATAAATCTAGAATAATCCTGTATATTTTGTGAATCCCAAGGCACATATTAGGATATCTCGCCTCGCCTCTCGCTTGACATCTATTTATCTCTTACTCTACATCTATCGATCTTGACTATTTGTCTTGTCTATTTGTTTGTGCATCGTGAGTGTGAGTGTGTGTGTGTGTGTGTGTGTGTGTGTGTGTGTGTGTGTGTGTGTGTGTGTGTGTGTGTGAGCAGTTCGACAATGTGTACAGTAGGATTATACAAACCGACAAACACCTACACACACACACACACATACACACACACACACTCACACTCACACACTGCCTCTCCCTCTTTCATTCCAGCTCACTCTATTACATGTCTTTAGTCATTCTCTCACTCTCCAGTCGTTCCACATGACCAGACTACCTCAAGGTGTTTCTCTCCACACTCCCCAACACATCCCCATCCACGCTGCATCACTGTCATAGTTCTTCATTCGTCTATCTATCTCTCCATGTGACTCCAAATGTATTTTCAAAGTAATCAATGTCTATCCCTCTCACTTTTGATTTATGTCTCTCCAACAATGTCCATACTTCACTCCTGTACGTCAATGTCAGGAATACCACACTATCATACTGTGACCTCTTCACTTCTATGCTAACCCAATTAATATATATATATATATATATATATATATATATATATATATAGATATATATATAGAGAGAGAGAGAGAGAGAGAGAGAAATGAGGCAGCCAAAACAGAACAGCCTAAAATAACGCTATCAGGACGTAAAGCAGAAACCGTGCCTCTTAACGATTACTCTATTTAAGGGCAGGTATTTAGTTTGTTTGGAGACCTCCCCTTAAAGTGTATAAATGGATGCATGTATATATGTATGTATGTATGTATGTACGTATGCATGTATGCATAAGAAATGCAAAGGTGATTGAATTTCGGATTGATCTCTCGTTGTTAAAGGGGTTCATTTAATCCAATTAGAGAGGACCATTACAAGTCCAATTTTAGCAGCTGATCTCACAAGCTATTGAAGGAATTAGGTTCTTTGTTTTGCAATCAGATAGTGTCCTTATTATGACATTCTGGCCATCATCAGACGATTTTAGTGGTCTTCAGGCGATGTCACACCAGTTCCTTTCCAGCAATTTTCGATGAACAAGATTTTGTTTCGTGATTGTTCTTATTATTCATGTTTTATTTTGAAATGGTAAGTAAATTGCAGGTATATTATGTTGGATGAATTCTAAAGTAACTTTAACCGGTTATTCGCCAGATTACAATTCTCCGAAGTTGTGTACAATTGTGATTGTGTGACACCACCTTCAGTTAATTACTTAGAATAGGACTTCAGAGGCTATCAACCCTTCTGGATTATTAAACCATCACACTGTAAGTCAATAATAACGTCAGGACTCTACCCCCCTTTCCAGAACTCCAGTCCCATGCTATATACACAGTGTCTTGATATGGAAACCCTGAAATCCGCCTATGGTAACCAAAGGATCAAATATCCCGAACAAAAGTGGTCATGTGGACTTTGTGAGAGAGAGAGGGTGGGAATTAAGGGGAAAGGGATTATGGCGAGGGGAAACTTGTGCACTGAGAGAGAGAAGGGTTACCTAAAGAGGGGAAGTATGGAAGAGAGAGAGAGAGAGTGAGTGTGTGGGTGTGAGAGAGAGAGATATTGTGTGGGTGAGAGAGAGAGTTATGGAGAGAGAGTGTATGGGTGAGAGAGAGAGAGTGAGTGTGTGGGTGTGAGAGAGAGAGATATTGTGTGGGTGAGAGAGAGAGTTATGGAGAGAGAGAGTGTATGGGTGAGAGAGAGAGAGAGTTTGTGTGTGTGTGAGAGAGAGTTATAGAGAGAGTGTGTGGGTGGGAGAGGTAGTATGTGATTGAGTGTGTGTGTATGTGTGTGTGTTAGAGAGAGAGAGAGACTCCAAGTAATATAGTTTCATTTTTCACATGTGAAACTGTTTGAGCGTGTAATATACTCGGTTTCATTTCATCTGACGGTAAATTGAATCCTTGAGCAGCTTATTTGAGACTATAGAGGAGAGAATATGAGAGAGAGAGAGAGTGTGTGATCATATTAAGATCAAGTTTATATAATCAAGAGATATTGTGTGTGACAAAACCTTCAAAATAACTGAGAAATATTGATGGGAACTTTGCAATTTACCGACAGTTGAAAGAGAGAACAGGATAGTTACAGAGTTATAACTTCCAAGAGACCATGTGTACCTCCTTCATAGTGTTACACAGTTCACCTCTAACTTCCAACCATGTCTACCTCGTGTCATGTGTGTGTGTTCACCTCTAACTTCACATGTCTACCTCCTTCATAGTGTTCACCTGTTCACCTCTAATTGATCCTTGAGCAGCCATTTCTTACTTTCTCTACCTCGTTCATAGTGTTACACCTGTTCACCTCTAACTTCCAACCATGTCTACCTCCTTCATAGTGTTACAAGTTCACCTCTAACTTCCAACCATGTCTACCTCGTTCATAGTGTTACACCTGTTCACCTCTAACTTCCAACCATGTCTACCTCCTTCATAGTGTTACACCTGTTCACCTCTAATTTCCAACCATTTCTACCTCGTTCATAGTGTTACACCTGTTCACCTCTAACTTCCAACCATGTCTACCTCGTTCATAGTGTTACACCTGTTCACCTCTAACTTCCAACCATGTCTACCTCCTTCATAGTGTTACACCTGTTCACCTCTAACTTCCAACCATGTCTACCTCCTTCATAGTGTTACACCTGTTCACCTCTAACTTCCAACCATGTCTACCTCCTTCATAGTGTTACACCTGTTCACCTCTAACTTCCAACCATGTCTACCTCCTTCATAGTGTTACACCTGTTCACCTCTAACTTCCAACCATGTCTACCTCCTTCATAGTGTTACACCTGTTCACCTCTAACTTCCAACCATGTCTACCTCGTTCATAGTGTTACACCTGTTCACCTCTAACTTCCAACCATGTCTACCTCGTTCATAGTGTTACACCTGTTCACCTCTAACTTCCAACCGTGTCTACCTCCTTCATAGTGTTACACCTGTCCACCTCTAACTTCCAACCATGTCTACCTCCTTCATAGTGTTACACCTGTCCACCTCTAACTTCCAACCATGTCTACCTCCTTCATAGTGTTACACCTGTTCACCTCTAACTTCCAACCGTGTCTACCTCCTTCATAGTGTTACACCTGTCCACCTCTAACTTCCAACCATGTCTACCTCCTTCATAGTGTTACACCTGTCCACCTCTAACTTCCAACCATGTCTACCTCCTTCGTTCACATTGAGTCTAAAGCCGGTATCACACGAGAGCTTTTATAGTCAACATTCGATACTCAACATTTTGCTGGCAACATTTCTGGAATATTTTGCACTGGTATCAGAAACTAGGCTGATGATAGTTGAAATTAGATGTCAGAAATATTTTAAATGGTTGCCTCATAAGCTGCCAGACCAGTGTTGAGGATAAATGTTGAGAGAAAACGTGCTCGTGTGAAACCGGCTTAAGCATAATGATATAATACACATTGTCAAACCCATTTAAGGAAAGATATGTCGTTTTTCTACACCCCTTTCTCCCTCATGTTTAGCCCCATTAGTTCCAGATTTTAAGACGTCCGCTCCATTATTTTGGCGATTTTAAGACCTTTCGTCCCATTGTTTTTTCAATATTAAGACTGTTTGTGTCATTTAGGTGTCCCTTTTTTTCCTGGCGAACAACAGCGAGCCTGCAATTTAAGAAGAATCGGCCTTCGGCCGGGACATTTTACCATCGAAAAATTTACAAATTTATCTTGAAGGACGGTCTGGGGGGGGGGGGGGAAGGGGGGGGAGTAAGCTTGGTGGAGGTATAGGGAGGAAACTAGAAATATTTTAAAACAATACATAAATGAGCAAATAAATACGCCCATCCTCCCTTAATACGCCCATCCTCCCTTAATATAAATACGCCCATCCTCCCTTAATACGCCCATCCTCCCTTAATACGCCCATCCTCCCTTAATATTTCAATTACTTCATGAGCTGGCCTCTCAGTCTGTGTGTTACCATGGAAACGAGACGACTAAGAGCTGTCAAACGATTCTCGTAGCATCTATTTCTTAGTGAGTCACTTTTATAGATGCTATCCCTATCCTCAATAATCATAGAGAGAGAAGAGTGTGTGTGTGTGTGTGTGTGTGTGAGAGAGAGAGAGAGAGAGAGAGAGAGAGAGTGAGTGTTTGTGTGTGGGTGAGTAAGTGAGTGTGTTTATGATAGTGAGTGTGTGAGAGAGAGAGTGATGTGTGTGCGTGTGTGTGTCAGAGAGAGAGAGAGAGAGAGAGAGAGAAATAACTATGGGCTAAGTGGCTTAACACTGATTGGTCAAAGTTCTTCAAGCCGGGTGGGGGAGTGAAAGTGTGTATGTGTGTTTGTGCGTGTGTATGTATGTGTGTGTGTATGTGTGAGAGAGATATATATATATATATATATAGATAGAGAGAGAGTGTGTGTGTGTGAGTAAGAGACATATACTGTAGATATATAGAATGACAGATAGATAGATAGATAAACAAAGGGGAGAGAGTGAGAAAAAGAGAGAACAATTATTTAAATGTAAAACTTGAAAAACATCCCACTAAACCAGAAATTCCTCAATATAAAGAAAATAGAACTGATCAAAATCACTGTGGAAATAACGCTTTCGAGATATAGCAAAATAATATTATGAAATAAGGAAAAACACAAAACATGTATATATACCGGTAATATACAGTATGTACCGGTATATATATATAATTAATACCGGTAGAGATATACAGGTATACTGTAGATACATAGAATGATGTAGATAGAGATAGATAAGGAGGAAGCATTCAAACGGTACCGACGCCTTAAAACTCAAGAATCTCAAAGTTTCTGCCTGGAATCAAGCCAAATCTGTTGTTCGACTTGCCAAACACTCTTTCATCAATAATAAATGCACTGAATTATCCAACTCTAGCTCTTCCCAAGCTTTCTGGCATCTAGCCAAAAACCTATCCAACAATTTTTCTTCCTCGTCTTTCCCTTCCCATTTTCCACTCTGACGGCAAAACCATCAATTCTTCCTCTGACAAAGCTGAACTCTTCTCTCAAATTTGTGCTAGAAACTCCACCTTGGATGATTACGGTGCTATTCCTCCCTCCTACTTATGCCTAATATCCTAATCTCTTCTAAAGATCTACTTTCTACCTTCTCTGGGCTTAATACTAAGCAGGCGTACAGTCCGGACGGTGTTCCTCCTGCTGTACTAAAAAACTGTGCTTCCGTGCTGACCCCCTACCTAGGCAAACTCTTTCGTCTCTGTCTATCCTCTAACGTCTTCCCTTCATGCTGGAAGTTTGCTCTTATTCAACCAGTCCCAAAGAAGGGTGACCGCTCTCAACCCTCCAACTATCGTCCAATTGCTCTCATCTCATGTATTTCTAAAGTTTTGAAACTATTCTTGCTTCCAAATTTCTTAAGCGTTTCTCTTCTCATAATCTGCTCTCAGATCGCCAGTATGGCTTCCTTAAGGGTCGCTCTACTGGTGATCTTCTCACTTCCTCACCCTATCAACTCTGGTGTTCCTCAGAGCTCTGTCCTATCTCCTATTCTCTTTCTAATTTTCATAAATGATCTTCTCAACTGTACCTCAAGTCCCATCCATTCATACGCAGACGACTCAACCTTACACTACTCAATTAGTTTTTCAGAACGCCCCAGCCAGCAATCCCTCAACGACAAAACATAATGAAGCCATACAACACTTAAATTCTGATCTAACTACTATCTCCAATTGGGGCAGAGAAAACCTTGTTACCTTTAATGCTTCCAAAACCCAATTTCTCCATCTATCTACCCGTCCGGAACTCCCAGCAGACTATCCCTTATTCTTCAACAATACAAAAATCAATCCTTCATCTTCTCTCAATATTCTTGGTGTCTCTTTTGCTTCTGCTCTCATTTGGAAGTACCATATTACCAGTCTTGCTAAGGCAGCCTCCCAGAAGTTGGGTGTGCTCAACTGCCTCAGGGGGTTCTTTACCCTTGCACAGCTTCTTGCTCTGTACAGGTGCACAGTGCGTCCTTGTATTGAGTATTGTTCACATGTGTGGGGAGGAGGTTCCTCTCACACCGCTCTCCTAGACAAAGTTGAAAGGAAGGTCTTTCGTATCATTAACTCCCGTCAGCTCACCAACTATCTGCAATCTCTCTCTCTCCGCCACAATGCTGCATCTCTCTCGCTATTCTATCGCTACTACAGTATAATAGTGTTCCTCAGAGCTTTCCCAGTGTATACCACCTCCTTTACGTAGGGCATATGGTACCCATCTTGCAACACAATCCCATCCCTACTCTGTGCAACTCTCAAACCCAAGAGTGAAACTTTACTCGCAAACTTTCTTCTACTCAACAGCTGAGCTCTGGAACTCTCTCCTAGAATCAGTCTCTCCCTCTTCCTATGACTTAAATTGCTTCAAACTCCGTGTGTCCAGGCATTTTGGCTCGAACGTCCCTTGATTTTGGCCCTGTCACTCTTTCAACTATGGGGTAGGCACTTGCTACAGGCAGTTCTGTCTTTTGCCTTCTCACTCTCATAGAAAAAAAGATACAAAGATAGAATGATAGATAGAGAGAGAGAAAGGGAGAGTCTTCGAACTATCTCACTTAACCCTTTCTATCACCACAGATCCTTCGCAAGCTGCACAAAATCGTCTTAATATAGCTAGATACAAAATTAAAAGACGTCGCTGGTACAGAAGGGGTTAATATTTGGTATTAGATTACTACTTAGACTGCAATATTATAAGGCTGTGCAATTATTGTCCTATGTTTATGAAGGAGACAAAAGGGAGGCTGTCTGTAACGAGTGTCTTCCCCAGAGCCAAAGGAGTGACAGAGAGCCAAATTCAAGGGCCGTTGGGGTCAAAATGCCTGGACACACTAAGTTTAAAGCAGTTTAAGTATTTCCTCGCCTCTCTCTCTCTCTCTCTCTCTCTCTCTCTCTCTCTCTCTCTCTATCTATCTATCTATCTATCTATCTATCTATCTATCTATCTATCTATCTATCTATCTATCTATCTATCTATCTATCTATCTATCTATCTATCTATCTATCTATCTATCTATCTATCTATCTATCTATCTCTATTTATCTATCTATCTACTGTATACACCTCATGTACATATATAAAAAGTTATATATGTGGCTTTTTAGGAAATAAAATATTGAGTCTGAGTGAGTCTGAGTCTATCTATCTCGATCTGTCTATCCATTCCCAATCATCTATTCCTATTCCCTTCCTATCTTCTTGTTGGTATCGGAGAGTAGCTGTAAACATAGGGATTAACAAGGCGTTAATGCGGCGTGTTTGTTTTGCAATAGTCCGCCCGCTTATCTCGTTTTCTGTCGTATCTGTATTTCACTTCTATTATTACGCGTTTTCTAATTCATTTTCTACGTCTATGTTCGCCTGCGTTGAAGACGGTGTTTTGTGTTGTTGTTGATGGGTGACGTTTTAATTATTGTTGTTGTTGAATCGTTGATGATGTTGTTATTGTTGTTGAAGTTGTATTGTTGTAGATGATGTTTTTGTTGATGATGTTGTTGTTGATGATGATGTTGTTATTGTGTATGTTGTTGTTGTTGTTGGTGGTGGTGATGTTGATGTTGTTATTGTGTATGTTGTTGTTGTTGTTGTTGGTGGTGGTGGTGGTGATGTTGATGTTATTGTGTATGTTGTTAGCATTGTTTTTGTTGTTGTTGTTGTTGTGGATCAGCAGAGGTGGGCTGTGGATAATACTAATCTCATTTGCCGTTCTGGTTGTTATGCTAAGCTTTAACGTTTGGCAATCATCATAATTATACTGTAGTCATATGGTCTTTATAAGATGAGCTGTATATAAGATCTGTTATTAGAAGATCTGTATAAGACCAGCGCTACGAAAGTGGGGAAGACAACCATTTCGATATCGCCAAGTGGAAATGCACTACTGTTACATATACAGTAGTTACATATATGGGCGCAGTTATTACTCCTTCAGTACCGGTGACGTCTATTTCATTATATTCTGGCAACTATTAGACGATTTGATTTAGTTTAAAAAGGGGGCCTCCAGCAAATAACAAGCTTCGAACTGTCACTTAACCCATTTTTATACCACAGATCTTCCTTAAGCTGCTCAAAATCGTCTAGATATAGCTATTCAGGCAGAGATAGAGACAGAGATAGGAAGGTTAAAGGTCGTATACTGGATATTGGTCATTAATACCAGGTCAAGTATAGGGTATCGCTCTACTAGACCTTTTCTTCTGATAAACATTATATATATATATATATATATATATACTGTATATATATATATATATATATACAGTATATACAGTATATATAAAGAGGGAGAGATTTACTTATTTACTTATATACAGTATACTGGTATGCTATTGTGTTTAAGTTTGCGTCCGTTTCCTTTTTTCTCTAGTTATCTCAATATATTCCACCACTCTACCTTATATATTTCAAGGTTTCACTCCTACCCACCATCCATTCTCCGATCCCAATTAACGTCTTTTGTACTGCGCGTATTTCCCTCTGGTGTGCTCTCTCTTTCTCTCTCTCTCTCTCTCTCTCTCTCTCTCTCTCTCTCTCTCTCTCTCTCTCTCTCTCTCTCTCTCTCTCTCTCTCTCTCTCTCTCTCTCTGTGTGTTCCTTTTAGTGCTCTGAGCCATTCACTTTGCATAGCTAGTAGGCCTGTTCTTGTAGGAAACCTGGAACAATGGCTGGGAAAAGTAGGGTGGAGGGAAGTGGAGGTGGGGAGGAGAGAGAGAGAGATTGTGTATGTTTATGAAGGAGACAATAGGCAAAACTGCCTGTAACGAGTGTCTCCCCCAAAGTTGAAAGAGTAATAGAGAGCCAAATTCAAGGCTGTTGGTCATAGATAGCTAGATAGATAGATATATAGATATATATATAGAGAGAGAGGAGGGTAGGCTGCATGTGAGAGAGAGAGGGGAGGAGGGAGGGGGTTCTGCATGAGAGAGAGAGAGAGAGAGAGAGAGAGTCAGGCAGAGATAGGAAGGTTACAGGTCGTATACTGGATATTGGTCATTAATACCAGGTCAAGTAAAGGGTATCGCTCGCTTTAACCACACCACAGATACATAGTTGCAAACTACACGCTTTTGATTGCTAAAATAGACATAAGAGGGGGATGGTGCACTTTTTGGTCGACTTTTTCATTTATTCGTTATTGTTCTAGTTTCCTCCCTATATGCCTCCATCAAACTTTAAAAAAAAAACACACACATCCATTAGATCCCCCTTGTAGATTAATTTTGTACATTTTTCGGCAGAAAATTTTCCCGGCCGAGGGCCGGTTCTTCCAAAATTACAGGCTCACTATCGTTCGCCCGGAAAAAAAAATCGACACATATATAGCACGAAAGGCCTTAATATTGACAAAGACATGGGGCGAAAAGTGTTAAAATCGACAAACTAATGGGGCGCAAGTCTTAAAATCGCCGATACAGTAAGGGTTAACCCTGTTTGGTCCAAGGTTGGTCTGTTAGGCCTTCCCCTGTTTCACTCCATTAGCGTGGAGAATTTAAGACGTTTCACTCCATTAGTTTGGCAATACTAAAACGCTTCATCCCCTTCAGAAACCGATTTGTATTATTTATTTATTTATTTAATTTTTTTTTGGGGGGGAGGGGGGCGAGCGACAGCGACCCTGTAAATTAGAAGAAATCGGCTTGCGACCGAGGCGCTTTTCCATTGAACAATATCATACATTTCGCTTGGTGATGATCTGGATGGGCGTTTGTTAGTGTGAAGGAAGTCTGGGAAGGCGTTAAGCCGGTATCACACGAGAGTTTTTATCGTCAACATTCGATGATCAATATTTTTCCGGCAACATTTCCGAAATATTTTACACTGGTAACGGAAACTAGACTGATGATAGATGAATTTAGGTGACAGAAATATCATAAAATGTTGACCTCATAATTAGCTGCCAGACCAGTGTTGAAGATAAATGTTGTTGAGGGAAAAAGCGCTCGTGTGATACCGGCTTTATATATCGTTAGCCTAGGGGACAAACTAGAATACAGTGCTCGAAAAGGACAAAATCAAACAAAATTGCTCGAAAAGGACACAATCAAACAAAATTGCTCGAAAAGGACAAAATCAAACAAAATTGCTCGAAAAGGACACAATCAAACAAAATTGCTCGAAAAGGACACAATCAAACAAAATTGCTCGAAAAGGACACAATCAAACAAAATTGCTCGAAAAGGACAAAATCAAACAAAATTCTCAATAATAACTAAACGATGTATCCTAATTACCCAGTGGCTGGTTTTTGGCCTATTCATTCATTTATTTTATTTATTTGTTTAATGTCCTCACTAGACCTCCATCAAGCTAAGAAAAAAAACAAATAGACCCCCCCCCCCCTTCAAGATAAATGTGTACATTTTTCGGTAGGTTTCTCTTAACATTACAGGCTCGCTATCGCTCGCCAGGAAAAAATAGACACCTAAATGGCACGAAAGGTCTTAACATTGACAACGAAATGAAGCGAAAGGTGTTATAATCGCCAAACTAATGGACCGAACGTCATTAAATCTGAAAACTAGTGGGGCTAAGCACGAGGGAGAAAGGGGTCCAGATAAGCGACCCACCTCCCCTTTACACGTGTATCAATTTATTAGCGGGATCAAAGCGTGGATTTGTTGGGACGCACTGAAATACATCGAACATTATAGGTGATTTGCTTAACGTTAATGTGTGTGTGTGTGTGTGTGTGTGTGTGTGTGTGTGTGTGAGTGAGTGAGAGTTTGTGTGTGTGTGTGTGTGTGTGTGAGAGTGAGAGTTTGTGTGAGTGAGTGTGTGTGTGTGTGTGTGTGTGTAAGAGAGAGAGTGAAAGTTTGTGTGTGTGAGTGTATATTTGTGTGTGTAAGAGAGAGAGTGAGAGCTTGTGTGTGTGTTTGTGTGTGTGTAAGAGAGAGAGTGAGAGTTTATGTGTGTGTGTGTGTGTGTGTGTGTGTGTAAGAGAGAGAGTGAGAGTTTGTGTGTGTAAGAGAGAGAGTGAGAGCTTGTGTGTGTGTGTGTGTGTTTGAGAGAGAGTGAGTGTGTGTGTGTGTGATAATGATTGAGCGCATTTATCGGTAGAATAAGGCCCTGTTCATAAGCCAATTCGCCAGGCTCGCTATCGCTCGCCAGGAAAAATTCGACACCTAAATGCCACGAAAGGTCTTGAAATCGCCAAAAAATGAGGCGAACGTCTTAAAATCTCCAACCTAATGAGGCAAATGTCTTAAAATCTCCAAACTAATGGGGCTAAACATGAGGGAGAAGGGGCCTTGTCCAGTAAACTTGGGTAAATATATTAGCGGGTTAAACACGAGGATTTGTTATGGTGCGGCCGGATCAATGTCCGGTTGGGATTTGTAGACTTTTCGCCCCACTTCCTTGTCAATTTCAAGACGTTTTGCCCGACTTCTTTATTAATTTTAAGACCTTTCGTGCCATTTAGGTGTCAATGTTATCGTGGCGAGCGATTGCGAGTCTGCATTTTAGGAGGAATCGGCTTTCGGCCGGGGTATTTTTACGAGAAAACTGCACAAATGTATCTCTTAGTGTATTTAAAAAATCTTGATGCAGGTCTCCGTAGCATAACAAATATAATAATAGCAACACACACATACACACGCACACACACGCACAAACACACGCACACCCCCTTAACCCCTTCTGTACCGGTGACGTACTTTCTATTTGATTTCAGCTACTATTAGACGATTTTCTTGAGTTTAAAAAGAGCTTACAGTAATCAACAGAGAAGCATAAGGAGATATTTTGGGCTTTTATGGACTTGGAAAAAGCGTATGATCGTGTGGACCGTGAAGCAATGTGGAAGGTGTTAAGGATTTATGAAATAGGAGGAAATTTGTTAGAAGCAGTTAAGAGTTTTTATGAAGGGAGCAGAGCATGTGTGAGAGTAGGAAATGGTGAGTTGAGTGAATGGTTTGAGGTAAAGGTAGGTTTGCGACAGGGTTGTGTAATGTCACCATGGCTGTTTAATATGTTTATGGATGGTGTGGTGAGGGAGGTGAAAAGGAGAACTATGGGAAGAGGATTGGGTTTAGTAGGAAAGAATGGTAGAGATTGGGAGTTGAATCAGTTGCTGTTCGCTGATGACGCAGCATTGGTGGCGGATTCTGATGAGAAACTGCAGCGGGTAGTCAAAGAGTTTGGTGTGGTTTGTGGAAGGAGGAAACTGAAGGTGAACGTCAATAAAAGTAAAGTAATGGTGTGTAATAGGGGAGAGCATAGGGTGAATCTAGATGTGAGGCTGGATGGGGAAATATTGGAACAAGTAGAGTGTTTTCAATATCTAGGAGGAACGATAAGCAGGAGTGGAGGTATGGAAGTGGAGGTAAAACAGAGAGTGTGTGAAGGAAGGAAGGTTTTCGGAGCAATGGGAAGTATGTGGAAGACGAGAAATCTCGGAGTGAAAGTAAAAAGTGCACTGTATCAAGGAATTGTTGTGCCAACCATGGATGTTATGTGGC
>CM064573.1:57411063-57645459 GCA_032716605.1 Paralithodes platypus | reverse complement strand
TAGTAGTAATAGTCGTTCCATAGGCTGCCTGGCCGAACAGCCCCGAGCTCCAAAGTAAGGCCATGACCGAGACCGGGTTATCCCACAAAGTTCTCAAGGAGTGTTTGCTATGCAGTCTTCCATAATGTTTTTGATGGTGTGCGGTGTTGCGTTACAACCCGGACAGGTGTCCTTGAAGGAGTCATCCAGCCTCTTCTGATAACTCAGAAGGGCTGGGCGATGGGCTGGTCTATCAGAGTGAGACCTGAGCGATCTCTGCCATACCCATAGGTTACTCTGACTGTTCCTTTTACTTATATATTTTCTAAATCTCAAGTGACGGCGCCTCTTCCGTGGATTGACCTCCCAATCTACCAAGATTGGAAGCTTAAAAAGAGTCCCAGTAGGCTTTGCCCCTCAACTTTTTCTCTTCATAATTGCTGAGGGGCTACAGGGCCCTGGGTGGGGCTTTGGTTTCCCGGGCGTTTAAGAACCCTCTCAGTACCCCGCCATGGAGTGGCTTCGGTCACCAAGGCTTTATTGTGGTCGGCCGGGGGGTTCTAGTTGGGTTGCGATCGTTTATGGCCTTGGCCTTACTCGGGGCCTTGGGGCTGTTCGGCCAGGCAGCTTGGGGAACAACAACAACAACAACAACTCAGAAGGGCTGGATGGTGTCCACATCGCAGCCTAGCTAGGTGGACTCTGTCCTCACGGGAAAGGAGGGTTTCTGAGGGATGGACTTCAGGGGAGCGTGCATGTAGCTGAGTGTTGACTATAGTGACTGGCTGGATCGGTGGGTGATTTGAGTATGGATATGCTTCTGGAGGCTGGCTTGGGGTGGGCAAGGGGAGGGTGAAGTCAGAATGTGTGCATGATAACGAGTGCTAGGTGTTGTTTTGATGTTTCTTGGTGTGTGTGGATGTTCTGCCATGTAGTGTAGTGGGTGGTGTTGGTTTGTGGAGGCTGCGGCGAGAAATTGTGCGCCTATCATACGATATCAAGGTGATCCTTGATTTTGAGGACTTTGGTTTCCTGGTGTAGGTGGTTTGTAGGTGTGGTAGCTGTGCAGCCATTGATTATTTTTAGGGCTTTGTTCTGTATAGTTTTTAGGGTGTTGTGATGTGTTTAAGAGAGGTTAGAGGCCCAAGCAGAGCTAGCATATTTCATCACTGAACGTATATATTGTTTGTATACTGTGGAGATAGTTTCTTTGGTACCGTATGTCCAAATGTTGTGTTTGGGTGTTTTCATATTTGGCTAATGGTGTAACACGGATATAAAGTACAGCACCAACATGTATCCCAATAATATCTCCCCCGGGTATATCGGAATTCGAACACAGGATCCCGTGGTTATTAATAGTGGACAGGTATATTCGTAGGTGGGTTAATTATCGGAAGTGGCTAAGGTCTAACACTCAGATAATTATTATGGACTCGGCTTGGGTATACCTTACTTATAGACTGTGATTCTCTCTCTCTCTCTCTCTCTCTCTCTCTCTTACTCTGACTCTCACTTACTCTCTCTCTGACTCCACTCTCTCTGACACACTCTCTCTCTCTCTGACTGACTCTCTTTCTCTCTCTCTCTCTCTCTCTCTGACTGACTCTCTGGCTCTCTAACTCTCTCTCTGACTCTGACTCTCTCTCTTCATTAATTCATCCTTCCTTTCTTTCTTTCATTTGTCATTTCTTTCTTTCTTCCAACCTGTCCGTCTTTCTTTTTCTTTCTTTGTTACTTTTTATCTATTAATATAATCGCACGGAGACGAGGGACCCCATTCGCACAAAGTCTCGAAGTTTTTCAATCTTGGATATGCAGTTTTGGTGCAAAGTAGGAATCGAAAATGTCTGCGGTTTCGATGTAGTTGGATCAGAAGATAGGTGTGCTATTCCCTCATATAATCCTTATATACAGTCCTAGCCGCTCAATTACCAACCTAGTCAAGATTATTATGTCTGCTGTTGCTTGCTTTCTTTTGAAATTTTTGAAACAAACTTCTTGTGTATCAAACATGGACCCGTAGTCTTATGGGGGGATGGACGTATTTATTTGATAATTTATATATCCTTTCATTTTTATTTTTATCTAGTTTCCTCCCTAGACCTCCATCACACTTTAAAAAAAAACACCACTCAAAACCCTCCTACAAGATAGATTTACAAATTTTTCGATAGAAAAATTGCCCTTCTTATATTACAGGCTGGCTATCGCTCGCCAGGAAAAGATCGCCACCAAAATTGCACAATAAGTCTTAATATTGACAAATAGATGAGGCGAAGGGTCTTAAAATCGCCAAACTAATGGGCCGAACGTTTTAAAATTTGAAAACGAAATGGGGCTAAACATGAGGGAGAAGGGGGGGGGGGGGGGCCAGAAAAAAACGATCATCTCCCCTTAATAACGGAGGTAAAAAGTGCCGGCCACCATATTTACCGTAGATGGAGAATGGCTCAGGGGTAAAAAAGAAAAGGTGAAAGGCCTCCATCAGCCCTTTTATTACTGTTGGCTGTGGTTGAGGTATAAAGGGAGACGAGTGATGAGTTATTAAAGGTGGGGGGGGGGGGTCTATTTCCCCTTTCATGTATATTTTTATTTTTATTTTATTTTATTTTATTTATGTATTTATTTTATTTTATTATTATTATTTTTTTTAGTTTCCTCCCTAGATATCCATCAAACTTACCAAAAAAATATCCCAAGACCCTCCTGCAAGATAAATTTGTAAATTTTGTCGATAGGAAAATGTCCCGGCCGAAAGCCGGTTACTCTTATATTACAGGCTCGCTATCGCTCGCCAGGAAACACTCAACGCCTACACGGCACGACAAATCTTAATATTGACAAACAAATTGGGCGTAAGGTCTCAACATCGCTAAACTAATGGGCGGAACGTCATAAAATCTGAAAACTAACGTGGTTAAACATGAGGAAGAAGGGAGACCAGAAAAAACGACCCATCTCCCCTTAAGCCTTACATTATCGGCGACGTCTGTTGGCTTTGATGTCAGCTGCATTTAAACGATTTTACGAAGCTTAGGAAGGATCTAGGGTAGCAGAAGGGATTCATTGGGATAGTCTGGAATCTATTAACGGGTAGACATCCTTCCTAAGCTGAATAAAACCATCTAATAGCTGCCAGAATATAATGAAAAGGACGTCACCGGTACTAAAAGGATTAAAGCCAGTGTCACACGAGCGCTTTTGCCGGCAATTTTCTAGGAGCCAGATGTTTGCAACGTGGAGTTAAAGGGGTAGTGCTAATTTAAAGGTCTGCATATTATAATTATTTAGTTAGTTTTTAGTTTCCTCGCTAGACCTCTATCAAGCTTACAACAACACCCCTTAGACCACCTCTCAAGATAAATACCGAATAATGTGCCGGTTTTTCCTAAAATTACAGGCTCGCTGTCGTTCGCCAGGAAAAAAATCGATAACTAATTGGTACGAAAGGTCTTAAAATTGACAAAAATGGGACGACAGTTCTTATACTGTAATCCCCATACTAATGGGGCGAACGTTTTAGAGTCTCAAAAGCAATGGGGCTAAACATGAGGGAGAAAGGGGTCCAGAAAAAATATCTTTCAAGTGGAAATATTCTCTCTCTCACGAACACTCTCTCTCGCCAGTGTTAACCAAAAAAACAAACATAAAAACTGCACCCCTCATCCTATTATACGTATTCAATAACGTTAACTAATATAAAGTGAGAACATAACGCCCTCATACTGAAAGGGTTGAGATGATGCATACCGACACCCTCATCCAATCACCGGCCACCCTCTTCTGACCTGTTGAAGCGGGTTTGTAAATCCTTCACCTCATCAGTCAAATTATTGTAATGGTTTATATTGATTAATTTGTACTCTCTCTCTCTCTCTCTCTCTCTGCTTATATTGTCTTCTTGTCTTAATATCCACCTTCCCCCACCATCTCTCTCTCTCTCTCTCTCTCTCTCTCTCTCTTCTAGAATATGTCCTGACCACCTCGCTGGGATCGTAAAGTCTGTGTGGTCAGTGTATCTATGTAAATCTCTCTCTCTCTCTCTTTCTGTTCATTTGCGCGATTCTATCGAGCAACTGACGCGAATCAGCAAGCTAACCTTCTTGCGGATATTTTCTCCACCAACTCCACCTTAGATGAAATAAATCATGATGTCCCTGTACTTAATTTTGATTCGCCTGAAATTCCCTCACTTAAGATCCACACCAGACATGTCAAAACTATTTTGCAGAATCTCTCAGTAGATAAGGCTCCTGGTCCAGATGAAATTCCTCCAATAGTACTTAGGAATTGCTCCTTGGTGCTCGCTCCTGTATTGGCAAAAAATTTCCGTCTGTGTACTCATACCTCATGATTCCCAGTACCCTGGAAAGAAGCAAACATCCATCCAGTTCCTAAAAAAGGTGCCTCTTCAGATCCATCAAACTACAGACCAATAGCTATAACTTCCACTCTTGGTAAAGTCTTTGAAATTATATTAAATAATCACATAATTAAGCATCTTGAGAATAATAAATTTAATCAGTGATAGGCAATATGGTTTTAGACGATGTCGATCAACTGCAGACATTCTTTGCCTTCTTACGCATCAAATCAACCAAGGTACAGACCAACATGGTGAAACACATACAATAGCACTGGATATATCAAAGGCATTTGATAGAGTCTGGCATCAATCCTTATTGTCGAAGATGTCACACTACGGCCTTGCATCATTAGTTCCACTAATTTCTTCTTATCTTCATAACAGAAAAATACGTGTAATGGTAGATGGCCTTTATTCTCAATTTCACTCAATAAATGCTGGTGTTCCCCAGGGATCAGTTTTGGCCCCAACTCTGTTCCTCATTCATATCAATGATTTCATATCTACCACTCATAATCCAATACATTCCTACGCAGATGACTCAACACTCCACAGTTCCTTAAAATTTACCAATTCTTTCACCCAACCCGATCTTATAAATTCAAAAATAAACACTGCAATTTCTCTTAACCAGGACCTTTCTAGAACTAATGAAATTAACAAAAGAATCTAGTTTCCTTTAATGCACAGAAAACCAAGTACATTCAATTTTCTAACCGACAGAATCTCACTGACTCCCATATATTTTTTAATGATGTAAATATTCCCACTTCCCCTAGTATTGACATTCTCGGTGTAACATTAACTACTAACTTGAGCTGGACACATTATGTTAAAAGCATTGCTAAGAATGCCTCTAAAAAACTGGGACTCCTGTACAGAGTTCGAGAATTCTTCACTGACGAGCAGTTGGCCGTAATATATAGAAGTCATGTGCGTTCTCAGATGGATTACTGTTCACCTCTGTGGGGTGGAAGTGGAGTGGTTGCATTGAGGCAGTTGGACAAAATTCAAAATAAAGCTATTAGATTAATCAATAACCCTGCAATCACACAGGACCTTCCTACATTATCCATACGAAGAAACGTTGCATCCCTTGCATTATTCTACAGATATTTTCACAGCAATTTTCCGAGGAACTTGCTTCAATTGTGCCGCCTCTCCACATCTTTCCCCGTAGAACTAGGGCAGCTGAGAGCGCCCATGAATTTACACTTTCTCCTCCACAATGCAGAACTTCTGCTTATCAAAATTCATTTATCCCTAGAACTACTACTCTTTGGAATTCACTTCCCTCGAGTTGCTTTCCACAAACTTACAATATACATAAGTTTAAATCCAGTTGTTACAAACATTTTATGAATGGAGGATGCCTTTAGGCACATGGACCTTTTTGTTTTATCTGTGTTTTTCCTTCCTCCGTTCAATGTCTCTTTAAAAAAAAAAAAAAAAAAAAAAAAAAAAAAAAAAAAAAAAAAAAAAAAAGGAGGAGGAGGAGGAAGATAAAGGTGTAGGTGGGGAGGAATATATACAACGGGTGTACTGCATCTATTTTTTCGACTACGGCAAAAACAAATAATAACATATTACATAACCAATGCTGAAGTCAAATTTGCATTTAATCGAACTCGAGAGTCACATCAGGGGTGTGTGAGCGCTATTAGATGTTCATAAAATTGTTATTATAGAAATTTGGACATCAAGTAGAGCATTGACCAAGTTTCGTCAAAATCCATCAATTTGTTCATGATTCTATTGCGTGGACAGAAAGCTAGACAGATCTACAGGCTATTACAAATGCCAATTGATATGGATCCCTTGATCGACAAGCACACACACACACAGAGAGAGAGAGAGAGAGAGAGAGAGAGAGAGAGAGAGAGAGAGAGAGAGAGAGAGATCCACCCTACTCTGAACCTGTTGCATGCTTCAGACCCTCTCTCCCTTTCTCTCTCCCCTCATGCCTGTCTCTCAACTATTACATACAGAAACAGATCTATCTCTCATTATATATATTTACCTATCTATCTATCTATCTATATCTATTTATCTATCTTCTCCAATCACCTATTTATTTCTACCTTTCTATCTACAATATATACTGTATATGCAGTATATACAGTATGTGTATATATGTATATATATATATATATATATATATATATATATATATATATATATATATATACTGTATATAATATATATATATATATATATATATATATATATATATAAGATATATATATATATATATATATATATATATATATATATATACTCGCTGTGATATACATGTTTGTATGATGGAGAAATATCAGTGTAATCTCTATCTATCTATCTCTCTCTCTCTCTCTCTCTCTCTCTCTCTCTGAATCTACATATATTACCTCCCTAGCCTACATTATATTTCAATGTTGGAGAAATGTCTACCATATTAATTTGCATCCACCATTTGTTATCCTTTCCCCCTCAGAGTCCCTTCCTATAATAGGATATTAGTGTTACCTCTCTCTCTCTCTCTCTCTCTCTCTCTCTCTCTCTCTCTCTCTCTGAGATTGGAATAATATGAACGAATCAGTGAGAGTATAAGTGTAAATTCTTTGTCAGCCTAATGTTTTTCTATACTCTATAAAAACTTTGCTTGTGGGCATTTCCTGACCCATAAGATCACACTTCATCCTCTTTTCAGTACGGCTTTTTAGCCGGCGAGGGCTGAGGATGGGGAGAGAGGCTAGGATGGGGAGAGAGGCTAGGATGGGGAGAGAGGCTTCTACTATAAACTGTCCCCACTGAGTAGTACTAAGACAGGATCACCTAGAAGGGACCGCACGGTCTGTGTGGTCTCAGAATCTGTGTAACTCTGCGTAGCTCTCTGTCTATATTAGTTATCTATCTCTATGTTTTGTATAGTGTATCTATCTATCTATCTATCACACCATTTGTTATATCCCCTCCCCCTCATTGTGCCTTTCTAAATTAGCATATCAGTTTATTGTATGTACCGTATGTATGTTGTTCCCTTGTGTTCCTCCTCCCCCCCCCTGTTCTCTCTTTATCTATCTATCCATTTATTTATCAATCTTTCTATCTATCCCTTCCTAAATTATATCGGTGTAAACTACAGTATGTTGTTCCCTTGTGTTTCTGCTCTCTCTCTCTCTCTTTCTCTCTCTCTCTCTCCCCCTCATTGTGCCTTCGTAAATTAGAACATCAATGTAATCTATATTATTCCCGTATGTTACTGCTCCTCCTTCGTTATGCCTCTTTGGCCTGGTGCATATTATTATTATTATTATCTCTCTCTCTCTCACTTAATATATACTAATCTCTCTCCATATACAGTATCTATCTGTCTGTCTACCTACTTATCTATTTATCTATTGTGTGGTACGAATTATTAAAACATTACATTTGTATTATGCAGATAAAGTAGCTTCTTATGTGTCCATTAATTATAAATAAATCAGTTGCTAATGTAGTCAAATTTTCATCAGGTTAAAAAAAAAAAAAGATAAGTCATTCTTTCTCCTTTCATTCTCAATTACTAAGATTTTACACTGTAGCCTAATGATAAGAGCATGGGAAAGGTACTCAAAGTCACGCCGAGTTTATTCATTGTCATTTATCCGTGATTATTTTATATATGACTATTCTAGTTTCATTTTATTCTGGTTAATAAATGTCAATATATCTTTCAAAACATAAATTATTATGGCCATATCAGTTACTATTTCTAAAATACCCAAATTAAGAATAACCACCATGCCAGCCCGACAAGAGAAACGAAAAGGAACAGATGAAGGGGAGACTAAAGGTCGTTGCACACTGACACGACAGCCCCTTCATGACTGGCACGAGCACCCACGACACATACAAATCCTGTGTCTTGCCGACTTTACTAGAGATCGCGGCGAAAATTTATTTATGGCTGACATCGTTAGAGGTTAGAGTCGTATCTCTACCTTATCTCTACCGTATCTCTTCCGCACGACTTGATAAGACTTTAGCGATGCCGCCGATACAGTGGAGAAACGAATGCTACGAAGAAGATAGGAAAGGTCAGGAAAGGTCGTGCGAAGGGTACACGGCTAGTCCACGGAAAAGATACGACCCAAAAGACTACGATACAACTCAAAAGAATCGTATCGACGCCGTATCGACGCCGTGAGACGTGCAACCGATGAGCTGTCAAGGTACAAAAGAGGTGTGCCTGAGCACCAATCACACAGTCACCAACTATTTATTTAAGTATAGATATATTTTATTTTAGATTATACCTATATATAATATTCAATTATATATTATAGCCTCATTCCTTTTTTTTAGTATATCTTTTAATATATTTGTTTTCATAATCCATTTATTTTATTTTAGATATAGTTTATTATAGATTATACCTATACTGTATATATTGTTCAATTATATAGTATACCCTCATTCTTTTTTTTAGTATATCTTCATTGTATTATATTTTTTTTATTTAGTATTTAATTAATTATATATTGGTCAGTTTATATAGTATACCTACAGTATATTCGTGTTTATTTTATTTTGTATTTATTATTTATTATTTACTTATGTATTTATTTGTATTTCATACCTTTATATTATATTGTTCACTCATATATTATACCTTCAATCAAGTTTTCCACCATGTCGGACTCTCATGTTTATTCTATTAATAGTTATCATTCTACGTAAATATAAAACGATATGTAATTGTGTATGGGAAAAATGGAACACATTATTACTCTTTCTTACATTTGTATTTATTTATTAGTGTACAGTGTACATCAACTCTCACTAGATTTCCTCGTCTTTGTGGTGTGGTGTTTATATTGATGAGGTTTGGTGAGCTGGGGACGACAATAAGTCTTTGATACGGACTATGCGTCTTTGATACGGACCATATGACTTTGATACGGACCATACGTCTTTGATACAGACCACAGGATTTTGAAACGGCAAGTTCGCGATGAAGACCAGACTCAGACAGTTGCCGGGGGATTACCGCAAACTTTTGAACAGCTCAAAATCTCGTATCGGCCCCCGATACGTCGCTTGGACCGTGAGAGTCACCCACGGCTAATTCCCAATATCCACGATTATGTTGCCGATTCGCCGTATCAGGCTGAAATTTTGAGTCGGGAACTCGCCTGGAGGGGCTTTCGTGTCAGTGTGCAACGACCTTAAAACAACAGAACCAAAGAGCCAGACACAACAAGGAAAACGCAGAAAGACGAACGAAGGAGAAACTAAGATAAAAAGAACAAAGACAAACGAAGGATAAACTAAGATAAAAAGAACAAAGACGAACGAAGGAGAAACTAAGATAAAAAGAATGAAGACAAACGAAGGAGAAACTAAGATAAAAAGAACGAAGAGCCCAGCTATGCAACCAGTCAACACACACTCAGCAGACAAAGACTAAACCAGAAACCAAAACAAGAAGACACCAGCAGAGAAAGAAAATTCACCACCGCAGAAGAAACCAAACACAACATCAAAACCTCAGAAGACAACAAAAACCACAGCAAAGCCATCACAAAATGGCCGCCCCAATTCCGCATACACTCCACTACACCAGAAGAACCGGGATGCCAGAATTACCACCATTAATCCTCCTCTACCACCAACACCAGGAAAGACGATCAAGATAACTTTTGAGAACACTGAAGCCCAGAAGAAAAAGATTGTATATAGTCAGAAGAAACAAGACCAACATAGACAAATAACCAAGGAACAGTCCTTCCGCACAGAGGACTCACTACCAGCTCGCTCGCAAACTTTTAGGGGGTCTACCTAATCCCCCCCGGAATGTGCCCCTGTACTTATGATCTTTTGACCTTCACACACCTGACCTGGGACATAGCAGCCAAAGTCGTCACTACCCCGACGAGAACCAAGGTAAAGCAAGCAATTCTAGGGCTTGAATTACTTACATGTAAGCTTTCAATTCCTAAAATTAAACCTCCCATTCAGGAAAGGATTGATACCATGGTGGATATCCTTCAAGATCTGAGGAGTTCTTTTCCCTACTAGGTGAATTGATATTATCACATGCCATGGTATAGTGTTTAATATTAAGCTCTTTAATAGGCTGCACTATTGGTATTAGAAGCATAACCGCAAGGACATTGTCCCCACCTTACTTCTTTTGCCAAAACCGCACTCTTAAACTATTGAAGGATTCTTGGCATGGTAAGGTCATTCTAATAGTTCGGGCTTTGGGAGATACCGTCTGGATAACAGCACTCAACATATAGAAGTCCACACTGTATCTCTCTAACACCATGGTCAAAGACATACGCAGTAAAAAGGTTTAAACACCGAACTTGGGTTCTTTGAACACTCTTATAACGGTCAGTGGCAGATCGAGTGAAATTAGTTATTTCATGATCTTACTATCTCCTCGCGTTAGCCCGATACCTTGTCACTGTGTCATGACACTAGCGACGCTGTATTAAAGACCCTAAGTCAAGAGTACCGGAACAGAACTTCACCACCGATTAGCATAAAGGTCAGGATAGACAAGCAACAGTAACTCAGGACATGTCCTCGTTCATGCTCGCGTTAGTCCGATGGTATGCACCTTGTGTCATGACATTAAGGAACTACCATTCAAGACCCAAAACCAACTAATCCATCTGTATCATTATCCACACCATCTACATGGCAGGACCACCTAAGCGGCTCAACGGAACCTAGACAAAAGGACTTGGCAATTCTCATCTCTACCCCTACTGTACTAGCAGCTCCAGATCTTCAGAGTGTTAGATTAGGAGTGCTACCATAAATCACTCTAACTTCTACACCAGTGCAACCCCGGTGTAATACTTAGAAAAAATAGAGCAACTCATATGACTCTGTTTTAATTCTGACACCAGTGCGACCCCGGTGTAATATTTAGGAACAATAGGGCAACTCATACGACTGTTGTAATTCTGACACCAGTGCGACCCGGTGTACTACAGGGGAGACTCCAGGATTTGTTTTATCTCAGCTTCTATAAGAGACTCATTGCTGGCCTTTTGCCATATATATGGTAGTGGTGTAACACTGACTCAATGAAAAAATCAGCTCTCTATGTACATGCGCGCGCGCGTGAGCGAAGAATTTCATTGCAATATTTGTAAAATCGATGTCACAGAAAAATTTTCAAATTTCCCGCAATTTTTGCATGGCGTATCCTACAAGCATCCCCTACAAAGCAGCGTCATCTTTTTCCCATATTGAATAATAGAAGGTGCTGAAAAAAAATCTATTATACAATGTGTTTGGGATACAGCTGGATTTTGACTTCCAAATGACCATATCTCCGAAATTTTCGGGAAATCGGCCATAAATCGACGAGAAAATGTTCCTTTATAGGCCTATTTGTTGTGGTTAGAAGGGGAATGCATTTGGGCAATACAAAAAAACGTTAATACACTCGTTAGTGCCAATATATGATTGCTGGCAAATTAATTTCTTAGATTTTCAGTCCTTAGAATACATTTTTGGTGGGATATGATGGTTACCCATCCTAAATCAATGTTTTCTATCCTGAGCGCTACGAATAGAAAATGAACTGTTATGGCTAACTAATTTAAAAATTCGATATGACCCAGAGGTATGGACTAATTACCATTCAATATTGACCAAATTCCTTGATATTGGGAACCCCAAAGGGGTCCCTTAGGGATGTAATAAGGGTGTTTATGCCCTCATATGATCATTTCTATTGCTTACAGCAGTCCTTTAGACTACAGACACAACAAAAAATTTTGGGTGGCTGAAAGATTTTTTTTAGTTTTTCGGGGGTCGTGGGCGAAACCCCGCCCTGGGGGGTTGTGGATGCGATATGTTTTTTTGTTCCTTCCTATACTATTCTCCTATGTTGAAAGAAGCAGTTTACAAAGACAACACAAAAACTTGAAATTTTGACCAAAGACAAAAAAAAAGGTGGAGTCTCCCTTAAGGAAAATAGAGTAACTGAAATTACTGCTTTATTCCTACACCAGTGCGACCAGGTTTATCATGTTTATTCTTATGCAAATACGATAGGAGTGATAATCCAATATTATACTAATAAACCTAAGTATATCTCCTCAGAATAATAAGAGATAAGAGATGAGGAGTAGAAGTGAAAACTATAACCATACACAAGTCTGGTGATGGGCTGGTCTATCAGAGTGAGAACTGAGCGATCTCTGCCATACCCATAGCTTACTCTGACTGTTCCTTTTACTTACATATTTTCTATATCTCAAGTGACGGCGTCTCTTCCGTGGATTGACCTCCCAATCTACCAAGATTGGAAGACAAAGCGTCACATTTTTCCTTTGCCCCTCAACTTTCTCTTCATAATTGCTGAGGGGCACAGGGCCTTGGGTGGGGCTTTGGTTTCCCGGGCGTTTCCGCACCCTCCTCAGCTCCTCGCCATGGAGTGGCTTCGGTCACCCAGGCTTTATTGTGGTAGGCAGGGAGGGTTCTGTGGGGGCGAGCGGTTATGGCTTTGCTCGGGGCCTTGGGGCTGTTCGGCCAGGCAGCTTGGGGAACAACAACAACAACCATACACAAGTGTTTCAAGGTGTATATTAATACCTGAGTAGAGAGAGAAAGTCAAGTGTATTCCTAGTTCCCTTGTGGATTCTCGCCCATGCTATGCCCATATATAATTATGTGTATCCAGTGTACTAGTGTAATTAAGTATAGTTGTTCTACGTATTACACTATTAATTAAAGTTGTTCGATAAGATGTACTCAGTGTTATATTTTACCCTTTGCTCCTTTTGTGCATGTGTTGTATGATTTTAACTTCTCCAGTCGAGTAGAACCTACCAAACACCAATACAAACCCGGTAAAAACCCTGGCATAACAATTTCCGTTCCTTATTTCTAAACCCATATTTGTGATAGTATATGCTGAAAGAATAAGCACTCTAAACAATCAACAAAAAAACGATGTGCTCGATAGAAACACAGAAAACGGAAGCCAGCAGTCATTCTGAAACGTACGACTCGCATAAAGAAAACGATAAAAGCCAATCATCATTTTCTGACCAATTGGAAAAAAAATAATACACGTGTATCCTTTCTGGTCTACATCAAACATTCGTACAGGCAGTCAGGTACGCACACACACACACAGAGAGACACATACACACACACACATTCCCTTACACAAATGCGCATATATTCACACACACATGAAAATAATTATAGCATATATGCAAGCAAGCGCACACACACAGACACCCTTACAAAAATGCCCATAGCCCCCCGCACACACATGAATACACACCGATGCACACACACACACATATACACGAATGCAACCCCCCCCCCCCCCCAAACACACACACGAACACACATACGAACACACACCCAAGCACACACCCACGTCCGCACCTTCAATATCCCAAAACTAAAACCATAACAGATCTGGGACCAATTGCACGAGTAGTCAATTAATATTAAAAAAAAGGCAAAAAGGGAGGCCACGAGCGAGCATGTGGAACTAATCGCTACCCCCCCCCCCTATCAAAAAATATAAACAAATAAAAATAAAAGAATAATCATAATCATAAAATATAACCTTGTATTGCCCGTTCTGACTTAGACAAGGAGTAAACAAAAGAAGGGTAGTGTAGAATACTATTAAGAAGTGAGTTTTCTGGACTCCCTTCTCTTTCATTTTTAGCCTCATTTGTTTTAATATCTTAAGATGTTCGCCCCATTTGTTTCGTGATTTCAAGATCTTTCGTGCCATCTAGGTGTCGATTGATTATTCCCTGGCGAACGATATATTGAGTGTGCAATGTAGGAGTAAATGGCCTTAGGCCGAAACATGTTTTACCGAAAATCCACAAATGTATCTTGAAATGGGGTATTTGGGGTATTTTGTTAAGCTTGATGAAGGTATAGTAAGAAAACTAAAACTAAAAATAATAAATATATAAATAAATCAACAACTATATAAAAGTTCCCCCTTAAATAAATACGAACGAAAAATGAAAAGTATTGGAATGGCTTGGTCGTGGAAGTGATGAGCGAGACCGTTATATTGGCTGTATGGTGTTAAGGCCCTCTTACCTCCTCTGGGTTGTTGACATAAATTGTGTATGTGTATGAAGGAAACAAAAGGCAAAACTACCTGTAACAAGTGTCCCCTTTGGGGAATGACAAAGGTCCAAATTCCAGGTACGCTAGATTCAAAATGTCTGGACAGACGGAACTTGAAGCAGTTTAGGTCACAGGATGAGGGAACAACAGATTGGGGGAAGGAGTTCCAGAGCTTGCTTGTTAAGTACAAAAAAGACTGGGAAATACGTTTCAATCTTGGAATATTTGTAGTCCCCCCCCCCCCCCCGGGACTCCGAAGCTGGGCTTTATTCAACATAATACATAATCTTATTGGGTCAGAAAGAAATATGGTGTGCTTGTTTAGTGTAGTTAATTTAATAGGAGGACGAGGTGTTTGTGAGGCATAAACAATTAGTGAGCAAGGCCAGGCAAATAGAAGGTATAGAAACTCCTTATCGAATGCCTATGAGGTATTACCCTGCTCGAGTGTTGCCTACAAACTCCCAAATTAATTGATTGGTTAAATAAATTTATAGTTTTGTGTGGTAACTCGTGAACAAGGGCAAATGATGGAAGACATACAAAACAAAATATATATATGGAGGATGAGGTGGGGGATCAGGAGGTCAGAAGTGTGGGAAGCCATGGAAAGAGTGAAGTTAGGAAAAGCACCGGGAACAGATGGAGTGTGTGGGGAAATGTTGAGGTATGGTGGTGAGATAGTGATCGAATGGGTATGGAAAATGTGCATACTACCATGGGAGAAGGGGAGTGCACCCGATGACTGGAAGACTGGCACAATAGTCCCCCTATATAAGGGGAAAGAGGAGTGTGTGGTAACCACCGAGGAATATGTCTTCTAAGCGTAGTAGGGAAGGTATACAGTAGGGTAGTGATTGAGAGAGTGAGAGTGAGAACGGAGAAATGGATAGGCGAAGAGCAGGGAGGTTTTAGGAAGTGAAGAGGATGTGTAGATCAGATTTTTACCCTGAATTGTGTTGTGGAGAAATATCTGGAGAACCAACAAAAGGTGTATGATGCCTTTATGGACTTGGAGAAGGCCTATGACAGAGTGGATAGAGAAGGTATGTGGAAAGTACTTAGAATATACGGAGTAGATGGCAAGTTGCTGAAAGCAGTGAAGAGCATGTATGAGGGTGCAAAGGCGGCAGTACGTGTGGAGAATGAGCAGAGCGAGTTCTTTGACCTGAATGTTGGGTTGAAACAGGGGTGTGTGATGTCCTCGTGGTTGTTTACTGTATATATGGATGGAGTCATGAAAGAAATACTAGGAAGAGCAGTGGATGTTGGTGTATCGCTGAAAAGGTAGGGAAATGAGTGGAAGCTGCCTATACTGCTGTTTGCGGATGATACAGTTCTGATGAGCGATAATGAATGGGAGTTGCAGGGTCTGGTAAATGAGTTTGGAACAGTGTGCGAAAAACAGAATTTGAAGGTAAATGTGGGGAAGAGCAAGGTTTTGGTCTTCGAAAAGGGTGAAGTCACAGAGTGTGAGGTGAAGTTGAACGGTCAGGCTATGGAGATCGTCAGCTCTTTTAAGTATCTGGGCAGTGTGTTGAGTAAAGATGGGACTGTGGATGAAGAAGTGCGGGAGAGGGTGCAACAGGGGAAGAGGGTTGTAGGAACGTTGAAAGCAGTAACAAGAAATAGGGTGGTCAGTATGGAAGTGAAGAAGTCCTTGCATGACAGTGTGGTAATCCCGACACTAACTTACGGAAGCGAAGCATGGACGTTCGGGAAGAGACTCAGACCAAGAGTGAGAGCAGTGGATATAACCAGTTACTTGAGAATTGCGTGCGGAGTTACATGGAGGGATAGACAGACGAATGAGGAAGTAAGAAGGAGGTGTGGTGTGGAGGTAGATGTGCTGGAGAGTGTGAAAAGGAACAACTTGAGATGGTTCGGCCATATGGAACGTATGGAAAGCAAGAGCATGACTAAGAGGGTGTACGAGAGCGAGGTGGAAGGACAGAGAGGGAGAGGTAGACCGAAGGAGAGGTTGAAGGATGGAGTGAGGAAGTATATGGATGAAGGCGGTGCTGGTTGGGAGGAGGGGCATCGACTGACTGGGGACAGAGGTGCATGGGGACGGTTCGTTCGTGGCCACCCCTTCGGGGATCACGGCGTCGGGCAACAGATAGATATATATATATATATATATATATATATATATATATATATATATATATATATATATATATTTCCAGTCGATCAAATCGATATAGCTTGTTTGTTTGCACAGTAGCAGAATATAAGTACTGTACATTGATTAATAGTTGACATGATATATCGTGTGAAAGGGTTACAAACATATATTGTATAAACGGATAATATGTTAATACAGCGACTGTGAGATTGCGGAGTTACATGATGAATTACTGTGTTGGGGTTATGGGGGAGATGAACGGTGATTACGGAATATTAAGACGTTTTGACTCATTAGTTTGACGATTTTAAGACGTTTCGCCCCATTAGTTGTGCAGTTTATAAGGTGTTTCATTACATTAGTTTGATAATTATAAGAAGTTTTGTTTCATTCCGGTGTAGATTTATTTTCTAGGCGAGCGATAACGATCCTGCAAGTTAAGGGAAACCAGCCTTCGGCTGGGATCTTTTTCTACCGAAAAATGTACTAATTGAACTTGAAGGGTGGGTTTGGGAACGTTTTATGTAACTTGAAAGGAGTCTGGGAAGGCGTTTGTTTTAGTCTAGTGGGCAAAGTTTAAAAAAAAATAATAAAAAATAAATAAAAAAATGTATAGTCTAAAAAGAAAAAAAAAAGTATAATATAACCCCTCTATATTAATTAAAACCAAACCCTATAATACTGGTAAAATAACCGGATTATCAAAGACCCCCACAACAAATAAAAGGAAGAACTCGGAAGAAAAGGAAGTACTATGGAGCCAGAATCAACAGAAAAAAAGAAATAAGAAAGAAGAAGGAGTAACTAAAACAAAAACAATAACAACGAAAGCAGAAACTACGAATACTAAAATCAACATGATGCCCAGGATACCCAAATTGCCCCACATCATCAACAGATTAGATGGTAGGAAACATACCAAATCAGACCTGCACGCGAAGAAGGAAAACACAGCTCCAGTATTGAAGGATAACAATCAACCAAAACCACATGTACGAGAGAATCAACAAAACAAAATCTACACATCTCATCAAACAATTAAATTCCCTACACCCGCTATTAACACCAGAAGAGACGCCAGAATTGCCACCATCACTCCGGAGATACCAGTAACACCAGGCAAGACCATCACCAAAACACCACGAGGCTCCCAGAAAGAAGATAGTGGTCAGTCAGGGACAAAAGGACCAACATCACCATCTTAAGAGAGGACACTTGCGCCCTTCTTCCACCCAGAAGCTGACTCACCTGCCCGCAAACTTCTAAGGGGTCCTCCTAATCCCCCCTGGACTTATGACCTTTTGACCCCTGCACACCTGCCTTGGGACATATCAGCGGAAGTCGTCATTACTCCGACGAAACCTGAATAAGGCAAGCAATTCTAGGGCTTGATGAACTGGCATGTCAGCAATCTAGCCCTAAAATTACCCTCCCATTCAAACAGAGTATTGAAGCCATAGTGAATATCTCTGAAAGGTCTGAGGAGTTCTTTTCCCTATTGAGGAATACGTAACCATACGTAACCATAATAAGATCCCTAATAGGCTGCACCTTTTAGTACTAGAAGTATAAACTCGCAGACATGTCCCCACCTACTTCTCTTACTAAATCCGCATTCTAAAAACTAGCGAGAGATTATTGCCATGGTAATATCCTTCGACTAGGGGCTTTCAGGGCTTTGCGAGATACCGTTACATCGGCACTCTGCATATAGAAGTCCTTAGTGCATCTGTCCAACTCCATGGTAGCTGACACTTGCAATTAAAAGGTTTATAAACACTGTCCCCGAGTTCTTTGAACCTCTCATAAAGGTCAGTGGCAGATCGAGCGAATTAGTAAAGGTCATGATCTTGCTATCTCCTCGCATTAGCCCGATATGTTGTCACTGTGTCATGACACTAGAGACATTGTATTAAAGACTCTAAGTCAAGAATACCGAAACGGAACTTCATCAACAATTAGCATAACGATCAGGATAGACGAGTAACTCTAGCCCCAGACATGTTCGGCTAAAACTACTCGCGTTCGTCCGATGAAAGTGCCTGATGTCATGACATTAAGGAACTATCATTTAAGATCCAAAACCAGCTAATCCATCTGTAACCCAAACAACTTATCCACACGGCAGGCCAACCTGGACGGCCCAACGGAGAATCAGAAGACCCTCCTAGCTGTTACCTCAACTCATCACCACTCCAGCTCCAAGTGTTAGCTCAGGAGTAAATATTGAAAACTCACAATAAAGTCTATACCCAGAAATAAGGTATAATTAAGTAGTTCATAGCAACAGAGTCCCTAAGTCTTGACTCTGCCTAAATTCTCACCAGTGCGAAGGTATCTAAATAAGTTAGAGTCCACAATATTGACTCTGCCTAAATTCTCACCATTCGCGAAAGTACCTAAATAAGCTAGAGTTCACAAGTATTGACTCTTCCTAAATTCTCACCAGTGCGAAGGTGCATAAATAAGTTAAGAGTCCAATACAATTAACTTGGTCTAATTTATCACAGGTTCTTATAAGAGTTCCTAAATTATTTGTGAGATAACTTAGAGATAAATACAGCTATTATATACCTGATCCCGTTCCAGATCCTCACCGTGCTAGGAAATATTATATATTTTGTAAAGCCATTTATCCATGTATAACTATTAGTATTGTTAAACCAAGGAGTAGACAAATACATACTTTTCATAAATATACTCAGTGTTATATGTATCCTTTATTTCTGCTATGCATGTGTTGTGCGATTTTGACTTCTCCAGTTAAGTAGAACCTACCAAATCCAATCTCAAAACCTGGTAAAAACCCTGGTATAACATCTGGTGTGATATATCGTGCGGAAGGGTGTTGTATAATAAAAGGATAATATGTTAATAAAGTGACTATGGGATTGGTGAGTTACATGATGAAATTACTGTGTTGGGGTTTAGGGGAGAGGTGGACGGTGATTACAGAATATTTCCATACTAATATTTCCATACTAGTTATATATGTATATATTTTTATATATGTTCTAGTTCCCTCCCTAGACCTCTATCAAGCTTAAAAAATACCCCCCCCCCCCAAGACCCTCCTTCAAGATAAATTTTTATATTTTTCGATAGAAAAATGTCCCAGCCGAAGGCCGGTTCCTCTTGAATTGCAGGCTCGCCAGGAAATAATCGACACTTAAATGACAGGAAAAAATCTTAATATTGACAAATAAATGGGGCGAAAGGTCTTAAAATCGCCAAACTAATTGCCGAACGTCATAAAATCTAAAAAGGGTTAAACATGAGGGAGAAAGGGGACCAGAATAACGACCCATCTCTCCTTAATAAAGTGACTATGGGATTGGCAAGTTAACTGATGAATTATTGTTCGGGGTTACGGGAGAGATGAACGGTGATTACAAAATATTTCCATACAAAACGATATACAGTATATGGAAAGCTGAGCAGATGGGATAATGTATGGATAGATGGATGGTATTTGGATGGATTGATGGATGGATAGATGGATGGATAGATGGATTGATTGATGGATGGTTGGTTGGTTGGATGGATGGATTGATGGATGGATGGATAAATGGATTGATTGATGGATGGATGGATAGATGAATGGATTAATGGATTGATTGATGGATGGATGGATGGATGGATGGATTGATGGATGGATAGATGGATGGATTAATGGATTGATTGATGGATGGATAGATGGATGGATTAATGGAATGATTGATGGATGGATGGATGGATAGATGGATGGATTAGTGGATTGATTGATGGATTGATGGATGGATGGATGGATTGATGGATGGATGGATGGATTGATTGATGGATAAATGAATGGATGGATGGATTGATTGATGGATAGATGGATGGATGTATGGATGGATTGATTGATGGATAGATGGATGGATGGATTGATTGATGGATAGATGAATGGATGGATGGTTGGATTGCTTGATGGATAGATGAATGGATGGATTGATTGATGGATAGATGGATGTATGGATGGATGGATGGATGGATTGATTGATTGACAGATGGATGGATGGATTGATTGACGGACGGACGGATGGATGGATGGATTATGGATAGATGAATGGATGTATGGATGGATGGATGGAGATGAATGGATGGATGGATGGATGGATGGATTGATTGATGGATAGATGGATGGATGGATTGATTAATGGATAGATGGATTGATGGATAGATGAATGGATGGATGGATGGATGGATGGATTGATTGATTGATTGATGGCTAGATGGATGGATTGATGGATGGATGGATGGATGAATGGATGGATGGATGGATTGATGGATGGATGGATGGATGGATGGATAGATGGATGGATGGAGTGGATGATGGATAGATGAATGGATGTATGAATTGATTGATGGATAGATGAATGGATGGATGGATTGATTGAAGGATAGATGGATGGATGGATGGATGGATGGATTGATTAATGGATAGATGGATGTATGGATGGATGGATTGATTGATGGATAGATGAATGGATGGATGGATGGATGGATGGATGGATGGATGGATTGATTGATGGATAGATGGATGGATTGATTGATGGATGGATGGATAGATGGATGGATGGATGAATGGATTAATGGATTGATTGATGGATGGATGGATGGATTGATGGAGGGGTAGATGGATGGATTAATGGATTGATTGATGGATGGATAGATGGATGGATTAATGTAATGATGGATGGATGGATGGATAGATGGATGGATTAGTGGATTGATTGATGGATGGATGGATGGATTGCTTGATGGATAAATTAATGGATGGATGGATTGATTGATGGATAGATGGATGGATGTATGGATGGATTGATTGATGGATAGATGGATGGATGGATTGATTGATGGATAGATGAATGGATGGATGGTTGGATTGCTTGATGGATAGATGAATGGATGGATTGATTGATGGATAGATGGATGTATGGATGGATGGATGGATTGATTGATGGATAGATGGATGGATGGATTGATTGATGGATAGATGGATGGATGGAGTGAATGATGGATAGATGAATGGATGTATGGATGGATGGATTGATTGATGGATAGATGAATGGATGGATGGATTGATTGATGGATGGATGGATTGATTAATGGATAGATGGATGGATGGATTGATGGATAGATGAATGGATGGATGGATGGATGGATGGATGGATGGATTGATTGATGGATAGATGGATGGATGGATGGATGGATGGATGGATGGATGGATTGATGAATGGATGGATGGATGGATGGATTGATTGATGGATAGATGGATGGATGGATGGATGGATGGATAGATGGATGGATGGAGTGGATGATGGATAGATGAATGGATGTATGGATGGATGAATTGATTGATGGATAGATGAATGGATGTATGGATGGATGGATTGATTGAAGGATAGATGGATGGATGGATGGATGGATTGATTAATGGATAGATGGATGGATGGATGGATGGATTGATTGATGGATAGATGAATGGATGGATGGATGGATAGATTGATGGATGGATGGATGGATGGATGGATTGATTGATGGATAGATGGATGGATTGATGGATGGATGGATGGATGGATTGATTGATGGATGGATGGATTGATTGATGGATAGATGAATGGATGGATGGATGGATGGATGGATTGATTGATGGATAGATGAATGGATGGATGGATGGATTGATGGATAGATGGATGGATGGATGGATGGATGGATTGATTGATGGATAGATGAATGGATGGATGGATGGATTGATGGATGGATGGATGGATGGATTGATTGATGGATAGATGGATGAATTGATGGATGGATGGATGGATAGATGGATGGATGTATGGATGGATTGATTGATGGATAGATGAATGAATGGATGGATGGATTGATTGATGGATAGATGGATGGATGGATTGATTGATGGATAGATGAATGGATGGATGGATTGATTGATGGATAGATGGATGGATTGATTGATTGATGGATAGATGGATGGATGGATGGATGGATGGATGGATTGATTGATGGTTAGATGGTTAGATGGATGGATGGATGGATTGATTGATTGATTGATGGATGGATGGATGGATGGATGGATGGATGGATGGATTAACCCGATGGTGTCCTTTTTAATATATTCTGGCAAACAAGATACAGTTTAATTTCGTCTGGGATATATCAAAATATATTATTTAAACTTAGAAAGGAAACTGAGTGTAAAATCATAGGGCCAATACCTTTGACTCTTACACATACTGCCTAAGCTGAATGCAATTGTTTAGTGATAGCAAGAATAACAAGAATAGACGATAACAAAATATGTACAAGTAGAAAAGAAAAAGGGAAATGCTGAAGAAAACGGGAAAAGCTGAAGAAAACGGGAAAAGCTGAAGAAAACGGGAAAACTAAAACAAACGGGAAAAGCTGAAGAAAACGGGAAAAGCTGAAGAAAAAGAGAAAAGCTGAAATTCGTTGATCTCAAGACAGTCCCAATATGAATTCATAAATAGCCGTGGAAGGAACAAGACAGTGAAAAATATTCCGTAGTAAGAACAAACCAAAAATAACGTTAAAATAGATACATATACTCCAAATATAAAGATGAAATCAAGATACATATACTCCAAAAATAAGGTTGAAATATAGACACATATACTCCAAAAATAAGGTTAAAATATAGATACATATACTTCAAAAATAAAGTTAAAATATAGATACATATACTCCAAAATAAAGTTAAGATAAAGAAACATATATTCCGAAAATACAGTTGATATATAGATACATATACTCCAAAAATAAAGTTGAAATAATGATACATATAATCCAAAAATATAGTTAAAATAAAGATACATATAGGCCTACTCCAAAAATATAGTTAAAATAAAGATACATATATGGTACTCCAAAAATATAGTTAAAATAAAGATGCATGCTGTATACTCCCAAAATAAAGTTAAAATAGAGATACATATAATTCCAAAATAAAGTTAAAATAAAGATACATATACCGGTACTCCAAAAATAAAGTTAAAATATAGATACATAAAGTCCAAAAAATAAAGTTATAATGAAGATACATATAGGCCTACTCCAACAATAAAGTTAAAATAAAGATACATACTGTATAGGCCTACTCCAAAATAAAGTTAAAATAAAGATATACTAAAGAAAATCGTCTAATGGTAACCAGAATATGATGAACATTACGTCATGGTGGTGAAGGGGTTAAAATAAAAATACATATAATCCAAAAATTAAGGTAAAATATAATCCAAAATAGAGTTAAAATAAAGTCAAGTAAATGTTAAAAATTATATATAGATATAAAAGCGAAAATATAGTTAAGATATATATAATACAAAAATTAAGTTTAAGTAAAAACCAAAATCAACTTAAAATATACCGGTAGTAAAGTAAAAGTAAAAACATATAAATATAAGCGAAAATAGTTAAATAAAGATATAAAAAAGCTAAAATATAGTTAAGATAAAGATACATGTAATCCAAAAATGAAGTTAAAGTAAAAGCCAAAATAAAGTAAAAATAAAGTAAAGTCAAAGTTAAATAAAGATATAAATAAAAGCGAAAATAAATCTAAGATAAAGATACATGTAATCCAAAAATGAAGTTAAAGTAAAAGCCAGAAAAAAGTTAAAATAAAGTCAAGTAAAAGTTAAGAAAAAACAGTAGGGTACACAAAATAAATTACCCCTTCACCACCATTACGTAACTTTCATCATATTCTGGTTACCATTACACGATTTTCTTGTAGTTTGTAATTTACCTAAAATACTTAAATTAAAAATAAACACCATGCCAGCCCAACAAGGAAAACGGAGGAGAACAACGGAAGGAGAAACTAAAGAGAAGGAAACAAAAGATCAGAGAATGCCGCAAGCCATCACACCCCGGACAAACCAGGAAGAAGCAAGGATCAAGAAAAGAAAACAGCAACCAGAGAAAGAAAATTCACCACCAAACAAGAAACCATCGACAACACCGCCCATCATCAAGAATAACCAAACCAAGACCAAACAACTACAAAATGGCTACCCCAAGCCCAAATGTGCCCCACTACGCCAGAATACCCGGTAAGCTAGAATTGCCACAATAAATCATCCTCTACCACCCACACCAGGAAAAACAATAAGGATCACGTTCAACCATAAGGAAAATCAGAAGAGAAAGATAATATATAGCCAAACGAAGAAGGGCCAGCATAAATATGTATCACCTGTTCGGATGCGCCGATCTTCCGCGCACCACCAGCACGCAAACTTCTAGGGGGTCTACCTAATCTCCCCTTAATACGCCCCCTGTATTTATGACCTTCTGACCTTCAAACAACCCTGGGACATAGCATCCAAAGTCATCACTATCTCAACGAGAACCAGGTAGAGTAAGCAATTCAAGGGCTTGAATTACCTTACATGTAAGAGATCGAGTCTAAGAATTAACTTCCCATTCAAGAAGTAATTGAAACAATGGTGGATATTCTTTAAGGTCTGAGGAGTTCTTTTCCCTATTAGGTAAACTATTGTTTTTACATGCCATGGCATAGTGACAACATTAGGATCTTTATTAGGCTGCAAATTTGATATTAGAAGTAGCACCGAAGGGCATGCCACAAACTGACTTATAATATCAATCCCGCACTCTACCAAACTCTATTAAAGTATATCTTGCCAAGGTAAGCGTACTCAAATGGTTCAGGCTTTGCAAGATACCGTCTGAATAACGGCACTTAGCATATAGAAGTCCATATTGTATCTGTCTAACACCATGGTCAAGGACAAATGCAGTAAAAAGATCTATCCACCGTACTTGGGTTCTTTGAACACTCTTATAACGGTCAGTGGCAGATCGAGTGAAACTAGTAAGTTTATGATCTTACTATTTCCTCGCGTTAGCCCGATACCTTGTCGCTGTGTCATGACACTAGAGACTCTGTATTTAAGACCCTAAGTCAAGAGTACCGGAACAGAACTTCATCACCGATTAGTATAAAGGTCAGGATAGACAAGCAGCCATAACTCAGGACATGTCCTAGTTCATGCTCGCGTTAGTCCGATGGTATGCACCTTATGTCATGACATAAGGAACTACCATTCAAGACCCAAAACCAAATAATCCATCTATATCATTATCCACACCATCTACACGGCAGAACCACCTAAGCGGCTCGATGGAACATAGACGAAAGGAACAACTCTCACCCCCTCCCCTCCTGTGCCTGCAGCTTCAGATCTACAGAGTGTTAGATTAGGAGTGCTACAGAGGGTATTTTTAATCTCTACACCAGTGCGACCCCGGTGTATTATCACTTATGTTATTATCAGTGTAATAGAGTAACGTGTTTAACACTATGTAATTCCTACACCAGTGCGACCCCGGTGTATCACTTATGTTATTATCAGTGTAATAGAGTAACGTGTTTAACACTATGTAATTCCTACACCAGTGCGACCCCGGTGTATCACTTATGTTATTATCAGTGTAATAGAGTAAGGTGTTTAACACTCTATGTAATTCCTACACCAGTGCGACCCCGGTGTATCACTTATGTTATTATCAGTGTAATAGAGTAACGTGTTTAACACTCTATGTAATTCCTACACCAGTGCGACCCACCCGGTGTATCACTTATGTTATTATCAGTGTAATAGAGTAACGTGTTTAACACTCTATGTAATTCCTACACCAGTGCGACCCACCCGGTGTATCACTTATGTTATTATCAGTGTAATAGAGTAACGTGTTTAACACTATGTAATTCCTACACCAGTGCGACCCACCCGATGTATCTCTTTTATTTACCTGAAAAGAGAAAAGTGATTACTAATTCTTACACCAGTGCAACCCAGGAGTATCTCTTGAACTAATGAGAGAGAGAGAGAGAGAGAGAGAGAGAGAGCAGAATATAAATCAAAGTGATAATTAAAATACTACACCAGTGTCCTTAAGGTGTATACTAGTATATAATCTAAGAGAGAGAGAGTGTCAAGTGTATTCCTAGTTACCTCATGGATTCTCGCCCGTGCTAGGATAAATTTATATGTATCCATTGTAGTAGTGTAAATAAGCGTTTCGCTCTACGTATTAAGCTATTATTAAAAGTTGAACTATGTTGTTGTTGTTGTTGTTCCCTAAGCTGCCTGGCCGAACAGCCCCGAGTCCCTGAGAAAGGCCATGGCCACGATCGGGCTTTCCCACAGAGCTCTCATTGAGTGTAGATTGTGTTGTTGGCGTAAGTGGTTGTGTGAAATGCAGTCTTCTATGATGTGTTTAATGGTATGGGGTGCTGTGTTACATCCCGGGCAGGCGTCGACAACGGAGTCATCCAGTCTCTTCTGATAGCTCAGGAGAGCTGGATGGTGTCCGCATCTCAGCCTGGCCAGGTGGACTCTGTCCTCGCGAGGAAGGGAGGATTCGGAAGGATGGATTTCGGGAGGGCGTGCATGCAGCTGCGTGTTGTCTGTGAGTGAGTGGATCGGTGAGAGATATGAGTATGGATGTGCTTCTGGAAGTTGGTTCGGGGTGGGCAGGGAGGGAGAGAGGACAATAATTGTGTGTGATACCGTGTGCTGGGTGTTGTTTTGATATTTCTTGGTGTCTGTGGGTGTGTTGCCATGTAGTTTAGTGGGTGGTCTTGGTTCGTGGAGGCTGCTGCCAGGAATTGAGTGCCTCTCATGTCCAGATGGTCTTTGACTTTGAGGATTTTGGTTTCTTGATGTAGGTGATCTGTGGGTGCAGTAGCTGTGCAGCCTGTAATGATCTTCAGGGCTTTGTTTTGAATAGTCTGTAAGGTCTTATGATGTGTTTCAGCTAGGTTAGAAGCCCAGGCTGGGCTTGCGTATTCCATCACTGATTTTATGTATTGTTTATATACTGTGGTGGTAGTTTCTTTGTTGTGTCCAAATTTTGTGTGAGCAAGTGACCTGAGGGCGTTAAGTCTGGGTGTCAGTTTCTTTTAATGTTTGTGGTGTGCTGTTTGAATGTCATATGAGTATCATATGTTACTCCTAGGATTTTGGGTGTGTGTGTATGTGTTAGGGGTGTGTTGTTTATGGTGAGTTGAGGGATGTATTCGTGTTCTCCTGTCCAACTTGTGAGCAGGGTTGCGGTGGATTTGGCTGGGGCTAGATTAAGTCTGTTTGTAGTGCACCAGCCATGTAGTGTGTGAGATAGGGTTGAAGGAGATCTGTTGCTCTTTTTGGGTCATGGTGTATGCATGTGAGTGTTATGTCATCTGCATAGGAGGCTAAGTTTATTTGGGGCGTATTGGGTGTAGTTATATCGTGCATGTACAGATTGAAGAGTGCGGGTGATAGGACGGATCCTTGTGGGACTCCGTTTGGAAAGTTTCTGATTTTAGATGACTGACCGGCAAAAGATACGTGTGCACATCTGCCTGCTAGGAAGTTGGCCAGCCACCTTTTTGTGTTGTTGTGCATGTTTGTGTTGTAGATTTTGTTTGTTAGGTTGTGGCGGGGGATGGCATCGAAGGCTGAACTATAGATGTACTCAGTGTTATATTTTACCCTTTACTACTTTTGTCCATGTGTTGTGTGATTTTAACTTCTCCAGTCGAGTAGAACCTACCAAACACCAATTAAAACCCGGTAAAAACCCTGGCATAACACTACCTATGCAACTCAAGTTGGTAAATGCGATCAAAATAAACCCTTAGTATCATAGGTCCTTCCTAAACTGCATAAAATCATCTAATTTTAGCCAGAATCAGAGGTACAAAGTGCTGTAGAGGTTAAACCATTAGTAAAGATGTGAGAGCTTTAAGGGAGGATGGGCGTATTTATTTTCTCATTTATGTATTTTTGTTATTTTATGATTATTTTTAGTTTCCTCCCTAGACCTCCATCAATCTTAAAAATACACCTTCCAAAGACCTTCCAAATTAGGAAATTTTCGATCCAAAAATGTGCCGGTCGAAGTCCGGTTTGTCTTAAATTAAAGGCACGCTATCGCTCGCCAGGAAAAAGCGACACCTAAATTATATAAAAAGTCTTAATATTGGCAAAACAATGGGGAGAAAAGTCTTAACATAGCCAAACTAATGGACCGAACGTCATCAAATCTGAAAACTAATGGGGCTAAACATGAGGAAGAAGGGGGACCAGAATAACGACCCATCTCCCCCTAACTCGTTCAGTTTGGTGACGTAATTGCGTTATAATATGGCTTACTTAAGACGATTTTACTCAGCTTAGGAAATAATACTCTACCCCTTTGAAGATTATATCGGTGGTAACAAACCCTTCTTATACCAATTAGAAACTAAATTACCATCAATATACCCAATGATCTAATATATAACTTTGTTCATGCTCTTTATAAATACTTCTATTGGGCAGGATCTCTATTTCATCACGTATCAGAATTAGGACGCTTCTTCCCACTTTCTTTAGGCTATCCTTAGACGATTGTATTCAGCTTTGGAAGGCCCTCTATGAATGAAAGAAGTATAGTTTTTCTCAATTAATTCTCTGACTTCCACAAATTTCACCCTAAGCTAAACAAAATCGTCTACTAATAGCCAGAATAAGAGGGATAAGTGCGTCCTCTGTTACGTCCTGGGATATATAAACACTGGGCTCTTTCTATTGGACTAGGTATGCGGCAACAAGCAACAGCGGAAAACGCTAGATCCAACCCTTATCTATAAACCCAGGCAACAAACCACCCTAAACCGTCAAGAGTCCTGCCTGGACAACGAGGTATCCTATGACTCGGTTACAGGGTGCACGCACTATAGACTGCTGATAGTCAAGCAGGCTATATAAAAGATCACACAATTAAGTGACTTAAAGCTTCAAGGAAAAGATAGATAACGGAATTAAATGCAGAAACAAATTTAATAACAAACTAGAAGAAAGTACATTTAATGTTACGTTAATTAATACAACTAATCAACCCTGCGTGAAAGAAGGGTGAAAGCAAACAGTCCTCAAAACATCGTACAGGTAGACAAGATGCAGGTTTCTAAACTGCATGCGGCTACTGTAGGATCTGATGCTTAGCAAAGAAAGTAAGTTACGGATTTAGAGAACTCTTAACTAATAAGCAGGAATAAATACTAGTGATAGGACCTACAGTGTATAATGGCATAGGTATAATTAAATAAAGGCAGCAACTCGCAACATAACCACATACAGGTGTGCTTCTCACTCTTAGTCAGGCAAGCCTGCTCGGAGCCTGCTCTAAGCCACACCCTGACTCACAATGCTCACAAAGACGGTAAACGGTGGCACAATAACAAGCATACAGATATAATAAACCGCTAGCTGTTAATCTGCCAGGTGGCAGAGGTCTAGCCGGAAGGATATAGGCTTCGGATACCCGGGCTGAGCCACCTGCTCTAGCCTAGGGACGTTCCCAAGTCTGTGCGCCAAATTACTCTAATTGAAAGGGTGCTCTCTTGAGAGACTCAAATCCCAAGTATCTGACTCTCTCCTGGCGACCCTAAAACAAACGCAAGACGTGCTAGCGCAGTGCTGAGTGGACTAGGCAAGGGCCCTCACACAACACAACACTAGACACACAGGCACACAGACAAGAAAATGCCCCCAGACTCCCACGGGTATCCTAGTAAAGTCGTGCAGACCCACAGGACTCGCACCAGCAGACTTTACTTAAAGGATCGCAAAAAGCCTCCCCTCCGGTCTAGCCCCTGCCCACCTGCCACAAGAACACACTAGCAAGCATGAAACCACCAAATATGAGGCAACAAAAAAAGCTTCCTAGGTCTCATTAACAATTACATCTCTGCATAAGGCCCAAAATCCTATCTAATTATCTGAGAGCTCGTCGTTAATACAATAATAGATATAAGGTCTATCAAGGGGATGGGATAATTAAATAGATTGGTGAAGTAGTGGAAAGAAGGTATACAAAGTAAGAGAGAAAGTTCTAAGTGGGGTTGAGAGGGATAGATATCAAGGGGGCCGAAGGGTACGACAGTGAGGTGAGCTCTGAGTCTTGAATCTGTCTGGACCCCACCCTAGGCATGCGAAATACATCCCATGCTTGGCAACACTCAACACCGTTGCCGGGTCAAAAATCCTCTACCCCTTGCGATGAGTCGAAACTAAGCCTAACGTTGCGATCAAATGGCAACATCAGGCTCGTCCCAAGCTAGACTCTCCGCGCTCCGCGCAAAGCAACGTCCCCCAGCCGGTCTCTCTCTCCCGCTCGTCTCCTCCACTCTCACTAGACTTACATCTTATATATTATAATGAAACAATCAACTATCGAGAATAAAATATACTAAGATGTGTTGGTTAAGAATAAGGGCAGCTTCAAGCTGTGAAACAACATAAGAATATCTCAGACATTAGTTACATTGTCGTAGGATATATACTAAGGAAAAGCCGGCCGGCCGGCTGCCGCCAGCCGGTTTCTAAACGGCTGGGCAGCCGACACTCGCGCATGCCCGCACGTGGCTACTATGCAGGAGCGTCACACCTCAAACACGGAAAGGGTTAAGGGGGTAGTACATGTTTTTTGGTCTATATATATTTATCTCTTGATTTAGGTTTTAGTTTTATCGCTAGACCTCCATCAAGCTTAACCCCTTCATTACCGGTGCCCTCCTTTTCATTATAGGCCGGCAACTATTCAGCGATTTCATTCAGCGTAAGAAGGACGTCTACCAATTAAAATGCTACAGACTATCTCAATTAACACCTTTAACTACCACATATTATTCCTAAGCATCATAAAATCGTCTATGTGTAGCTGAAATAAAATACAAAATACGTCATCGGTAAAGAAAGGGTTAACAAAAAAAACCCCACTAGACCCCCGTTCAAGATCAATTTGTACATTTTTCGGTAGAAAAATGTCCCGGCCAAAGGCAGGTTCCTTCATCAATTAAAGGCTCGCCATTGCTCTCCAGGCAAAAATCGACACCTAAATGGCACCAAAAGTCTTAATATTGACAAAGATGTGGGGCGGAAGGTCTTACAATCGCCAAACTATTGGAGAGAACGTCTTAAAATCTCAAAACTAATATGCTAAACATGAGGGAGAAGGGGGTCCAGAAAAACCGACTACCTCCCCCTTAACTCATTCAGTACCGGTGGCATCCTTTTCATTATATTCTGGCAACTATTAGACAGTTTTATTCAGCTTAGGAAGGATGTCTACTCATTAGAAAATTACATATTATCCAAATTAAGCCTTTTAGCTACCATATATCCTTCGAAAGGTTCATAAAATCGTCTATATGCAGTTGAAATCAAAACAAAAAGACGTCGTCGGTACTGTCAGTAAGTCGGTAGCCAGAAATTAATCCCACAAGGGAGGATCAGCAAGAGACACACGGAAGGAAACAGAGGTGACAGGAGAAGAACACATAAAACAGTTCGCCCACAAAAAGCAAGCACACAAGTATTCAGAAAATACTAAATTGTGTTCTCTCAGGAATGACGGAAGGGAACAATAAATGACCATACATATATGATAATTATGATGATTCCAGTTGCTGTTGTGTGATTGGGTTTGATTAATGTAACTAGTTGAAAATAGACCAGGGAAAGATCACACGGAAAAAATATAAACCCCCACCCACCCTCCACACACACACACACACACACACTTAAATAATGTTCTCTCGGGAAGGACGGATAAGGGAGGATGGGCGTATTTATTTGCTCATATACTGTATATATCTTCATATTATGTTTTATTAGTTTCCTCTCGAAACCTCTATCTGGCTTAAAAAAAACACACCCAAGACCCTCCTTCAAGATATATTTGTACATTTTTCGATAGAAAAATTTCCTGGCCAAACGCCGGTTCCTATTAAATACTATCGCTCGCCAGGAAAAAATCGACACCTAAATGACACGAAAATTCCTACTATTGACAAAGAAATGGGGTGCAAGGTCTTAACATCGCCAAACTAATGGGCCCAATCTACTAAACATTAAGATAAAGGGGGACCAGAAAAACGACCCATCTCCCCTTAATCACGCCACAGGTTATGATAATTATGATGATTCCAGTTGTTGTGTGTTTGGGTTTGATTTATCCAATTGGTGGGATATAAACCAGTGAAAGCAATAGAACTCCATACAAATACTGGACTGTATAAAATAATAATAATAATAATAATAATAATAATAATTAACCCTCTCCGACATATGACGCGATTTTGAACCTATTGGGGATACTTTAAAGCCTTTGTTACCATCAGGGGTATTTAGAAACCTTTAGTTTAGTTACTTCAGCCTCTGCAGTTGTCTTTGAGTTAGCTGTGGGCAGAAAACTAATTTTGGAGAGGTAATTATAGGAGTGAGAGAACTCTATTTCTTATTGCTAATCTGGCAACCTCTGCATCATAAATGCGTGAAAGGGTAAACCTTATTCTTCACCACATTGACCTTAAGATTATGTTTCTCACACACAACTACAAACAAAATAAGTACTGTACCAAACCCTGTAGCTCCCAGTCATTATCACTCATCATAACTGTATCAGTAGGACACAGTAGCAAGGACACTTCTTATCATCACTCCCTTCTCTATTGCCACACGAGCGCATTTTCCGGCAATTTTCGATGAACAAGTTTTTTCTCGTACTATTTTGAGGCTCTTTCACATTGGTATCGGAAACTAAACTGAAGGTAAATTAAGTTAGGTGGCTGATTTCTGATATACCTAAACATAAAAGATGCCAGACTACAATTGCCTGTAAAAATTGACAGAAAAAAGCTTGTGTGACACCATCTTAACTGTATCAGCAGCAAACAGTGGCAAGGGAAACTTCTTATCACTCCCTTCTCTTATCAGGGGTATTGGAACACCCACCGCTCTTCCTTGTATTTCTTCCATAACTCCATGCATATATATACAGGGTGTCCCAGTAGGAAAGGACATAACTTTGGGAAATGATAAAACAAGTCATATGTGCGTGAAAGGGTTAAAATAACACAAAAAACGAAGACCCCCACAATCAAGAAAAGGAAAACCCCCGAGGAACACCACGGAATGAAACGAGTAGGAAAAGCGCTCCAAGAAGAAGGAGGAAGGAGAAGTTAAGCTAAAACCAAAAATGAAGGAAACAGGAAGAACAAGGAAAGAAGTAACTAAGATGTCCCACGTTCCAGCTCCCCACATCATCAACCAGAGTCACGAGAAGAGGAAGAACGGAACCAAGTCACCCACGAAGAAGATTAGTAATAATAAAACCACGGGGAAATAATAATTCACAAAAGATACAAAATGGCCGCACCGATCATCAGAGAAAACGTACCCCAGCAGAAGACAAAGGAGAAACTGAAATAAAAGCAACAACACCGAAGACGGAAAAAAGGAAGAATAAACTACACACAATGCCCCGTATTCCAAAATTACCCAACATCAACAATAAGAAGAACAAGAATCAAAACATACAAACCAGGACCGAGATAAGGACATCCAAGCATCAACAGAAACAAAAGAAGCACGCATGGCCAAACCACGTGTACGAGATCATCACCAGAAATTCACGAGTAATACCCACACTAATATAACTATTATTACTTCCACACCCTCTACAAACAACAGACGAGATGCCAGGATTGCCACAATTACACCAGAACTTCCTACCAGCAGCTGATCAAGTCGTTTAAGGAGAAGTCATCAAGGATCGTCATCTCAGGAATCGTCCCCCGGCTTGGTGTAGAGAGCCGATTTTACAACATAGCCACCAGCACAAATTGTTGTCTAGCAAACAAGAAAAACATGGGATTCGTCGACACCTGGGACAATTTCTACTACGATGACTATTTGTTTTCGGACGATGGAGTTCATCTGAACCAGGTGGGAGCAGCACGTTTTGGGCGTCTTCTCAACGATGCGGTGAAGGATTTTCGGAGAAGAAATCGGCTCAGCACAGGACAACCAAGAAGGAGGACCGAAGACAGCGAGGACAGCAACCTGCGAAGGAATTAAATGCTAATCCGTCAAGAACCGCGAATTTGGATAAAGCTCCACCAACACGACCCAAATTCAAAACCGCCAGGGATAACGACCAAGGACCGAGGACAGCCATGAATGTAAAATGTAGTTTCCGACCAGAACCAAAAATTCGATTAAAGAACTTTCTGTGAGTTCTAAAACCGCAACTTTAAAGGTTTTCTATGCAAACGCTCGTAGCATACGCAATAAATTTTCAGATTTAGAGGAACTAGTGTTTACAGAAAATTATGATGTGATTGGTATACCAGAATCTTGGCTCAATACAGAAGATAGAGACTTTTTAGCAGAGTATTCACTTCCGGGTTATGTAATGTTTGAGAAAAGTCGAATAAATAAAAATGGAGGTGGCATTTTATTTTATATCAAAGAAAGTCTTAACCCGACCCTCTTGTCAAAACTTCAAATTGTGAACGTCGACACATCTTTTGTGCTAATAAAGAATAATAAAGGTACAACAATAATACTTGCATTAATATACAGACCTCCAGCTCAATCAGTGCAAACTGACCGAGAAATTTATGAACAAATTGCAGATGTAAGTAACTAACAAGATACCATATTTTTTGGCGACTTTAATTTACCTGTCACCAAGTGGGGCGATACTCTTACTTAACACTCCGGACATGACTTGTATTCGAACTTGCAAGAGAGTTTACTCTATCAATTTGTTCGATCGCCGACCCGTGGAAATAATGTTCTTGACCTTGTACTTGCAACAAAAGAAGAATTAATAGAGAATTTGAATGTTGGTGATGAATTCAGTAACAGCGACCATCGTATAATAACTTTCACTTTAAAGTTTACTAGTAACGAACCAAATAGCAGCATCGAAAAAGTCCCTAATTTCAAGAAAGCAAACTTTCATAAACTTAGAGCTATGTTTAAAGAAACTGACTGGAGCTTTTTAATGAACAATAACGACATAAATACATCTTGGGAATTATTCGAAACCACTTACCTAAAAGCAGTGCAGGACTGCATACCATCGAAAATACGGCGTCCAGGCCTTAATAATAAGCCCAAATGGTGGAATAAAGATATTTCAAACTGTCTGCTTGCTAAAAAGTTTGCTAATGATAGATTAAAATCCTTACAAACTGACGAAGGACGGGTGAAATTTGTAGAACTACGACGCAAAGCCAAAAAGTTAATTAAGCAAAGTAAAAAGACCCTGGAGTTACATATTGCGAATCAAAGTAAAACATACCCGAAAGAATTCTATAGTTATATCAGAAAGAAAAAAGTAGTTACTTCAACTGTTGGACCGTTAGTTGATGAAAATGGAGAATACACCAAAGATGAGGTACAAATGAGTAATGCCCTCAATACCTTCTTTGCATCAGTTTTCACAACGGAAGTCCTCAGTGATATCCCTACACCATCGCCGATTCAGATTGATAATTCAGATGTTCTAAGCAATATCACCGTTACAGAGAGAGAAGTATTGAATGTTTAGATAAACTCAAGGTAAATAAAAAGCCTGGACCTGATACAATCTCACCAAGAGTCCTAAAGGAAGCTAAGGATGAGCTCTCCAAACCATTGACATTGCTATTTAATAAATCCTTGCAGTCTGGAAATATGCCTGATCAGTGGAAGCTAGCCAACGAAACACCGATATTCTAAAAAGGCAGCAATCCCTACCCAGTAACTATCGTCCAATTAGCTTAACCTCAGTTGTATGTAAAATGTTAGAAACACTCATAAGAGACAGACTCGTAAATCACTTAGAGGAAAATAACATACTTAAAGATACTCAACACGGCTTTCGTAAAAAACGTTCCTGTTTAACAAACCTCTTAGACTTCTTCCACGATATCCTCAACCTCTACGATGAGAGTAAAGCTGTAGATATTATATACCTTGATTTTCAAAAGGCCTTTGACAAAGTTCCCCACAAACGTTTACTGCTAAAACTAAAAGCGCGTGGAATACAAGATGGTGTGGTGAAATGGATAGAAAATAGGCTCAGCGACAGAAAGCAAAGAGTAGTCATAAACGGTAAGGCATCTAAATGGACCAATGTAAGTAGCGGGGTACCCCAGGGATTGGTACTAGGACCAACTCTCTTTCTAATTTACATCAACGACATAGATGAGGGTCTCACCTGTAAAATCTCAAAATTTGCTGACGATACAAAAATTGCAAATAGCGTACTCTCAAAAGAACAAGTTGACGATATGCAACACAATCTAGATAAGTTGTTATGTTGGGCCCAAATTTGGCAAATGAGTTTCAATGCGGATAAAATTTAATGTAAAGTACTATATATCGGATACCAAAATGAGAAAGCAAACTATTTGATGAATGGCACTCAGCTTAAGAATGTAAACAGAGAAACCGATCTGGGAGTAACAATATCGAGTAACCTAAAACCGAGTCAACAATGTTCAGAAGTTGTTAACCTCTGAAGTGCGCATGGGGGGTATGAGACACCACACTCCTGTGCTGACGTATTTGAGCTGTTCCCATCACTAAAATATTTATTTTACCATAAATAGCATTAATACTTATCCATATGCGCCTATTATAGGTTGATTATAAAGGTATTAACCCGTTACAACAATAAAACAAGTGGAAACAGCGTTTGGTCAAAATCGGCGATACAGGCCGGGAGTTACACAATGTATGGCTGAGGCAACCTCCCAGCCCACCACATTTCTCCACCTCTGGAGAGAGACTGTCGATCGATACTCTCTCTCTCTCTCTTGCACTCGCTTGCTAACAGTGATGACAACGCCCTGCTACCAATTCGCTAATGTTAGCATGAAAATAGACCACAGGAAAAGGGAATAACAGGGAAAATAGGTGATAACTGAAGGAGGGGACGAAACTGGGGAAGGAGGGGAGGTGGAGGAGTGATATTTGGCATGGCCGAGGGGCAAAAAAAAAATAAAAAATAAAAACAAACATTTTTTTTTTCGGTTTTAAATTGATTTTTTTCCCCCTGACTCTTAACCCGTACAGCCCCAGCGACGCGCCTGACGCGTCGGCGATGTATGTAACGCACAGCCCCAGAGACGCGCCTGGCGCGTCACCCTAATTGCGCCGACCGTAACCTCAGGTGTAGCCACTCAAGAGGGCTCAGATTTATATGGGAACTGTGTACGTATCCCACGCAACCGTGCCGATGTTTGAAAACTCTCAAAGTCCATGTGCGTGCGCGTGAGCGTGCAATAACCTATTTTTTTGGGGTAATTGCCTTCAATTTTTTACTCTTGTAAAATACGTTTTCGGGGGCTCTGTAGGACCATTCTTTAAGCTTTTTGAGCAGTTTTTCGTGGTTTTTCCTTCATTCCTAACCCATTCGCTATTGTTTCTGGAATAAAACAATTTTTTGAAAACCGGCCGGGTTCTGGTGAACAAACATTACAAAACTAGCCGGGGCTGGATGGGTTAAGAGTCTTCCCGCAGTCCGCCGGGGGAACTCTTAAGAGTCTTCCCGCAGTTCCCGGGTTAAGAAGGCAAACAAATTAATTGGCTTTTTAGGCAGGTCATTTGAGCATAAATCCATAGACGTTATCCTAACCCTTTACAATTCCTTAGTCCGCCCTCTTCTGGAATACTGCTTTCAATCCTGGTGCCCTTATTACCAAAAAGATATAGATAAGCTAGAACGAGTTCAATGTAGAGTTACCAAAATGATACCTAGCCTAAAGAACAAACCATACGAGGAGCGTCTTAGAAAATTAAATCTATTTCCTTTAACCCAGCGCAGATTAAGATTCGACTTAATTCAAGTGTTCAAAATCATCAAAGGCATCGACAATATCAACTGTAGTAAGTACTTCACTATCGACCAATCTAATTAAATGAGGGGAAACGGTTGCAAAATTATTGGTAAATCTTTTAACTCACACGAAGCTAAGAATTTCTTCTTCAATTGAGTTTGTTACGACTGAGGTTTAAATATATCAGGGCTCTTATTCATTGGACTAGTAATGGCATAAATGCTACAATGGAAAGCGCTAGATCCAACCTCTGATGTATATTCCCAGTGAACAAAGAACACAAATACTCTCCAGAGTTCTATATGCAATAATAGGTTATTAAACTCTCAATAAATGTGCGTCTACTCTAGGCTTAATGTTATGTGAAAACAGCCTATTACTACCTATAACCGAAGGTGCTTGGTTATGGTATGCAAAGTAAGGTGGTAAGAGAAGTTACAGCTTACGTTACTTTAATCAATAAATGTCACGCACTCCTGCATGAAAGAAAGTGCACTAAAGTCCTTCAACACCAACAAGGAATCTTCTTTAAATGTTAGATGCTATCAAGATGCTCGAATCGGAAATGGAACCCAAAAAGGCAGGCAGCGGAACAATGCTCGTGCAGGCTATGCACACAAAAAGGCAGGAGATATAATGCAGTCGGAGCCAAGAATATCCTAAACGCCACAACAATAATAATAATCGCCACGACAATGCAGTATTCCTATCAACAAAAAGAGCCTAAGTCATTTGTGTCTCAATACATCAAACTAGGCTGCGAAATGCTTGTGTAATCATAAACGGGCATGCATAATAAGAGTAATTGGGTTAATATATTTAATGTCTACTATGACTGATAAAGTCTAGCTAGAGTCAATGATACGAGATACTGGTGCGCATGGCATGCCACATAGCCTAGTGCAAATCTCAAGTCTGTGCGTCAAATATTACGTTATAGGGAAGGGTAGCTCTCTTGAGAAACCTTAATACCGAAGTATTAAGCGTTCTCCTGGCAAAGACAAACAACGAGCTTAGAACAGTGCAGAATGGTATAGGCAAAAAGCCCTCATTCGTGCATGCTCTACTCTCAATGGCACACAGACTAGAATTTACCCAATCAACTCCAGTTCTCAGGTATGTCATGCAGCTTTTAACTAAAGCCAGCACCCATCGGAAACAATACCTTATAGTATCAGACTCCTAGTCTAGCATTATCTAATCCAGCAGAACACTAATAATTATAGGAAGCGGTACTGAACAATATGAATGCCAACCAATGCTTCGTGATCAACTTATCTTAACAACTAACATACATGGGTTATATCAGACCTTAACGCACAATACAACTGGCCAGCATGAAGCTGATTATGCAGAGTTAACCAGAGGGGATAAAATATTAATAAAAGGTGGTGAAAGGTATGGAAAATGAGAGAGATAGGCAGAGGAAAAGGTTCTCAGATGTAGAGAGGGGGACAGGTATCAAAGGGATAAGAGGGATGCATTCTAGAAACCAGATCTGAGGGAGAGAGTGGCGAGGAAGCTGTATATATACTAGCACTAGCTCGAACCGCGTAGAAAAGCGGTAACAAGTCCTCTAGCCAATGCTAAAGAAGCTAGCCAAACATGACGTCACCAAGCATGGTAAAAACTCTTTCAACGAATCCCCACGAGGCCAGCCAGCTATGACGTCATCGAGTATAGCAAAACACTGCGCGCCTCCCCACACTCTGTTCTACTCTCTCTCTCTCTCTCTCTCTCAAATCCTATCATTACTACTTAATGATAAAACATATACTTTGCAATTAAATATATAAAGCCTTGACATGGGTGGAAACAAAGAGCATTTCTGGACTGCCCATGACACGAGCTTTCATATGAAATAAAGCACACAACAATACATCAACTGTAGCCACATCCACTGCCCTGGCGATCCTAGCGAGTCACTGTAGGACAAGCCATGCGGTTCTAACGGAGTGGTTAACGTCACCCCCCCCCAAGATTTTTCTCAGAGGCCCAAGGCTCACAAAAATCTGATTGTTAGAACCCATGCTATATCTCTACTTCCCATCACCCAGCGGCAGTAAAATATCTGGCACAGTTCTCAACAAAACATTTTACAAAATTATAACCCTCCCCAACACAATAGGTTAAATCATATGTAGTTATGCTCCTCAAGAGCGAGCTTCTCTAGCCCAGCATTCTGAGAGGAGTGCAACTCAGAATTACTGCTATAACATACTGAAAAAATTCAACTATCAAAGAAAGAGTTTTTATTTGATTTTTATGTTTTTAATTTGTTTATTTCGGCTGCACTATAGGGGCAAGCCTAATTTTTTCTTCTATACCAAATGCTCAACTCCTGCTTTACGACCCAATACGCTGGGCTACAACCGCGAACCAACAAGCACCAAGCGCAAAATACTATTCAAACTAAAGCAGGAGGCTACCCGTGTGTCAATCTACCCAGGATCATACACCCTTGAAAGACAATCTGCAACCACGTTGTCACAACCGGCAATATGGCATATGTCCAGGCTATACTCCCGTAACACCAGCGACCACCCGGTCAGCCTCATATTCCGATTGTGAAACTGGTCCAAGAACTTGAGAGGGTGATGATCTGTGTAAACTACAACGACCGGACCATAGGCTGGAACATAGACCTCGAAATGCCCCAGCGCAAGCACAACCGCCAGCAGCTCCTCCTCGACAACAGAGCAGCTCCCCTGGGCTGAATTGAACTTCTCCGAGCAGAAACTAACAGGATGCTCCAGCCCATCATCGTCCTCTTGCATAAGGACAGCACCAGCCCCCACACCACTAGCATCCGTTGCTAGTTGGAAAGGTAGGCTAAAGTCAAGGGCCCTGAGGATCGGGTGAGTGCACAACAGGTGTTTTACTACTCTAAACGCCTTCTCACACTCAGGCGCCCATTTGACTTTCTTATCCTTCCAGTTATCCTCCACCTGAGCTTGACTGTCCCGTTCTCCTTCTCCACCTTGACTGCTAAACGTCATCACAGGCACAGTGAGAGGCTCAGGGGGGTGCCTCACATACCCCTTCATGATATTAACGTGACATAACTGATTGCGCTTACGTCTGTCTGGAGCGGCCACCAAGCAATCCAGGTCCGATAGCCTCTCAACCACCCTATAAGGACCAGTGTACTTCGCAGATAAGGGATGACCTACAAGGGGCAGTAGAATCAACACCTCCTGACCCAAGTGAAACTCCCTGAGTTTAACCTTGAGGTCGTACCTGTCCTTCATGAGGGCCTGAGAGCTAGTCAAATTACGGCCAGCCAACTCCAGACTGCGCAACATCCGTTCTCGACTGTCGAGGACACCCTTGAGCATAGAACAAGGTTTTTCTGCGCCCTCCCATACTTCTTTAACCATGGGGAGAGGCCCTCTGACACGGTGTCCAAAGACGAGATCATTAGGGCTGAATCCCAAACTTTCCCCAGGTACCTCCCTTGCAGCAAACAAAACACATGGCAGGCCAAGATCCCAACCATTCCCACTCTCAAAGCAACAACAACGAAGCACAGATTCCAAGGCTGAGTGCCATCGCTCTAACACACCCTGGCTCTCCGGATGATACGCAGATGACCCAACCGTAACAATCCCATGCTGCGGCATTGCTAGAACAAAGAGGCCAGAAGTGAAGTTGGATCCTTGGTCTGACTGAATTACCTGCGGGTAACCATACCGGGAAAAATACACTAGCAAGTTTCGGACCACCGTCTCCGCTGACCCATTTCTTATAGGGTACGCGTCAGGGTACCTTGTTGCTACCTCCATGATGGTCAGGGGATACTTGTAAAAATCTCCCGACTGTGCATCACTGTCCTCCTTCAACTCGACAGCACCGGTACCACATTCAAGAACCTCCGGGTCTTCTAAGTGCAATTTACGAATGTCCGAAGGAGCAAGCTTATCTAAGTGTTTGCGAAACAACTCATGCCCCCCTCCTACACTGAATTTAGCCTCCCGTTGCTCTCTCTCTGTGTATCGTTGCTGTCTCTTCGTCTTTTTAAGCCCATCCTCTGCCTTCTTACTAACAGTTAATGGGTCTTCACCAGACTCGAAAATCGGTCCTAATAATGAGTCCCCGAGAATGTCCGCTGATACTAAACTCTCAACCGCATCAACTTCCAACCCCTTCTCGGTACCTTTCCTCCGCTTGTCTAAAGACTGTTGACCAGAATGTGACTCCCTGGATGCAAGAGATCTAGTGACAACACACGCCATAGGTTGCACCGGACACTTCTCAACCAACTCCTGCTCCTCCCTACTCACGTCGGCCTGCTTCTCGGCAACGACTAAGGCTGGAGCCTCAGAAGTAGGCCCCGCAAAGTCGTTGCCGAGAAGGAGGTCGACGCCCCCAACAGGTAACTTCTCCACAATTCCTACATCCAGGTCACGAGTCACACCATCAACTTCCATCTTCATTCTTACAAGCGGGTATGACCTTGTTGCATTAACCCCCTGAACCACAACCACCCGCGCCGTATTTACAGGTTTACCATTGAAATTCCTCAACAATGTTTGCGATGCCCCAGTGTCACGCAAAATTCTCACCTCATGTCTTCTACCCCCCACTCCACACAACCGAGTCCCCTGTGGTCACTAAAGGCATCACGGACAGGGAATAAGCCTTCCGGATCCTTCTGCACTGGCAGTGTATTTACCTCGGAAGAATTGCTTCTAACAAACTCCGATGTCCTCTTGAACACTCCAATGCCGTGAGCAAAAGACACGGCTGCCGGAGGAGGTCGACTAGGGCACTCATTTGCCTTATGACCCTCCTGGTGGCACTTAAAACACATAAATTTCGGTTTCGGCCTATACTGTGATGTAAAAGGTCCCTGACTTTTCTCATACGGCATGGTGTTAGGTTTGGATTCAGTTTTAGTTTCATTGCTCTTTTGTTTAAATGTGTCATTGCTATGGGGAGGGGGAGGATAACGGTCCCTAGCACTTGCATCGTACTTCTGTGAGGACCCGCAACCCCGAATCAACGACAGCCGTCGATCAGCCATTTCTGCTGCTTCGACTAGAGTTCTTGGGTTTTTCTCCTTTAAGTTCAAAGTTAGATCACCGCCCGTGCTCTTAAAGAACTGCTCCAACATCATTAACTGCTTAACTCCATCAAACGTTGTTACCTTCTCAGATCGGAGCCAGTTCCCCATAGCATCGGACAAGTCCCGGGCGTGTTCCAAAAAGGTGCTATCTCTTCCCTTAGTTACACCCCGAAACTTCAAACGGTACGTTTCTGGTTGCAGTTCGTAAGCCCTCAGGACAGCCTCCTTGAGATCCTCATACACAATACATGACTCCAAAGGTAACGCATCGTAGGCTTTAAGACCCTTGCCTATTAATCTAGAGGATACAAGTGCTGCCCATTTATTCTCTGGCCACTGGTGTTCCTGGCACTTCTTCTCAAAGCGTGCGAAAAATTCTGTTACACCACTCTCATCAAACACCGGAACCAGTTTCAATAAGTGCGAGAGAGATTGATCATGAACACGGTTACCAGCCCCAAGTCGCTGTCCCGTTGTCTCTACTCGCGACTTCTCTACGTCCATGTCGGCACAGTACCTAGTCGACTCTAAATCAGCTTGGATTTTTGCTAGCTTGGCTCTCTCTTCTATCTTGGCTAATTCTATTTGCTGCTGAAGCTCAGATGCCCTGATAGCCTTTCTCTCTTTGATCTTAGCTAATTCGAGCTGAAGCAATAATTCTGGAGTTAACCCTTGAGGAGGTGAAGGTGCTACAATGTTTGAAATTACCGGTGGTCCCCCCAGGGGCAACCCACCCTGCCAGTCACCACCCAACTGTGGGAGCGTACTCGGGGTCGGCAAACTACTGGGATGGCTGGGAGTCGAGTGTAGGGGAAGCATGGCCGAAGGGCTCTGAGCACTCAACCCATCTCGCTCATCAGTCACCCTGCCCAGTACACACGTTATCAAGTTATCCCTAGTCATGCTGCTAGTACCCGCATGACCGATAGCTGTGGCCAGGCATTGAAGACCGTACCGATCCATACCCTCCAACCGCTCGGCAGTAACAGGCCATTGCAAAAATATCCTAGCATCCTCCTCACAGTTCACCTGATTAACCATTTCATCATACTGCTGTTCCTCAGTTTCGACATTACGTACTGTGTCTCCACTCTCCTCTGATCCGGTATAAGACATGATGCTCACAAACATTTCCCACCTCAATATTCAGAAACGAAGCACCCCAAACTCTTATACCTCAATATACACACAAAAAATTTCGGAAAAACTCAAGGGCTATACTATGTTGCAAAAAAAAATTATTCTTGCTGATCCCAGCAAAATATTCCCCAAAACAACAAATGTTCCCTGCTAATAAATGTAGGTTCACCAAATCCTAGGTAAGGTCGCCATTTGTTACAACTGAGGTTTAAATATATCAGGGCTCTTATTCATTGGACTAGTAATGGCATAAATGCTACAACGGAAAGCGCTAGATCCAACCTCTGATGTATATTCCCAGTGAACAAAGAACACAAATACTCTCCAGAGTTATTATGCAATAATAGGTTATTAAACTCTCAATAAATGTGCGTCTACTCTAGGCTTAATGTTATGTGAAAACAGCCTATTACTACCTATAACTGAAGGTGCTTGGTTATGGTATGCAAAGTAAGGTGGTAAGAGAAGTTACAGCTTACGTTACTTTAACCCATAACTAGCGGCGCGCAACATAAGTCGAGTTAAATAAAGCTGGACTATGTGGCGGCGCTCGACATAACTCGAGTGGCAATTTCAGCACGTAATGTGGCTGAGAGAGAGAGACAAGTGGTTGTCAGGAGACTAGCGAGCGTATGACTGCTCCAGACCACCGCGGCGAACCTACTGACACAAATCTCAGCTCCCTCCTCCCTCTCTCACTCGCTACATACTCAATTATGTACCGAAAGTACCGAATTACCTGCTTTTTGCACTCGCGTTGCACGGTTATTGCAAGAAAACTATCCATCATACAAGGATCGTTATGGTGTCATTCGAAAGCTCTGTTTATGCCCTTTCAGGGATAGGTACTTGTTTTACGTTCTGGGTCTTATTTAGGCATGAAAATGATCACGTAAACAGCCCTATTTTGGCTAAAAACACCCCGCTGGGCGGTACACATAAATAAACCGCATAGGCCGCTCGTAAGGTGTTAATCAATAAATGTCAGGCACTCCTGCATGAAAGAAAGTGCACTAAAGTCCTTTAACACCAACAAGGAAACTTCTTTAAATGTTAGATGCTATCAAGATGCTCGAATCGGAAATGGAACCCCTAAAAGGCAGGCAGCGGAACAATGCTCGTGCAGGCTATGCACACAAAAAGGCAGGAGATATAATGCAGTCGGAGCCAAGAATATCCTAAACGCCACAACAATAATAATAATCGCCACGACAATGCAGTATTCCTATCAACAAAAAGAGCCTAAGTCGTTTGTGTCTCAATACATCAAACTAGGCTGCAAAATGCTTGTGTAATCATAAACGGGTATGCATAATAAGAGTAATTGGGTTAATATACTTAATGTCTACTATGACTGATAAAGTCTAGCTAGAGTCAATGATACGAGATACTGGTGCGCATGGCATGCCGCATAGCCTAGTGCAAATCTCAAGTCTGTGCGTCAAATATTACGTTATAGGGAAGGGTAGCTCTCTTGAGAAACCTTAATACCGAAGTATTAAACGTTCTCCTGGCGTACCTCGAAGGCAAACAACGAGCTTAGAACAGTGCAGAATGGTATAGGCAAAAAGCCCTCATTCGTGCATGCTCTACTCTCAATGGCACACAGACTAGAATTTACCCAATCAACTCCAGTTCTCAGGTATGTCGTGCAGCTTTTAACTAAAGCCAGCACCCATCGGAAACAATACCTTATAGTATCAGACTCCTAGTCTAGCATTATCTAATCCAGCAGAACACTAATAATTATAGGAAGCAGTACTGAACAATATGAATGCCAACCAATGCTTCGTGATCAACTTATCTTAACTAACATACATGGGTTATATCAGACCTTAACGCACAATACAACTGGCCAGCATGAAGCTGATTATGCAGAGTTAACCAGAGGGGATATAATATTAATAAAAGGTGGTGAAAGGTATGGAAAATGAGAGAGATAGGCAGAGGAAAAGGTTCTCAGGTGCAGAGAGGGCGACAGGTATCAAAGGGATAGGAGGGATGCGTTCTAGAAACCAGATCTGAGGGAGAGAGTGGCGAGGAAGCTGTATATATACTAGCACTAGATCGAACCGCGTAGAAAAGCGGTAACAGGTCCTCTAGCCAATGATAAAGAAGCTAGCCAAACATGACGTCACCAAGCATGGTAAAAAACTCCTTCAACGAATCCCCACGAGGCCAGCCAGCTATGACGTCATCGAGTATAGCAAAACACTGCGCGCCTCCCCACACTCTGTTCTACTCTCTCTCTCTCTCTCTCTCAAATCCTATCATTACTACTTAATGATAAAACATATACTTTGCAATTAAGTATATAAAGCCTTGACATGGGTGGAAACAAAGAGCCTTTCTGGACTGCCCATGACACAAGCTTTCATATGAAATAAAGCACACAATAATACATCAACTGTAGCCACATCCACTGCCCTGGCAATCCTAGCGAGTCACTGTAGGACAAGCCATGCGGTTCTAATGGAGTGGTTAACGTCACAAGTTGTCAACTTATGGAATGGGTTTCCCCGAGATGTCATAGACTGCAGCACCGTTGATTCATTTAAACTTCGCCTAGACAAATATCTCGCATCAAACCCGCGACTGACTGTGTTTGTAAATTAATAACTTTATTTTATCCTCCCCTCAGTTACTAACCCATCTGTCCCCTACTAACTTCCTAATCCTGCCACAGACATTAGTTCCCTCCAATGTTCCCTTACCCACTCTAAACCACTGTTTGGACACTTGATCCTCAGTGTTTTGGAGGACAAGCAGCCTAGAAGGGTCACTAGACCTGTTGTTGCTTGATTTCCTTTGTACTCCTTTGTACTCCTTTGTAACACCAGGCAAAGACATTCCCCTAATATCAACGTCACAAGAAACACACAAAAGGAAAATAATGTTCAGCCAGAAGCAGAAGGGCCAGTATCACCATCATAGGACAAGTGACTTACGCCCTACTTCCACCCAAAGGCCGACTCACCTGCCCGCGAATTTCTAAGGGTCCCTCCTAATCCCCTTAGATCCATTCCACCCGGACATATGACCTTGTGACCCCCACATACCTACCCCGGGACATCTCAGCAAAAGTCGTCACTATCCCAACGAAACCTGAACAAGGCAAGCAATTCTAGAGCTTTCATAACACTAACATAATTTATTAGTGGTGAATAGTCCTAAAATTACCCCCCTTTCAATTAAGGATAAACTGTATGCCCAACATTCTGAAAGGTCTGTACGAGTCTTTTCCCTATTGAGGAATTATTGTTATACATACCATGGTATTGCATTAACATTAAAGTCCCTAATAGGCTGCACTTTTAATAAGTATAAGTATACTTTCCGGACATATCTGAAACGTATTTTTACTATTAAAACCGCACCTCCACAAACTATCTAAGGATACTTGGCATGTCAAGATCGTTTGCATAGTCCAGGTCTCTGCGAGATACCTTAAGCAGTCACTCTGCATATAGAAGTCCTTAGTACCGGTACATTTGATTCAATGACATGTTGTTGAACATTTGTAATTAAAAGGTTTAAACACCGCCCCGAGTTCTTTGATCATCGTACAACGGTCAGTGGTAGTTAAGGAATGTAGTAATGGTCATGACCTTATTATTTACTCGTGTTAGCCCGATATGTTGTCCTAATGCCGTGGCATTTGAGATAGTATATTAAAGACCCCACATCAAGAGTACCTGAACAGAACTTCACCACCGATTAATATAACGGTCAGGACAGTCGAGTAACTCTAGCTATATGCTAAAACTAATTGCATTAGTCCGATGAAGTGCCCAGTGTCATGACACATAAGGAAGCTTCATTTAAGACCCCATACCCATTAATCCATCTGTAACTCACCTAGCTGATCCACATGACAGGTTAATCTGGACGGCCCAACGGGAACGCAGAAGATCCCAAGCTGTTCCTTCAACTCACCACTACTCTAATTCCAAGTGTTAGCATATGAGTACATATTGAAACCTAGAAAGAAGTCGATACCAGTGACGAGGTATACATATCTAAGTTAGAGTTCGCCCCCGATGACTCTACCTAATTCTTACACAGTGCACTGCTCCTCTGTAGAGTTCTCCAGTATTGACTCTACTTGAATTCCCACTAGTGTTCACAAGTGTGGAGATATCTTAGAGTATATATAATAAATTACTCTATACCATATTCATGACATGCCAGTGACCTAGCACAAAATAAATGGAGTCCGTAATCATCGACTCCTTAGTGAAATCCTGGTCCGTCCGTTGCACCAGTGTTTAGAGTGTTTATCTGAATATAGTTACTTAGTAATCTCTGTGGTACGACTGCTAAATCTAAATCAAGAGTTCAGTAAGTGAAACAAGAAACGAACTAAAGACATATTGTATACCTGCTTTCCATCCAGATCCTCGAACGTGCTAGGACAGCTTTTGATGTTGTATATTATACATATGTATATTTAATTACCAATATTCCATATATACCCATTCATGTCTGTCTAAATTGAGAGCTACATAAATAAAACCATTGTTCATAAACCTTACTCAGTGTTATATGTATCCTCTATCCATCTTCTATGCATGGGTTGTGTGATCTCTGACTTTTCTAGTTAAGTAGAACCTACCAAATCCAATCTTGAAACCTGGTAAAAAAAAACTGGTATAACAATAATAATAACAATAATAACAATAATAATAATAATAATAATAATGATAATAATAATAATAATAAATATATATTTGATAAATACCAGTATCTCTCCATCTAATAATAATAATAATAATAATAATAATAATAATAATAATAATAATAATAATAATAAATACTCATCATCATAATAAATACAATAAATATATATATATATATTTTTTAAATACTAGTATCTATCTATCTATCTAGCATGAATTAGCATGAGTTAAGTGGAAGAAAAGGACGTCGTAATACTGAAAGAGCTAACAATGACGGTATGAACCTCCTACACGGTAAAAACTGGAGGTGTATGAAAGAATACGAAACATTATTGTGTATATTGTTAGTGATATACCATGTCTACTCTTATATAAAACGGATTTATTACTATAGTCTATTTTTGTCCAGCTATTGGTGAATTGAATCCCTTAGTAGCTGATTTCTCGATACTTAATGGAAATATATGAAACTACTATGGCTGTGTGTCGTATTAATGCCAAGTTTTCGTAATTAACATCATATTTCGCTACAAAATCTACCTTATAACTGAGTAACAAAGATAGAAACATAATAATTTACCCTCAGCTGGAAACAAATAGACTATACCTATGAATATACCACTAAAAGGTAGAATTTTATGGACACGTTAATTACCCGTGTCATGTCTACAATTCGGTGACAGTATATTAATGTGTGTGTTTCCGGTTATGAGAAACCCATTAAGGGGATATGGGCCGGTTTTCTGGACCACTTTCTCCCTCATGTTTAGCCCCATTAGTTTTCAGATGTTAAGATGTTTGGCCTATTAGTTAGTCGATTTTAAGACCATTCGCCCCATTTCTTCGTCAATATTTAGACCTTTCGTGCTATTTAGGTGTCGATTTTTTTCCCTGGCGAACGATAGTGAACCTGTAATTTTTAAAGAACCGGCCTTCGGCCGGAAATTTTTTCTACCGAAAAATTTACAAATTAATCTAGAAGGGGGATCGAATGGATGTTTTTTTTAAATTTGATGGAGGTCTAGGGAGGAAACTAGAAAAATAATGAATACATGCAAAAATCGGCCAAAAAGTGAATCATCCCCCCTTAACCCCAGACAGGATTCTCCGATGATACACCAGAATCACGAGGAGGTGCGTGTGACCGGATAGCCTATACGTGATAAAGCCCTTCAACTGTCCTTGATGGTGGAATGGTTAGAGCGTGTAAGTTTTGTATGTGATATCCTAGGTTCGAATCCTGGGAGAAACGTGACCGGAAATATGTGATAAATCCCTTCAACTGGTGTAATGGTTAGAGCGTGTAATTAAGTTTTGTATGTGATATCCTAGGTTCGAATCCTAGGAGAATCTCATTCATTCATTCATTTCATTGGGGGTGTTATTGGTGTTAAGAACGAAGTTAAAAATACTTTGCCTCTCGTGTCACTCAGGCTATCATTAGACAATATTATTCAGATTATTATATCTCTCTTCGACGCAATGTTGCATCTCTCACTATGCTACCGCTGTTACAATATTCAGTGTTCCTCAGAGCTCTCTCAGTGTATACACCCACCCACCCCCCTTCGTAGAGCATGTAGCACTCGTCTTGCAACACAATCCCACCCCTACTCTGTGAAACTCTCCAACCCAAGAGTGAAACGATGTTTTCAATCTTTTATTTCTTCTATTCAACAGCTGAGCTCTGGAGGTCTCTCCCAGAATCATTCTTTCCTTCATCTTATGACTTAAGTTGCTTCAAACTCCGTGTGTCCAGGCATTTTGGCTCGAACGTCCCTTGATTTCGGCCCTGTCACTCTTTCAACTCTGGGGGAGGCACTCGTCGCAGCCAGCTCTGCCTTTTGTCTCCCTCATTCACATAAGTACATTTTCCGAAGTGCACAGTCATGACCCTGGCGGGTGGGTTTGTTTACATCTGCGAGTGTCTTGCCCAGTGGCATGCACTCACCCTTTCAGTACCAGTGCCGTATATTTAACTATTCTGGTTACTGTTAGATGATCTTATTCAGTTTAATAAGGACCTCCTACGATTATCAGCTTCTAACTATCTCACTTAATAATTTTTACTACCACATATCCTTCTTAAGCTGTACTAAATCGTCTAAATATAGTTAGAATAGAAAATAAAAGACGTCGCCGGTACAGAAGGGCTTAACCTTACCTGACGACTTAACCTAACCTGGGGGACCGCCGCCCCCAGACCCCCCGCATTCCGTGCATCAGTAGGGCTTCCTGAATAATATAACACGAAAAAATAACAAAATAATGGTGATAATACTGGGGGGGGGGGGGGCTAATCTTCCTTATTCGGAATTTCTGCAGGTAAATACTTATCACATATTAAAGTACATCTAAGTAAAATACCGTAGAGTATACAAAATAGAAATAAACTCGTAACTGTCCTCTTCGGGTATCAAGCTTAATTTATTGGATATGAAAAGGGTATTTAAAGTGGTCATACATATTTACCCATTTAAAGGTGCATTAGTGCACTGCAAGAATATCTGTAAAAAAAAAAATATATATATATATATATATATATATATATATATATATATATACATAAAACAAATATAAATATATAAAGCGTAGATCATGACGTTCAAAACCCGTATTCAATATTACGGTGGTATAATCCTGTGTAGCGGGGAGACCTGTACTTATATCTCAATAATCTGGTAATGTTACAATATATTTTTACATTTTACATTCATAAATAGTCCACTAATATACTAGATTAGGTTAGGTTAGGTTTTGGTTAGGTTAGGTAAAGATATTGTTCAATGGTTCTTAGTAAATAGGCATCTGAAAAACAGTTCTCCCCGCTACACAGGAGCTTACCCTAATTGTTGCTATTATTTGTTTTTCCTCTTTTGATTTTCGATGATATCCAGATATTTTATATACCATCCTATATGGGTGTTTACCCATTATTCAACGTTTTTAAATTGTTTGCCTGTGACTATTATTATTATTATTATTATTATTATTATTATTATTATTATTATTATTGTAGTACTTATTTTCTTATTCCAAATACACTAATACGGTGGGGCATAATTCGACAGTCATTTAGAGGTTCGTATACTTTATTTAACAAAACTTACTACTACCCTAGTAACTATTTCTCTGTTCGGGTCGAAATGAGTTCAAGACACAGATTGAATATTTTCGTCGACCCACCCTAGGTTGTACATTGGAACTCTAGAGCTCCCGTTACAACCTATTTGGATTCCCGCTATTCAGGTATTGATTCACTTCGACTTTGATCCAAGGTCACGTTACTAGTCTCTAAAATAATATAATTTTACCGGGCCCTGCTGTGTCTACTCCAGAGACCAGGGCATTAATAAATCTAACCTTTAAGTCCCTATATAGAACAGAGATTTATTCTTAACTAAACTCCAAAACAAGATAACTTTACCGGGCCCTACTGTGTCTTCCCAGAGACCAGGGCGTTACTACCTCTGCCCTTTTAGATTCTATATTCTCTAAATCCTATACAATATATCTACTCAAACGACCAGGGCGTTACTACACTCGTAGATTATACGCTCTCTTAACCTTATGCAATATATTTACTCAAACAACCAGGGCGTTACTACACTCGTAGATTATACGCTCTCTTAACCTTATACAATATATTTACTCAAACGACCAGGGCGTTACTACACTCTTAGATTATATGTTCTCTTAACCCTGTTACCAATAAATCATATGTTACATATATCACCTATTCAATAATAAAACTCAGTAAATGACTTAATATGATCAGTACCTCAAACCCCTACGAGAACAAGATTCACCACCTAATCTTCTACATAGATCCTGTGATTACATTATTCTTCTGGACTTAATGCTCGTAACGCTTACCACGAAACTGACCAAATATTCCTTCAAACAATATAATTGATAATGTTTCCTTGATAGCCAAAAGTGTTCGTAGATCATACGGACTAGTGTCCTTCCTACCTATTTCTCAAACTAAAGCTAAGCTATTGCAACTGTTCTTTATTTTCCCTGAGCCTTACAGTTGCTTATCTACTTAAGAATTTCCCCCTCTTACTTTAAGGTTAATAACTAGTTGCTGTCCTATCAGATCCTATACTATTGATAGCTAATCGGCATGGAGCCTTCTCTATCAAGAATAACTAATATCCTATTAACACATCATTGTTTTATTTATATACATCAGTCTAGTATCTTTCTCTTTAGTTTATCCTATAAGAACACATCAATTATTATGTATGGAACCACTGGGTTAGTCAAGCATTTTATCTTTTTCTTTAAGTCTGGTTCGGGCAAAATATGGGTCCCTTAAAAAATTATGTAGTACTGCTAGGTGTTTACTGGAACAATTTCACCACCTCAGAGCTGGCCAATAGCTCGACTGGAAATCTTCGCTCCCATCTACTATCTGCCGTCCCTCTTGAACCGCTTGACTATAGGTATGCAAGCCAGCGATGTGATGGCAGGCGGCCGGATACTGAAGGTAGGGGAGAGCGATGCTAGACCCAAGGTGGGCTTTGCTGGAACAAGTGATGAGGGCTGGGAGGCTGGAATAAGTGGATCCGAGTTCCCTTTAGTGCCCGAGCGAGAGAGAGAATGTGGGTTGCAAGAAGTTAGCCCAGTGGCACCCGAGGGGTGAATGACCCCGGCAACCTTCCCCACCTCCTTGATATAGTCCCGCCTCCCGCTCTCCGGCGCTGTGATTGGCTGAGCGGTCCGCCCGGCCATGCAACATTCTGGCCGCGCGCTTTGAATATCCCCACCCTTCGCCTCCACTCTTCTCTCTTCATAATACGTTCCTGGAAGCTGGTTGCGAATGTCTTTTAGTGGCTTACGGGAGTATAGGGCTGGCACTGATGCATTAGACCCATGGCAACCAGAGGAAACGGCCTGTGAAGAGAGCGAGAGCGAGTTTAAAGGCAGCCGTCAGCTCCGAAAATGGAGGCTTCTGATTGGTCGGCCGGGAGGGCGTGGCATGTTTACTTGGTGGGCCCGAAACGTCAAACTCAGCTGGCTTAGAGGGAAGGTTGAAGGGAGCGTGGTGATTGGCGGATGGCCATTTTACCTTAATTATTATTATTATTATTATTATTATTATTATTATTAGAGGAGTAATTCCGTCCGCCAATCAGGAGGCGGGATTCGCTCAGGTAAAAAGGCAAGGTTTATCCTTTGCAACGTGTCAAGAGAGAAACACTGCCACACTCTCGCTCTCAGCCAATCGGGAGCTTCCTGTGATGCAGTGATTTAAGCAAGCTGTGCGTCCCTCCTCATCCTCACCAGTAACTTCGCTCCCAATTCTTCCACGCATATTCTATCCTGGTCGCAGATGTCCTATTACCACGGTGCAACCTTCTCACTCCCGTCAGCTAGCAAAGAACATCTCAAACAAGCTTCCAGGGGAATATTTAGAGGATAGAATGGAGCAGGAGAGGAAGGGGAGACAGATTCAAAGCGAGCGGGTTAGCCAAACTCCTCCCGGGCGCGCGGCTCGACCAATCATAGAGCGCTCAGACGTGAGGGTCAACAAAAATAAACAAAAGTCCCCATTCATTAAGTACCCTCCAAAACTTCCACCAATTAAAAAATTCTTCATCACACTTTTCCCTTGAGTCCAACAATATCAAACTGTCCTTTCAAAACTTTTCTATATTCCTCCGATCCGATCCAGGAGTCACTGACCCCTGTGCGCGTGAGAGGAACACAACTAGCCGCGCTTAGCAAAGGCAACCCTGAGCCTCACCTTGGCACTCTTGGGGAAACAACTAAGTCTGCTCCAGGGCTCCAGCAACCTTGCACCACCAAACCCCAGACAATCCAGAAGATTATACCTTCACCCACCACGGCTCAGATACACCTCAAATATCCTGATGCCTGCAGACACATCGCTGCCTTTATACCTTAAGCCAAGCGGTTCAAGTTCAAGATGTTCACCGAGTGGTAGATGGAATGGAAAGAATGGAGATGATATACTGGCCCGCTCTGAAGTGGTGAAGCCAACCGGAAGATACAACCAAATATTTTATTAAAGGACCCTTATGGGCCCGAACAGACTTATTAAAGAAAGATAAATGCTAAGACTAACAGGGGTGTTCCAGCTATAAAATATGATGTGTTCTTATAGAACAACCAAAGAGATTTTGACTAGACAAATGATGCAATAAAGAGATGAAGTGTTGTTAGATATAGTTGTCTTTGTTAATAAAGGCGACCAGCCTAATAGTCAGCAATAGTACAAAGGAGTACAAAGGAAATCAAGCAACAACATATCTAGTGACCCTTTTAGGCTGCTTGTCCTCCAAAACACTGAGGAGCAAGTGTCCCAACAGTGGTTTAGAGTGGGTAAGGGAACATTGGAGGGAACTAATGTCCGTGGCAGGATTAGGAAGTTAGTAGGGGACAGATGGGTTAGTAACTGAGGGGAGCATAAAATAAAGTTATTCATTTACAAACGCAGTCAGTCGCGGGTTTGATGCGAGATATTTGTCTAGGCGGAGTTTAAATGAATCAACGGTGCTGCAGTCTATAACGTCTCGGGGAAGCCCATTCCACAAGTTGACAACTCGATTGAAGAAGAAATTCTTAGATTCGTGTGAGTTAAAAGATTTACCAATAATTTTGCAACCATTTCCCCGCGTGTAATTAGATTGGTCGACAGTGAAGTACTTACTACAGTTCATATTGTCGATGCCTTTGATGATTTTGAACACTTGAATTAAGTCACCTCTTAATCTGCGCTGGGTTAAAGGAAATAGATTTAATTCTCTAAGACGCTCTTCGTATGGTTTGTTCTTTAGGCTAGGTATCATTTTGGTAACTCTACGTTGAACTCGTTCTAGCTTGTTTATATCTTTTTGGTAATAAGGGCACCAGGATTGAACGCAGTATTCCAGAAGAGGGCGGACTAAGGAATTGTAAAGGGTTAGGATAACTTCTTTGGATTTATGCTCAAATGACTGCCTATAAAGCCAATTATTTTGTTTGCCTTCTTAACAACTTCTGAACATTGTTGGCTCGGTTGTAGGTTACTCGATATTGTTACTCCCAGATCGGTTTCTCTGTTTACATTCTTAAGCTGAGTGCCATTCATCGAATAGTTTGCTTTCTCATTTAGGTATCCGATATGTAGTACTTTACATTTATCCGCATTGAAACTCATTTGCCAAATTTGGGCCCAACATGACAACTTATCTAGATTGTGTTGCATATCGTCAACTTGTTCTTTTGAGAGTACGCAATTTGCAATTTTTGTATCGTCAGCAAATTTTGATATTATACAGGTGAGACCCTCATCTATGTCGTTGATGTAAATTACAAAGAGAATTGGTCCTAGTACCGATCCCTGGGGTACCCCGCTACTTACATTGGTCCATTTAGATGCCTTACCGTTTATGACTACTCTTTGCTTTCTGTCGCTGAGCCAATTTTCTATCCGTTTCAACACACCGTCTTGTATTCCATGCGCTTTTAGTTTTAGCAGTAAACGTTTGTGGGGAACTTTGTCAAAGGCCTTTTGAAAATCAAGGTATATAATATCTACAGCTTTACTCTCATCGTAGAGGTTGAGGATTGTTAAACAGGAACGTTTTTTACGAAAGCCAGCCGTGTTGAGTATCTTTAAGTATGTTATTTTCCTCTAAGTGATTTACGAGTCTGTCTCTTATGACCGTTTCTAGCATTTTACATACAACTGAGGTTAAGCTAATTGGACGATAGTTACTGGGTAGGGATTTGCTGCCTTTTTTTAATATCGGTGTTACTACGTTGGCTAGCTTCCACTGATCAGGCATAGTTCCAGAATTGTATCAGGTCCAGGCGTTTTATTTACCTTGAGTTTATCTAAACAGTTCAATACTTCTCTCTCTGTAACGGTGATATTGCTTAGAACATCTGAATTATCAATCTGAATCGGCGATGGTGTAGGGATATCACTGAGGTCTTCTGTTGTAAAAACTGATGCAAAGAAGGTATTGAGGGCATTACTCATTTGTACTTCGTCTTTGGTGTATTTTCCATGTTCATCGACTAACTGTCCAACAGTTGAAGTAACTACTTTTTTCTTTCTGATATAACTATAGAATTTTTTCGGGTTTGTTTTACTTTGATTCGCAATATGTAACTCTAGGGTCTTTTTACTTTGCTTAATTAACTTTTTGGCTTTGCGTCGTAGCTCTACAAATTTCACCCGTTCTTCGTCGTTTTGTGAGGATTTTAATCTATCATTAGCAAATTTTTTAGCAAGCAGGCAGTTTGAAATATCTTTATTCCACCATTTGGGCTTATTATTATGGCCTGGGCACCGTATATAGTATACGATCTTATAGGAGCTTATGTAAGATAGAGAATCACAAACCTTAAGTGAGAGTTATTAGGGATGATAGTATAAATGGGGAAATAACTGATTATATGCAGATAACCAGGGTTAACGGGAATTCCCTAAGAAACTTAGAGAGAGTAACTAAGTAGCTTGGTGGGGTTTAGTAATTGACGAATAGGTTAGAACTAGCTAAAGAAATAGTTAGGAAAGGGCATCAGCCCATACCTATGAAATACTCTTTTTGTTATAAGGTAACAATTAGTATTAATTAGATATTCACCTCGTCGATAGCATGCTTTCGATTGCACGTAAATATCTAGCCAACTAGTTTTAAGGAGGTAAATGATTGAATAATAATGTGTAATCTTGTATATTGACCTGAAGGACATAGTGTTATAATCTGATACAGTAAAGGTAACGAGAATACTTGTTGATTTAGTCATTGTATTTTTATATTGTTAAGGTAACGAGACTACCTATGTTGTTTATTAATTGTGAGTAATATAGCAGAGGGGATTCAAGAACACAGACCTACTGATTGTTTAGTAGTACGGTCAGGGTCATATAAATATTAGATGATTTATTATTTGTGTCTAATATGATGAAAGTGATTTGAACTTATAAAAGAAATAAGGTTTAGTACATAGTGTTACAGTGAGGGGAGAACTTATAAATAAAATCATCGGTCCTAATATTGTTCAGGTGATTAAAGGGATAGTAAGAACATAGTTTTGTAAAACATTGTGAAGATAATGATGTGCCTTTGGCTCGAAGTCGAAGTGAGTCAAGACTCTGAATAGCGCTTGTCCAAATAGGGGGTAGTGGGAATGTAACTATTCCGAAGTGCTAACTATAGTGGACCGTCGTAGGTATTCAAAATATAGCTTTAACTCATTTTGACCCGAACAGAGAATCGATTGCTATGTAGATTATGGCTACCATGGGAGTTTGTTAAATACAAATACAAACATCCAACCAACTGTCGAATTATTCCAACCCTAGTAGAACAGTGTATTTATAAATATGTACAACAATTATTATTATTATTATTATAAGTATTATTATTATTATGTGTGGGTACCAACGCTCTCGTGAAATAGTTTACCCTCCAGTTTAGCCGTTTTCTGTGAACCCATGTTCTTACGATGCAGGATGTCTGTGGTGGTTTTATTAGTATTTGTTTTAGAAATTTGACGTCTTCTATGAATTTATGTTAGGTTGTCAAGTTAGGCTAACGACAATATTGTTGTCAGAGGAGGCAGGTGGGGATGGGTTTGTTTACGTTCGGAAGAGCCTCCCTCACCGACTGTCATTATCATATGAAGCACTAACCATGTACGTCTTTATATTGTTGGATAATGGGAAAACACTAATTGCTGATGGTCCTCGAAAAAAAATCTAAAATACAACGAAACAAAATAAATATAAAATAAACAATACTAATAGCAACAAAATATAGGTGGTGTCGCCACTAACATTGCACCGCGAATGTTTCCAACCCAATTGAAAACAATGACTGACTTCTAACAACCCAACTTCTTCCATCAATCCATCCAGCTGTCTTCCTCTGGGCCGATATAACAAAGCCAGCCACACTTAATATCGTTCAAGAGACTCGGTGCAAAGATCTTGATAAGTTGGTGTGGCTGATACTAATTCACATGGATTTTTTGTTCTCAATCTGCTTCCATCTTTATTTGTATCATTATAACATGTCTTGAGTTAAGGGGAGGTTTCCACTGGAGGGATTTTTTTCTTGACCCATTTCTCCCTCATGGTTAGCCCCATTGCTTTTGATATTTTAAGACCTTCGCCCCATTACTTTAGCGATTTTAAGAACTTTCGCCCCATTTCTGTAAATGTTAAGACTTTTCGTGCCATTTAGGTGTCGATTTTTTCCTGGCGAGCGATAGCGAGCCTGTAAGAAGAATCGGCCATCGGCCGGGACATTTTTCTACCGAAAAATGTACAAATTTATCTTGAAAGGGGGTCTAGGGGCTGTAATGTTAAGCTTGATGGAAGTCTAGCGAACTAACTAAAAACCTCCCCTTAATTGATATATAAGTGCATTCTGAAAGCTTTGCCTTAAAATAATTAGTAGTAACTCCACGAATATGAATAGGGAAATGAAGTGTTATGAATGTAAAGCGGAGATTGAGGACTTAATTTTAGAACATTTTACGATGGTATGTCCTTTATAATAAGATACAGGAAAAATAGTGATCTTTTCATACAACCATATAAAGAAAAAGCGTGAATCGTTGTTGGGAAAAGAAGAGAGAAGATAGGATGTGAAAAGAAGAGAGAAGATAGGATGTGAAAAGAAGAGAGAAGATAGGATGTGAAAAGAAGAGAGAAGATAGGATGTGAAAAGAAGAGAGAAGATAGGATGTGAAAAGAAGAGAGAAGATAGGATGTGAAAAGAAGAGAAAAGATAGGATGTGAAAAGAAGAGAGAAGATAGGGTGTGAAAAGGATCATACACGAATATTGAAAGAGAAGAGAAGACAGAAAGGAGAAAAGAAGGGACAATATGTATTTTAGGTCATGTATGGGATATAATTCTCTATATGTTCTCTATGCTTTGTCTTACAGTATTAGTCACCGCAATATGTCTTACCGCTGCAAATTATATTAGTTTCATTAGACGGAAAAGGTTTTCTTTAGGACCGAACTCAGTCCCATTGATCTTTTTAGGCCAAATAGGTCCAGTAGAGCATATACACATTGCTATATATGTCATTACGAGCTGAAATTTATAAGAAGGGATATAATTATATAATACGATAATGATAGCCTCCATAATTATAAACGACCCAGCCACCATCTTCGCTACAATCGCATGTCTGGCCACTGTCTACTGACTTGAAAAGTTACTTGAAATAATCAACCAATAACAATGGAATTCCCTGGATGACGTCAACCCATTTAGCCAATCACCTGTCACACGCAGCTGCGCATATCCCATAATGCAATATATTGGAGAAGAAGGTGAGGGTGGCTGACTAGTGTACCCACAATGGCGTCTTCAGCTGGATGATTCTCATACGTCTTTCGATTTGTTGTGTGTACGTGATTTTCGTTCATATCCAGTGGATTTATATATTGAGGACTTTCGGAAGTGAATATTTACCTATTATCCAAGGACCGTCAGAAGTGGGTCAGTTAGGAAAAATAAGGATTTTGCCCCCTGTTGGCCACATAGATGAGGATTTCAATAAGTCCTGGAGGGGTGAGGAGGGGCTTGCCCCCCTCAACTTATTATCTATCCCACGGCAATCGGCTATGGCCAAATACAGCTTATATTTCGCCTTTTATCCCCTTTAACCCCTCATTTTCCCTGATATTCATATCCCACCCCACTAGTGGGGGGCATATTTTTAGATTGTTGGATATTGGGTAAATACTCATTTCAGCTCCTCTTCAGTAAAAGAGAACACTGTATCTGAAAGAAAAACGCGAACAAAAAAAATAGTTGCTAAAATCACTGTCTGTCCTAAAAGTAACCTTTACCCATTAGACCTTGAGGGTTAAATAAGGGTGGAAAGAAAAATTACGGCCATCTTCGATCAGTGAAGAACAAATATTTTTAACTTTTCCACCGTATTTTTAGTATTTTGTCATCCTCTATATCAATGCTAACCCAGCGGGGGTCTGGGGGCGGCAGGCCCCAGGTTAGGTTAGGTTATTAGGTTAGGGTATTGACAAAATATGGTTTAAATATTGCTAATTATTGGGTAAAAATGATTTTTCAGAAGGAAAACACCTTAAAACATATTAATTAATGAAGGAACTGATAAAAGATGGATTATAATACAAAAAACACATGTGTGACATAAAATACATATTGACCTAAGCACCAAACCGAACCGATGATCATTAAATACGCCGCGAGTGTCTTCTTGAAAATTACCAAAATTTTCCTTTAACTATTGTGTTGTAAATACATGGAACAGCCTGCCCGATTATGTTGTAAATTCAGAAAATGTAATATATAAGGAAGTTTGAAAATAACCTTAACCGATAATGGGCTAGGCAAACAAAATAAATATATAAAAATATACAGATAAAATAAAAAATCATAATTGTAAAACGCAGATGCAGTAATTTTTTGGGATAGATGTAGTGTCAGGGGTATGGTTGTCATGTTTACATAGGTCGATCGCAGCGGTTAAGTTTGCGTCTATTTTGACAGCGATTTTTTCGGTTATTTGCCTTCTGCTGGCAATATATATGATAATGACAATATGTCATGGGGGGGGGGGGGGGGAGGGAGAGGGGAGGCAAAAACCCCCCTCAACATATTATTGTATCCAATGGCAGTCAAAATAGATTGGAACATGATCGCAAGCGTCCGCCGCCGCGGTCATGTTACATGGTCAATTGCCTTTGTAAGTTCCGGTCTATTTTGACGGCGATTTTTTCGGTTGTTTGCCCCCTGCTGGCAATATACTGTATATGATGATGACAATATGTCATGGTGGGGGGGGGGTGAGGGGGGGGGGGGGTGAGGGGGGGAAAAGCCCCCCTCCTCATATATTATTGTATCCAACGGCAGTCAAAATAGACTGGAACATGATGGCAACCGTCCGCCGCCGCTCCGCGTAGTGTAAACAAGGCGGGCGGTACGCCCGAACTCTACATTCTACCCAATTTCTCTAAATAAAAGTGAACCATGAACCTAAAATGTAATTGAAATAATAACGTCTAAAATATAAGCCTTCTTCCGGAAATTGTGTACGGTACGTAAAATCTACGTAAATTACAGTAGGTCTAGTTTTATATTTCATTATTTCCTTCTTGCATTTCATTTTTTGCTCTTACACCATATAAGAACCCTTAAGTAGACACGGATTTTTTTTTTTTTTAATTGCTTCATTTCCCTTTGTTGAAATGCCCTTCATGTGTGCCTATACGGACATCGACGGGACAATATAAAGATAATGTAATTAAATTCATACATCGATAAATCGTGGTCTACAGGTTTCTTATACCATGTATGTCATGTGTATTTCATGTTTCATGTATCATATGTGTCTAAATGCGCGTAAAAATGTATTACTGATCCTGAAAAGAAAAGAAAAATCCCCTATATCGGCTAAGTCGCAAAAAGAAGAAGAAGAAGCGTTGGGGAAAATTTGGTTTTTGCCCCTACTGTTTAAATATATGATGATTTCAATATATCTTGGGGGGGTGAGGGGGGGATTCCCCCCCCCCCTCTACATATTTTGTATCCAACAGCAAACCGTTATGGCCAAATAGTTATTTTTGGCGAGTGAAGGGACGTGTTTTTAGATTGTTGTTTAATGGGTAACTATGCATTTCCGCCTATTATCACACATCAAAACACCCTTACACAACTCTAAACTAGATAAAAACAATCGAAACTATTTTTTAGCAATTTAATTACATCATCTTTAAATTGACCCATCGACGTTCTCACATACGAGTTTACCCTCACATTACACCCATTTTCTCTTGACCCATTTTCTGTCGACAAACGATTGCATGTGTGTGTGTTATTTTCACTTTACTGAAGTAATTGTTTAGTGTTTTCTCACGTTCTACATCAATGTTAAGGCCAGCGAGGCTCTGGGGAAAGGAGCGCCAGATTTTGTTTTGTTGTCAGGTTAGAGTCGTAGACTAATTAAAATAAAAACAATTCTTGCTGAAAAGAAGTTCACAAACACGTCGGGAATCGGAAGCGGGTGGGTTTGTTCATTCCACGAATGCCTTGCCTCGCATATTCATTGCAAGTATCAACCTAACCGAACATGAATACTGCCACCTCCAGACCCCGCTATCCGCGCATCAATAAAATTCCTGAGTATGGTATGGTTAAAAAAGTCAATTCCCAAAGGTAAATAATAAAAAGGTCAATATTTACGAGTCACACCACAGCTGGGATCTCATTTTTAACGGTAGTTTTGGGTTCCTATCATTCTATGCTTCATTGCTATATACTTTTTATCCACCGGAAAATATATATATATATTTTTTTTTTATTTTTTTTTTTAGCATTAACCTAACCAAAAAAACCTAACCTAACCTAACCTAACCTAATAGCCCCCAAATACATTTAGGTTAGTTTAGGCTTAAAAAAAAATATATATATATATATATATATATATATATATATATATATATATATATATATATTTTCCGGTGGATAAAAAGGGATTTTTTTTTATTTTAATACCACGAATTTTCCGAGTGTTTTTTATAAAAGCAATTGTTCATTTGCATCAATATATAGTGTTTGTAATTAATTAGAAATCTCGGGAAAACCTATTTTCCCCATTAGGCCTATTGATCGATGTTGAGACACGCCCCCGATAGTGATTTGGATACATCTACAGTTATACTACCCCTATTTTGTCGCTATTCTGTTGGTACTAATGGGTTAATATTATTAGTAGTAGACTTAGTATGGTTTGATGATGCGCGGAAATGTATATTTGACTTGTAATAGATACATTGAAGTATTACAAACCTTCGCGAACCCATAAACAGGGAACGTGAGCTGGGTTTAGACCATCGCGCACCCATAAACAGGGAACGTGAGCTGGGTTTAGACCGGTCGCGAGACAGGTTAGTTTTCGGTTAGGTTAGGTTAAGTTAGGTTAGGCTAATGTTAAAAATACTAAAATGCAACGGTCCTCGGTATTAAACAACACTGTATATCAAGTAAAAAATAAAAAACAACAACAAATTACCTGAAAAACTCTTATCTGGTTGGTGATAATTTTGTTATCAAATTTTTGTTTTCCCAGTTTCCGCGTCTGCTGAACCATCCAAAAACACGCTAAAAGGCGTGTTTTGAAGGGGGGAGGTGGTGGGGGGTGGTGGGGGAGGGGTAGTATAACTTTAGATTTACCGTGATTTGAAAATACATTAGCCTAACCTAACAACCTTACCTAACCTAACCTAGTATTATGGGTGGGGGCTGCTGCCCCCACACCCCCGCTGGTTGAGTACTAATCCCTTAGTAAATAAAAAAAAAACATTGGCTGTCGATGGTAAATCTACAGTTATACTACCCCTCCCCCACTACCCCCCTTCAAAACACGCCTTTTAGCGTGTTTTTGGATGGTTCAGTAGACGCGGAAACTGGAAAAAACTTATTTTTATAAAAAATTATCACCAACCAGATACCGGTACTAGTTTTTCGGTTAATATACAGGAGACGCAACAATGTGTTTTTCAGGTATTTTTGTTGGTATTTTGATTTTGTTTTTGGTGTTTTAGTCTTATCTAGTGATGACATTGAATGGGAATTAAGCATTTACCCATTATCCATCAATCTAAAGACACGCCCCCCGATAGTGGGGAGGGCTATGAAGATCAGGGAAATTGAGGGGTAAAAAGCGTATAGAACACGATAATACACATTTGTAACCCAAATTTGGCTCGGGTTTGTTCAATTTCCAGACCCATAAAACCCGATTTTTTGAAAACCCGAGCCAAGTTTTGACGAAACTTGGCTCGGATTTAACAAATGTAAAAATGAAAAAAATACAGTAACCTTGGTAAATTATTGGCTCGGGTTTTGTCAATTTCCAGACCCATAAAACCCGACTTTTTGAAAACCCGAGCCAAGTTTTGACGAAACTTGGCTCGGATTTAACTAATTTAAAAATGAAAATAACACAGTAACCTTATTAACATGTTGGCTCGGGTTTTGTAAATTTCCATACCCATATAACCCGACATTTAGAAAACACGAGCCAAGTTTTGACGAAACTTGGCTCGGATTTTACTAATGTTCATGTTAAAATTACACAGTAACCCTAATAAAATCTTTGTTTGGGTTTTCATAAGGTTAACATTAGCCTAACCTAACGAAGTAAAAATGGGGTTAACATTAGCCTAACCTAACAACCTTACCTAACCTAACCTAGTAAGAATGGGGTTAACATTAGCCTAACCTAACAACCTTACCTAACCTAACCTAGTAAGAATGGGGTTAACATTAGCCTAACCTAACAACCTTACCTAACCTAACCTAACCTAGTAAGAATGGGGTTAACATTAGCCTAACCTAACAACCTTACCTAACCTAACCTAGTAAGAATGGGGTTAACATTAGCCTAACCTAACAACCTTACCTAACCTAACCTAGTAAGAATGGGGTTAACATTAGCCTAACCTAACAACCTTACCCTAACCTAACCTAGTAAGAATGGGGTTAACATTAGCCTAACCTAACAACCTTACCTAACCTAACCTAGTAAGAATGGGGTTAACATTAGCCTAACCTAACAACCTTACCTAACCTAACCTAGTAAGAATGGGGTTAACATTAGCCTAACCTAACAACCTTACCTAACCTAACCTAGTAAGAATGGGGTTAACATTAGCCTAACCTTACAACCTTACCTAACCTAACCTAGTATTATTGGTGGGGGCTGCCGCCCCCACACCTCCGCTGGTTGGGTACTGGCTGAAAAACTTATTGTTTTACAGTAGGCCTATGTATTTTATGTTATTTTTGTTCTCCCTTATAATACATTTCAGCTCTTAATGACATATATAGCAATTATGTATAGCCTATGCTCTACCGGACCTATTAGGCCTAAAAAGATCGATGGGCTAACTGTCGGTCCAAAACATCAGTATGGTAACCAACTAGCCCTTGCATGCCAGTTTAATCCTATGCGAAAAAATCTTTTACTTTGTGATGACCCATTAAGATTCCCTAGCTAGCTGTGGTCCGGCTCCTTTATGTTGTCTCAACCAACCAACTAACCTTAATGAACAGAGGAGGTACTGGGCTGCCTGGCTGGCCGCTGGAGGCTCGATCACCACTCATCTTGGTCAACAGCTGGTGGATTTTTGGATTTTTGTTTCGAAATTTTCCATGTAAAACAAGTGTATGTGCATTTCAAAACCAGCTGTCCTCGCCAGCTGTATTTGGAACACTGGTTATTGCACTTTGGACAGTTTACACTTATTGGAAGGCGAAAAGGTCTTAAGCAGCCTCAGTGTTTTTAAAGACGGTGGAAAAAGCTTTGATCGGCTCACACCCTCTACACAAGCTGGCCAGAGTCAAACTGACAGCTTATATTCCGGGCCACCTGTTTTCCAAATCATGGCATCACCTGATTGGTCGATAGACATCACGTGTCAGTGAACTCGAGTACTCTTGGCATGAATTAGGTAGGGTGATTACTTTGGCTATGACGCCACCAGTATAGTTCATTGCATTCGCCACCAGATGTCTCAGTTGTTGACTGACAGTCACGAAAAAGAAGTCTCCCAGATGAAGACGAAAAAGAAGAAGTGTAAACAAACCCTTAAAACGTAAATATCCATATAATATGTATTATGTTAGTTTCCCGGGAATGACACCTACATCAACAATTTGGAGAAAAATCGCTTAATCACATGCTATTGAGCTTAATTTTTTACCAATATTGTAGCGCCTCCTGTATATTGACCAGTTTTTCAGGTAATTTGTTGTTGTTTTTCATGTTTTCTTTGATATACAGTGTTGTTTAATACCGAGGACCGTCGCATTTTAGTATTTGTAACATTAGCCTAACCTAACTTAACCTAACCTAACCGAAAAGTAACCTGTCATCGCGACGGTCTAAACTCCCCCTCACGTTCCTTGTTTATGAGTGTGCGACGGTCTAAACCCTGCTCACGTTCCCTGTTTATGAGTTTGCGAAGGTTTGTAATACTTCAATGTATCTATTTCAAGTCAAATATACATTTCCGCGCATCATCAAACCATACTAAGTCTACTATTAATAATATTAACCCATTAGTACCAACAGAATAGCGACAAAATAGGGGTAGTATAACTGTAGATTTATCCGGGAAAGTACCGTATTGACAACCTTGTTACGAAAATTAAATTTTAATAACATACTTTTATATTAGGTTTTTCCGAGGGTTTAACACATTTTCATATGATCTTTAGAGCTATCGTAACTGGAAGTACCGCATTGACAACCTTGTTACGAAAAAGACGTTTTAGTACCATACTTTTTTATTAGGTTTTGCCGAGAGTTAAAACAAATTTTCTTATGATCTTTAGAGCATATAGATTCAATATTTATCTTCAAATATATCAACAAAATTCGTGGTATTAAAATAACATTGAACCATTAAAAGTATATAGCAATGAAGCATAGAATGATAGGAACCCAAAACTACCCTTAGAAATGAGATTCCAGCTGTGGTGTGACTCGTAAATATTGACCAATAAAAATAACTGGACCTAATCTGGAGGATTACTATTACATATTAGATTCAGTAATTATTATAGGAATCATTATATTAACTCTCATATGATGTTAAGGCGATTTACTTACAGTGTCTATGTATTTAAGCGAGGGACCATACAATTTGAAAATTAAATCATAGTAATTTCCTGCTTCTAGTTTTTACCATGTCAGATATTTCTCACGCACTTTTGAGCTCACCAAGCATTGTTCACGTGATTCGGAGGTGCCCGTCACATGTGAGGGGTGTGTGTGAGGAGGTAAGGAGATAGGGAGGAGAGAAGTTTTGATAGACTTAAGGTGCGTCCACACTGGAAACAAAACATGTTGGCAACACAAAATACAATATAGTATGCAACAACCTGTTAAGTTGTTAAAGATATAGTGTTGTAGACATGTTGTTACTACACATTAGTACCAACATGTCTGCAACACTGTATCATTAACAACTTAATACTTTGTTGCCTACTATGTTGTATGTCGTGTTGCCAACATGTTTTGTTTCCAGTGTGGACGCACCATTAGACTCGCGATATGGGCACGGTCACAGCCCGGAGATTTCATCCAGACATAGGGAAATTCTCCTTGTAATATTTGAATCATCATGTGTTAAGTCAATAAATCAACGTGGCTGGACAAGAGAGTGTAAATCCCCTTTACCTATAAGTATCAATATTATATTTATTGGGCATAAGGATTACGGTGGCAGCATTTACTATTACTTAATAAGAATAGAACAAAATAGGAGAAAACCAATCTACATGCAACAATAGAAGCAGGACGCAGAGAATCTACCCAGTATTCTTCAAGCAGCTTAACAAACTACAAACAACCAAATCAATAACTCCATAAGGAAACCTCCCAAACGATTTACCTTTACATTACCTAATTAAAGGAGACTCACAAACGTCTTCCTAACATTACCTAGAAAACCTAACAAGGGCAAATAATCGGTAAAATATTCGTGTCTGTACTTATTTTACAAGCGTATTCGCAGTGAGGTTATAATTTAGGTTGTCTTAAAGCTTATGGTTTAAATGTTGAATGAAAATCCTCTTTATATCTTTTCAAAGTACGGTGAACTTGGAGTATAATATAAGTATATACCAAACATTATGAATAACAACAACACCCGTAGGTTACTCAGAATAATACCAACATTTCTTACCTGCTATGTATACAGGAACAACTTCTGGGACTGGGTCCTGGGAAGGTCCTCTTGGGCCAAATCCCAGTTAAAGGTCTCTTGATTGGTACTGGTACTGGGAGTGGATGTCCAGGTATCACCCACAACAACATTACAAACTCTACGCCTCCCCTTCTGCATATCAGTATGTAAAACCTCGTCTGTCGTTGTATTGTAACCTGAAGCATCACCGTAAATAGTTTCCACAAGAGCCATGCTTTGCTCAGATATTTCTCCGTGGTGTTTGCCACATAGACTATACACACACATTGTGCTGCTGACAAAACAACACGTGTGAATATTTAATTGTACCGAGTTCCAATCGCAGCCTATCACAGTATGTCATGTATTCATATTGCTTGTCAAGTGTTTGGCTAAACCCCTGCCAAGTCAAACAGTCAATCACATTTTAATTTCCATAATTGGAGACAATTAATAATATGTGCAAGTAGTTATCAACACCTTCATATAGTGAGGAAGATAACCGAAAAAAATGCGTAATCCTAACATTGACTTTGTTTTCTACTAGTACACAGAACAGCACCACCCCACACCGCAGTCCAGAGAACACTAAGTCAGCTGCTCGTAATAAAGCTTCAAAGGAGTCGAACCTCTTTGGGGTTCGTACACCGCTGTAGTGAAGCTTCAATAAATGGTTCAGGCCTGGATTATAGACCGTGTTCGTAATTTCGGACTTCTCTATTCCACATCACGAAAACTTAAGGAACTGATTGTTGATTTATGAAGAAGAGCTTGGCGTCACTTAGCTAACTAAATATTCTAATTTATGTCTACTTAATTTGCCCATCAATGCATGCGGTCTCTCATGATAAGCATAGCGAGAAGGTTAACAAATAATTATATCAATGGATATTCATAAATATAACCATAGTCAAACCTGATAAATTGGTGAGCGAAATGAGCAGAAATAAACTGTAATCTTTAAGAACCAGGATGGCATAAACAACAGTTATTACTTCATAAAGCAGTACTGATTTTTTTTTTTTCTGTTTTGCCTATTTGTTTTTGTATATCGGAGGTTCGTTTATCCTGTGCCAGGATTTGTGTCTATTATAGTGTACGTATATTGCTGTACTGTACAATGCCCTTCAATAAGGTCATGAATACGGCCCAACGCATTGGTGAGCAAAGTTAACGGAAATAAACGACAATCTTTAAGAAACTAAATTATATATATATATTTTTTTTTTTTTTTTTTTTTTTTTCTCCCTCTCTCTTTGGCTTGTATACATTCGGCCCCATTCATCCTACTGTTTTAAGACGCTTACCCCTATCCATGTGTCAATATATTCCTGGCGAGCGGTAGCAAGCCAGCATATATGTATTTTTGTTTTGACAGCAAGCTAAATTTGTAAATTTTTCGATAACAAAAAATCTCCGGCGAAGCCGGATTTCTCCATACAATGCTGGCATAGTGCGCGGAATTTCGATGTAAGTATCCTGGGTTCGAGTCCTCAGAGTGCCACATGTATTTGTTGATTTAATTAATTGAGTTTAGATGTGAAGTTGGTTGGTGTAAAAAACATAATATTATCCCAGAGGCTTCACAACTTGGTTTTAAGGGGGTACTGCTTGTTTTTTGGGTCTGTATATTCAGTTATGTATTTAGTTTTTAGTTTCCTCGCTAGACCTCCATCAAGCTTAAAAAAACACCCCTTAGACCCCCTTTCAAGATAATTTTGTATATTTTTCGGTACAAAAATGTCCCGGCCGAAGGCCGGTTCCTTCTAAAATTACAGGCTCGCTATCGCTCGCTAGGAAAAAATCGACACCTACAATAAATGACAGGTTTTAATATTGACAAAGAAATGGGGCGAAAGGTCTCAATATCGCCAAACTAACTGAACGAATGTCGTAAAATCTCTAAACTAATATGCTAAACATGAAGGAGAAGGGGGGTCCAGAAAAAGCGAGTGCTAGCCCCTTAAAGATTCCAAGATTCCAATGGGTGTGCAGGTATTATATATAAGGCTGGTGACTGTACTGTCGTGTAGCTGGGTCCTATTTTCGCATCACTATTTGGGAGGCCAGTAGATAGTAATAGTAATATATAGTGTAGTTAACGCATAGGATAACATAACTATTTCTTAAGGGCAGATCCTTCACTTTTTGGTCGAGTTTTTCATTTATTTATTATTTTTCTAGTTTCCTCGCTAGACCCCCATCAAGCTTAAAAAGACGCCCCCTAGACCTCCTTTCAAGACAAATTTGTACATTTTTCGGTAGAAAAATTTCCCGGCCGAAGGCCGGTTCCTCTTAAATTACAGGCTCGCTGTCGCTCGCCAGGAAAAAATCGACACCTGAATGGCAGGATAGGTCTTAAAATTGACAGAAATGGAGCGAAAGTTCATAAAATCGCCAAAATAATGGGGCTAAAGATGAGAGAGAAGGTAGTCTAGAAAAGCGCCTTATCTCCCCTTAACTTAAATTTTCGAAGCTATCTCAGCCATGAATAGAATCTTATAAGGAATTATTTACCGATTAGAAACGAACATTTTGAAACTGACAAGTCATTCCTAAGTTGAATAAAATCGTTGGCGGTTAAGGAAGCTTCCAATAAGTCAAACCGATCGAACATTAAGGAAGCTTCCAATAAGTCAAACCGATCGAACATCAAGGAAGCTTCATATAAGTCAAACCGATCGAACATTAAGGAAGCTTCATATAAGTCAAACCGATCGAACATTAAGGAAGCTTCATATAAGTAAAACCGATCGAACATTAAGGAAGCTTCATATAAGTCAAACCGATCGAACATTAAGGAAGCTTCATATAAGTCAAACCGATCGAACATTAAGGAAGCTTCCAATAAGTCAAACCGATCGAACATTAAGGAAGCTTCATATAAGTCAAACCGATCGAACATCAAGGAAGCTTCATATAAGTCAAACCGATCGAACATTAAGGAAGCTTCCAATAAGTCAAACCGATCGAACATTAAGGAAGCTTCATATAAGTCAAACCGATCGAACATCAAGGAAGCTTCATATAAGTCAAACCGATCGAACATTAAGGAAGCTTCATATAAGTCAAACCGATCGAACATTAAGGAAGCTTCATATAAGTCAAACCGATCGAACATTAAGGAAGCTTCATATAAGTCAAACCGATCGAACATTAAGGAAGCTTCATATAAGTCAAACCGATCGAACATTAAGGAAGCTTCATATAAGTCAAACCGATCGAACATCAAGGAAGCTTCATATAAGTCAAACCGATCGAACATTAAGGAAGCTTCATATAAGTCAAACCGATCGAACATTAAGGAAGCTTCATATAAGTCAAACCGATCGAACATTCATGATTGCGATTGAGAGCTCCATAACACAAGTCAAATTATAAATGACCGTGTTATATTCTAACATTACACGAACCATAGTCATGTTTGTAATTATATCCTCCCCTGCATTTGCACAATGCACTCCTAATAAGCATACACTATATGGACTCTGTATCGAACCAAAACGATAGACCTTTTCTTTCTTGGGTCAAAGGGCCGGACGCCGCTTCATCAAAACGATATAATGCAGTGCCTTAACCCTTTGAGTACCAGCGACGTGTGTTATGTTTTATTCTAGCTAAATTTGAACGATATTATGCAGCTTAAGAGGGATCTGGGGTAGTTAAAAGTGTTGGTTAAGATAGTGTGAAGCCTTATATTGCTAGAAGTCCTTCCTAAGCTGTATAAAATCGTCCAATAGCTGCCAGAATATGATGAAAAGGACGTCCCAGGTACAGTACTGTACAGTATGGGTTAAATATCCCAGATGCTTCAAGGTTTGGCTTTAAGGGGGGTGACCTGCTTTTTGTTATTTTTGTCCTTTTCTCTCTTTCTCTGGCTTGTAGCCATTCGGCCCCATTCAGCCAACTATTTTAAGACGTTTATCCCCATCTAGGTGTCGATTTCTTCCTGGCGAGCGATAGCGAGCCAGCATTATATGAAGAAATCCGGCTTCGCCGGAGACATTTTTTTATCGAAAAATGTACAAATTTAACCTGCTGGCAAACAAAATAAAAAATATGCTGGCTCGCTACCGCTCACCAGTAAAAAATGTACACCTGGATGGGGATAAACGTCTTAAAACAGTAGGCTGAATGGGGCCAAATGGATACAAGCCAGAGAAAGATAGAAAAGGACAGAGCAAAAACAGGTCACCCCCCTTAAAGGGTCAAAGGTTCAGACAGGTACTGTACACTCAACGAGGCAAGTTGGAGCCTAAGTTTTCGAAAGACAGAATCGAATCTTTATATTTATTTGTTTACTTAATGGAGGTCTAGGGAGGAAACTAAAAACCTTCCCTTAACCCCTTCTGTACCGGCGACGTCTTTTAAATTGTATTCTAGCTATATTTAGACGATACTGTGCAGTTTAAGAAGGACCTGTGTTAGTCAAAAGGGTTGAGTGAGATGATTCGAAGCCTGTTAATCGCTGGAGGTTCATTTTGCAGTTCGAGAGTTCATATTGGGCCCGGGTTTTATGTAGTTGAGTGTATAAATTTATAGCTTGAGTGTACACCCTAGGTCGCAAATTTAAAACTGAAATGTTTGAAGCTATGCCATACTGAATCGAATCCTTTCATTACCACGTATTTGCATTTCAGAGGTTCATTTAAGGGGAGGTTTATTTTTCTGGACCCCCTTCTCCCTAATATTTAGCCCCATTAGTTTTGAGATATTAAGACGTTCGATAAAATAGTTTGGCGATTTAAGACTTTTTGTGCAATTTAGGTGTCGATGTTTTCCTGGTGAGTGATAGCAAGCCTGGGGCCGGGATATTTCTCTACCAAAAAATGTATCAATTTATCTCGATAGTGTAGGGAGGGATGTTAGGGTATTTTGGGGGAGGAAATGGAAGAAAATAATAGATAGATAAATTAATGAGCAAATGATTAAGGGGAGATTTCCACTTGAGAGATTTTTTTTCTTGACTCCTTTCTCCCTCATGTTTAGCCCCATTCATTTTCTAATTTTAAGACGTTCGCCCCATTATTTTGACGATTTTAAGAACTTTTGACCCATTTCTGTCAGTTTTAAGACCTTTCGTGCCATGTAGGTGTCGATTTTATCCTGGCGAGCGATAGCGAGCCTGTAATATAAGAGGAACCGGCTTTCAGCCGGGACATTTTTCTACCGAAAAATGTACAAATGTATCTTGAAAGGGGGTCTAGGGAGAGTAATTTTAAGCTTGATGGAAGTCTAGGGAATCAACTAAAAACCTCCCCTTAAGCAATTCAGAGAGAAATCATTTGTGCTGGTATTTTTTTTAACAATCCCGAGTCGTTGGACATGCACAAATCGCCTCCTTATTATGAAGCAACTCGTTCAATTCTCTAGCTAGTTTTCGGTGGAGGGTTGCTAGCCCAACCGCCCATTGTTGTGTATAGTGGGTGAGGTACAGTCCCCCGCATAAGTTGGGTTCATCGTCGTGATCTTATGTATGGAAGTAAAATAGTATGAATCAATGTCGAGTGCGGTTTCTTTTAATTATCAGGTGGCTATTCTTTCAAGGGGAGGTTAAGGGGAGGTATTTAGTTTGTTCCCTAGACCTCCATCAAGCTTAAAATTACACCCCTTGAGTCCCTTTCAAGATAAATTTGTACATTTTTCGGTAGAAAAATGTCCCGGCCGAAGGCCGGTTCCTCTTAAATTACAGGCTCGCTATCGCTCGCCAGGATAAAAATCGACACCTGAATTGCACGGAAGGTCTTAATATGGGGTGAAAGTTCTTAAAATCGCTAAACTAATGGGGCAAACGTTTTATAATATCAAAAGCAATGGGGCTAAACATGAGGGAGAAAGGGGTCAAGAAAAAAATCCCTCACGTGGAGATCTCCCCTTAACCACTGCATAAGATACTACATTCATTATTCAATCAGACGCATTATATATCCGTGTTAAAAGATCGTGTAACAGAACTTATGTGGGCAGCTGTACAGTCACGAGCCATAATACCTGCACACCCATTTAACTATAAAATCAAACATTACTTTATCATGCAATACACTCCAGTATATAATACCTTTTTGAATGAGACCACTTGATGTTCCTAATCATTTTTGAATGATACCACTTGATGTTCCTAATCATTTTTTATATTATTAAATATTTTACTTTAAACATTATGTTCTCTTCTGCTTAGTGCGCATTGTTTATATTGTAAGTGTTTTGTTTACCTCATACCTGCCGTGTATCATTAGTGACAGCATCAACATAAAACAAGGTGCCTGCTGGAAAGCATATGATTAACGGGCTCAGCTTATATCAATTATTGTGTGAAACTATCCTTGTATATTTATGAGCTAAATAAATGATTTGAATATGAAAACAAACATGCATTTCATTATTTACAGCCAAGTTGTGAAGCCTCTGGGATATAACAGAACATTGGATTATCTCGCTTGGGTTCGATGCAAATTGCAATGGGCGAGCAGGTATTATGGCTCGTGACTGTGCTGCTGTTATACTGTTGGAATGGTTGTAGATGCGAGTGTAAATTAACTGCAAAAATAAAATATCTTACATTGTATAAAATAATGCACTTTTTATCATTAAACCCTTTCAGTACCGGTGCCGCCCTTTTAACTTTATTCTGACTACTGTTGTTGTTCCCCAAGCTGCCTGGCCGAACAGCCCCAAGGCCCCGAGCAATTCCAAGGCCATAACCGAGCGCCCCCACAGAACCCTCCCTGCCGACCACAATAAAGCCTGGGTGACCGAAGCCACTCCATGGCGGGGAGCTGAGGAGGGTGCGGAAACGCCCGGGAAACCAAAGCCCCACCCAGGGCCCTGTGCCCCTCAGCAATTATGAAGAGAAAGTTGAGGGGCAAGGGAAAAATGTGACGCTTTGGCTTCCAATCTTGGTAGATTGGGAGGTCAATCCACGGAAAAGACGCCGTCACTCGAGATCTAGAAAATATATAAGTTAAAGGAACAGTCAGAGTAAGCTATGGATATGGCAGAGATCGCTCAGTTCTCACTCTGATAGACCAGCCCATCACCACTCTGACTACTGTTAGACACTTTTATCAAGTTTAGATAGGGTCTCCAGCAATTAATAGGCTTCGAACTTAACCCTTTTTACTACCACAGATCCTTCTTTAAACTGCACACCATCGTTTAAATATAGCTAGCATAAAATTAAAAAGACGTCGGTGTTCTATATGGGGTTCAATTCTAAGTAAATAAAACAACATACATTTTAATTTTCTTTAATAAATCACTAAACTACAGAGTACATGATAAGGTTAAGTTACACAAGGGGTTCGAGGCCTGCCAAGATATTAAATAACAAATCTCTTAACATTCAAACTATATAATTATGTTCATCAGTGGCAGATAATCACATAATATTCTTAACCTACATGATCATACGCACACATGTACGCTATTATACAAACTGAAAAAAAGCATCCATAACAGAGTACACATAGCCATTCGTACGCACACATTACATAACCAGAGAAAATAACAAATACTTATACATAATTCACATTTACTTGATATTAGATATACAATATAAGAATAAAACCCCTCATACAAAACTTAAATATACATAAAAGGATACATACACTAGAAGTATTACATACACACACATTGACCCATCTCGCTAAGATACATACAAAAGGACACATACATAAGAAGTCACACACACACACTCTCACACACACTCACACATTGACCTAACTCACAAATATACATAATGAAGGACACATACATAAGAATATTAAGTCACACACACACACACACACACACACATTGACCCAACTCATAAATATATACAATTCATAATATTATATAAGTACCCTATATTCAATACACTACACGTCATAGAAAACGGACACTTTACACGTAGTTAAAGTCACAAACTAAAGTAAAAAGGCTCTACAGTCATGCTTTGAGAGGGCATTTGCTGGACCCCTTCTCCTGCATATTTAACCCCATCAGTTTTGACATTCGCCCTATTAGTTTGGCAATGTTCAAACCTATGAAGGGAGACAGTAACCAACTGTCGAGCGAGACTCGAACTCCTGGGTAGTAAGCCAAGTTCACACACAAGACTTTGTCAACATGTCCTTAGCCGTCTTTTGGCCAACTTGACAGACTTTTGGGACAGGACAAAATGTGGGGTTCCTTACAGCAACCATAGTGTTTGGCGCCCATAAACCCAACATGCCTTGATAGTGCCCCTGGAAGACGTTGGAATGTCTAGCAGAAAACGGAACAAACTACTCCATTTGACGTTTCAAGGGATGTAATGTTTCCGTCCTTGTTTTATGGTCGCTGCAAACACACGTTACAAAAAGACGGGGGTGTCCACGCCCTGACGCGTCCTTTCCATGACTCCGTTGATTCGTTGACCTTGCAGGACTTTGCACCAGACTTTGTGAAACACACGGTCATTTTTAAGTCTGGAAGGGTCAGGACGCCATTGTGACGGGCCGTTAAGGGGGGCCACCGGCTTTTTTTTTATCTTTCTTTCCTTTTCTCTCTTTCCCTGGTTTGTATCCATTCGGCTCCATTCAGCCAACTGTTTTAAGACGTTTATCCCCATTCAGGTGTCGATTTCTTCCTGGCGAGCGATAGCGAGCCAGCATTGAATGGGGAAATCCGGCTTCGCCGGAGAAATGTTTCTATCGAATAATGTACAAATTTAGCTTGCTGTCAAAACAAAAATATATATATGCTGGCTCGCCAGGACAATATTGACACCTGGATGGGGGTAAACGTCTTAAAATAGTAGGCTGAATGGGGGCGAATGGATACAAGCCAAAGAGAAAGGGAGAGAGAGATAAAACAAAACGAGGTGGGCTCCCTTAAGTCAAGACACTATCCACTCAACCATCCGGCTGGCTATACAACCAAAAAGGAAAATATTGTGATTTTGCGACACACTAACAGCACAGACACTGCAGTATCATTCATCCGTATAAAGCAGTATCATGTATCCGTATACAATTAAGTAGTTACTACAGGAAAAGGGTTATTTTCTATCTTTCTGAAATGAGGCAAATCAGTGTGGTACCGAATAATGTACCTTGATTTTGGCTCTGTGTCACTCCTTCAACCTTGGGGGACACTTGTTACAGTTAGCTATGCCTTTTGTCTCATCATAAACATAGACAAAAACAGCTACAGCATATCAGTGTGGTAACGAATGTGGGTGCCTGGGTCCACTTAACAAAACCTATTAACATACAAATTACAGAGTGGTTAACAAATAAAGGTTATTTGTTTTACAATGACACACCGCGGTCACCTCTAATTATCATACAGATTACACCGCCGTTCACCTGTTGTTGGCTAGCCAGGTGTAATTAAGGGGAGACAGACCGATTTTTGTTTGTTTTATTGGTCTATTAATTCATATATTCCTTAGTTTTCTCGCTAGACCTCCATCAAGCTTAGAAAAAAAAACCCTAAACCCCCCTTCAAGACAAATTTGTACATTTTTCGGTAGAAAAATGTCCCGGCCAAAGGCCGTTTCCTCTTAAAATATCAGGCTCACTATCGCTCGCCAGGAAATTTTAATCGTCACCTAAATAGTACGGAAAGTCTTAAAATTTACAACGAAATTGGGCGAAAGGTGTTAAAATCGCCAAACGAATGGGCCGAACGTCTTACAATCTAAACATGAGGGAGAAGGAGGTCCAGAAAAACGGTCTGCCTCCCCTTAATATGGATGCATGTGTTTTAATACCGTGGATTATAGGGCTTAAATTAAAATAGAGAATGTCCATCAATACAGTTATCAACAGCGTGTAGACGAAGATTTATCATTGTACAGTTGCCAACGCGATTTTGTCCCCACTACTTCAGGAGTTGATGCGTGGAAATAAGAATTGTGTGATTGATGTACAAGACAAATATATTATGAAATCATCTATTGTTTATACATAGAAGAGTTAAGGGGAGGTTTTTAGTTTGTTTCCTACTCCTCCAGCAATCTAAAAATGTCACCCCCTTGACCCCCTTTCAAGATAAATTTGTAAATTTTTCGGTAGAAAAATTTCCCGGCCAAAGGCCGGTTCCTCTTAAATTACAGGCTCGCTATCGCTCGCCAGGATAAAATCGACACCTGAATGGCACGAAAGGTCTTAATATGGGGTGAAAGTTCTTAAAATCGCTAAACTAATGGGGCGAACGTTTTATAATATCAAAAGCAATGGGGCTAAACATGAGGGAGAAAGGGGTCAAGAAAAAAATCCCTCAAGTGGAGATCTCCCCTTAATCCATATAATCAATGGATAATTTATAAACTACTTCTAATTCAACCATATAATTTTTACTTGCATATTTATAAAACATACATTCAAGCGAGTAACTGTATATATATTAATAGAAACTCAATCATTCTTCCACTCACATACTCTTGTTTGTTTAACCTAGATATGAATACTAGTACGCATAATGAATTTAAATTAATCCTATGTAATGCAAGAATACAACAATGGACTATATACATCTAATTAAATTACGAAAATATTCTAAACCTTCAAACCACTACATACTGCTCTGACAGATTATTATAGAAGGGTGACTTAACAAATAGAAAAATAGAGTCATTATGTACACAGTTTCTTCTTTGCAAGCACAGCATCGAACAGAGCAGTGTCTCATCTTCATAATCCCAAAGTGATTTTCTTCCATTGGTATAATACAATAATATTCTTGAGTCATACTGAACAAACCTTAAATGTCAAGGCTTGGTTTATGTCTGTTAACCTTTTCACCGCCATTACGCATGTTTCATCATATTCTGGTTACCATTAGACGATTTGCTTTGTTTATAATATACCTCTGCGACTGAAATGGGAAAATACAATCTAAATAAACCCTTTTAATGACACAGGTCCTTCTTAAACTGCATACAATCATCCAATTTTAGCCGGCATCAACGGTAAAAAGGTGTTATGGTGATAATGGGGTTAAGGATAATGTTCAAATTACCAATATACAGGTAACCAGACATGAAAATATGGAGGTAGGATTCGACTTTTGTCCATGACTTTACAATCACTTAATAATGTTCGTGGAACTCTAATCATATTAATTATGCAATTATATTAACTGAGGATGCCTTTGTGAATGTACGTATTTGGATATTTAATGTACGTATTTGGATATTTAATGTACGTATTTGGATATTTAATGTACGTATTTGGATATTTAATGTACGTATTTGGATATTTAATGTACGTATTTGGATATTTAATGTACGTATTTGGATATGTAATGTACAGCTACTGACAAATGTTCGGAAGCTCTTGCAATTTTCTTTATGCAAATACATCCATTTAGATTTATATTCAGATCAAAGCAACTATATAGTTATACATACATAGTAAGTATATATTATTATATAGCTGATTTGATCCGAACATCAATCTAAATAGATATATTTGCATAAAGAAAATCGCAAGAGCTCACGAACATTTGTCAGTAGCTGTACATAAAATATCTATTTACATAATTTACAATGCTATTAAACGTAAGCATTGAAAACAACAACAACACTGAAATACATAACAAAAATTCAGCCATTTTTCTTAAAGGCAAGTAGATCTGCTTAGAGGTATTATATATACATTCGCATATTAATACTTATGACTAAGCAATTGATTTGATATAAAACCCTTCTTTCCAGTTTTAATTGACAACCAAATCTATTAATTCATTGTGCATTTACATATCTGTAAAGAGAGAGAACAAATATATACTTCTCGGATACGGTACCTACAAATAGAGTGATTATTCATTATGAATTATAATATCTTTGAAGTAAAATACGTAAGACAATATAAGCTTCACTAATACACGAGTTATATGCAGTTATTATTTAGTATGCATTGCATAATTAAGACTATAATAGTAAAATATATAAGTTTCTCAGATACAAGATTGATATACAGTAGCGTTTACAGATTGATATACAGTAGCGTGTACATATTGATATACAGTAGCGTTTACAGATTGATATACAGTAGCGTGTACATATTGATATACAGTAGCGTTTACAGATTGATATACAGTAGCGTTTACAGATTTTCTCCTGTAGATCGATGTTTTGAGGCTAGTGTCACAGCTTAGCACCTGAGGTATGTGTTTAACCCTTTTTTAACCCTTTCAAGAGTAAAACATAGCCATTAGAAATCAAATAAGTATTAGCTAAATCACCTAACCCTAATTTATCACCAAAGATCCTGCCTAAGCTGTATCAAATCCGTCAAGTGGTAGACTATAATAATATGGAAATAAGTGTCTCTGTACTAAAAGGGTTAATGTTTAATGGGTAGTGAGGAAGGGGGTTGTAAGGTAACCATTAACCCCTTGAAGATTATGGCAATAATTAGACGATTTTATTCAGATTAAGAAGGGTATGTGGACGTCAGGGGTTCCATTGAGCTAGTCGTTATCCATTTATTTTCCACAGATCCTTACTAAACAGTGTAAACTCGTCTAATAATAGCCAGAATAACCTACCAAAACGCGTCATAATCATCCAGGGGTAATCAAACCTTACCGGGATGTCAGAGAAGTACAGTGGCCAAGAGATGCAACTGGTACAAATCACTTGACTACTATAATGGGTCAACACATAGTAGTAAAGTGAATAAATGGTCTTACACTCCTCTGGTAATTCAATTGATCACTTGCAAGTTTCAGGCTATAAGGAAATTAGATCCGTAAACATCGATATATCACATGAATACAAAAAATAGTGCAAGTTTCTGATGGATAGCATGTGTGATGAAATTGGTTGTAGGTATACTGTATATGTATGGAATGCAACCATATTTTAGCTCGGGAGTCTGTTAAATATCTATATAAAAAACTCCAACTTCCATATAGCCTGAAACTCGCAAGTGGTCATTTACAAAACGGATAACTCTTGAATTCACTGTGAGAGCATTAAACTCCTTCACCCATTCAGAGTATATGGTCCAAGTTCATTAATCTTGGCAACTGTATGAACACACTTCTCCCGCCACATTACTTTATTCTTTCACCCCAAAAGTCCTCCCGTCCTCACTGTACTCATTCTTATTTCTCAAGATCCTTAGTTATTGCCTGAGATTCACAAGGCCAGGGTCTTGAACAGGGATTAGACGTTTCCTTTCCCCTTTTAAAATATTCACAAGATTTTAATGAGAAAAGGAGGTTAACATTGTTCAAAAGAGTAATGATGACAAAAACTATCATGCACATGCCACATAACCCATAATCCTTATCAACAATATTTCCTGCCTAGTTTCTTATACACGGCTTGCAAGATTTTGTGGAAGGGAAGGAGAGTCTTCCCGTCTGTTTAAGACTACAGGCAGCAGAGACTGGGTGACGGAGTGATCACTGCCCCATCACTTCATACTGCAAGGTTTTCAGGACAGACTCGCAGGCGTTCTGTATGGCGTGGACCTCCTGGAGTGGCAGTTGTTTCTTCCACATGTTGACGCGATCTGAGGACTTTCGCTTGGTGCTCCATGGACTGTTCTGGTCGGCCTGTGTGTGTTCCTGGACAAAGCGGGCTGTTTCGGCAGTGAATTCTAATCCCAAGAAGCTCATCAGACGCCGCACTTGAACCTGGGGGTCCATGGCAACGTCTTCGTACTTGACCTGTGTGAAGCGGTCCGGGTAGAGATGCTGGAGGGCAGTGGCAACTTTGAGGTCTGCCTGGAGATCAGAGCAGAGAACCTCAGGAGAGGAACAGTCTGGGTGGTCACTGCACCAACTGACAGAGGAGTAGCGGGAGCTCATGGTGGCACGGGGGTCGCGTACTAGGAACACCACCTTCACATTCATGCGCTCATCATTCAGGAAGAGCTGGGTCAGATTAAGCCGCAGTCGCACAGTCTTCACCAGCTGGACCGGAAACATCTGACAAGACTGGGAAAGGAAGGTGGCATTGTAACAGGAGTTGACATTAGAGCTGTGTTGGCATGGTTCCCAAACTCCGCGGTTATGACCAACCATGTCCATACCATGATGACGTGTATAGTTGAGGTACTCCACTTGACCCTCAAACTGACAGTCCATGAGGCGGTGAAGGAGCTGCTGAGCTTGGAAGGCATCACGACCAGAGCGCACCTGACGCACTCCACGGGGACTAAAAGGCTCATAGTGATAGAAGACAGCTGGGTGACTGGCTAGAGCCTGAGCCAGGAAAGTTGAACCAGAGCGCCAGGTGCCCACAAGGAGCACTCGAAGCGGAGCCTCGCCAGTTGACCACAGTCTCAGTTTCTTTCCAGTCAGTTTCTTCCTCTCAGCTTCCACCTTTCTTCGTACCAGTAATAAAGCATTAGCGATGTCAGTGGCGTTGGCGGGTTTGGCATCCTGGCGCTGACGTTTCTTTAGGCGCGCGATGTCCCTATGCAGGAAGTCTCGGTCTACGGGGACATTAAGGATGGGGTGGATGGCAGGCCGGGCCCGAGCGAGGACGTCCAGGACCGGAGAGCTGTCTTGTTGTCCACCAACACCGTCACCAACACCGGCATCAAACTGAACGCCCAACCATGACGCTGGACCACCACCTGAGGACAAGATACAAAATTAAACATTGTTTATGGTAATGCCTAAAAAAATAAATTAATACCATATAAACTGAGAAAATTGTCCTTGTAAAAATGCTAATGCAATAAAACTGCATTATGTAACATCCACCTGAGGAAAATTAGGGCAATTAGTTATAGTTTGCTTATTGAAAGCTAAATCCATAATACAAAAAATAAATATATTTATAAAATACTAATAAATAAACTCTACCCCGTTAACCACGTCTTGTAAGAAAAGTTATAATTGACTAATTGATGATGTGGATTAGGGAACTTTGTTAACCCTTTCAGTACCGCTGATATCCTTTTCATTATATTCAGGCAACTATTACACGATTGTATTCAGTTTCAAAAGAGCCTCTAGCAAATCAACAGGCTTCGAACTATCGCACATAACCGTTTATACTACCACAGATCTTTATTAATTAGGCTGCACAAGATTCTTTAAATATAGCTAAAATAACATTAAAAAGACGTCGCCGGTACAGTAGGGGTTAAGGGGGGATGGGCGTATGCATTGGCTCATTTATGTATTTTTGTATTATTATTTTTAGTTACCTCCCTAGACTCCATGAAGCTTAAAAAAACACCTCCCAACACTCTCCTTCAAGATAAATTTGTACATTTTTCGATGGAAAATGTCACGGCCGAAGGCCGGTTCCTCTTAAATTACAGGCTCGCTATCGCTCGCCAGGAAAAAATCGACACCTATATGACATGAAAAGTCTTAATATTGACAAAGAAATGGAACGAAAGTTCTTAAAATCGCCAAACTAATGGGCCAAACGTTTAACATTCTGAAAGCTACTGGTGCTAAACATGAAGAAGAAGGGGCACCAGAAACCCGACTCAACCCCCCTTAATACGTTGTACTGGCCAAGAGAGAGAGACAGGTGCCTATTATAAGGGGCACCAGAAACCCGACTCAACCCCCCTTAATACGTTGTACTGGCCAAGAGAGAGAGACAGGTGCCTATTATAAGGGGGACCAGAAACCCGACTCAACCCCCCTTAATACGTTGTACTGGCCAAGAGAGAGAGACAGGTGCCTATTATAAGGGGGACCAGAAACCCGACTCACCCCCCCTTAATACGTTGTACTGGCCAAGAGAGAGAGACAGGTGCCTATTATAAGGGGGACCAGAAACCCGACTCAACCCCCCTTAATACGTTGTACTGGCCAAGAGAGAGAGACAGGTGCCTATTATAAGGGGGACCAGAAACCCAACTCAACCCCCCTTAATACGTTGTACTGGCCAAGAGAGAGACAGGTGCCTATTATAAGGGAGAGCTTTCACCGTTTATAATATTATTACAGTCGCCCAAATAAGTGATGTCGCGGCACCAAGTATATTTCGATCAGTAATTGGTATCAGCACTATCTAAGCATTACTTGATCGTTCCGAGTGAGATATACAAACATGTTCATATCTGTGCACACCCTATTCAACATCTGACAGACATTAATACAGCACATAGCGAGCAAAACGTAATGACAGCGGCGACACGACTTATTTGGCCAACCGTACCGGCACGCCTTTATAATTATATTCTCGTTATATTAAGACGATTTTGTGAAGCTTAGGAAGGATATATGGTACGTACACTCGGTCAAAAATGTATCTGCACCCCTACCCTGATAATCTGGTGTGTACAGCTTGGTAGTATAGGTTGTAGGTCGTAGGTAGTAGGTCGTAGGTAGTAGGTCGTAGGTAGTAGGTCGTAGGTAGTAGGTCGTAGGTAGTATAGGTAGATAGTAGTATAGATGGATATAGCTACAGGTAGATATGCAAACCCTACCAAGCTGTACACACCAGATTATCAAGGTAGGGGTGCAGATACATTTTGGACTGAGTGTACATCGATGAATTGAGAAAGTCTTTAGCCTTTTAATTGCAAGACGTCCTACCCAATCTAAGTAATATCGTGTAATAGTTACCAGAATATGATGGAAAGGATGTCACTGATACTGAATGGACAAAGGGGTGATGGCTAGTTTTTCTTGCCCCCTTCTCCGTCATAATTAGCCCCATTAGTTTTGAGATTTTATGACGTTCATTCCATTAGTTTGGCGATTTTGAGACCTTTCGCCTCATTTTCTGTCAATATTGAGACCTTTCGTGCCATTTAGGTGTTTTTTTTTACCTGGCGAGCGATAGTGAGCCTGAAATTTTAGGTGAAATCGGCCGTCGGCCAGAACATTTTTCTACTGAAAAATGTTAAAATTTAACTTGAAAGGGATTCTCGGGTGTTATTGTTTATGCCTGATGGAGTTCTAGCGAGGAAACAAAAATATATAAGTAAATAAATATATAGATAACAAAATATACACTCTCCCCTTAAACTGCATAAAATTGACTAATGATAACCAGAATGAAATGTGAAATAGCGGCATTGGTGCTCAAGTGGCTATATTCACCACTTGCGAGTTTCAGGCTATAAGGAAGTTGGAGCCGGAAACTTCGAAATAAAACAGAAATACAATATTAATGTAGATTTCGGATGGGTAGAAAGTATGAGTAATTTGGTTTTATGTATTTATAAATGTACTACAACTGTATTTAGTTGTTATAAATGTACTACAAGTGTATTTATGTGTTATAAATGTACTACAACTGTATTTAGTTGTAATAAATGTACTACAACTGTATTTAGTTGTTATAAATGTACTACAACTGTATTTATGTGTTATAAATGTACTACAACTGTATTTAGTTGTAATAAATGTACTACAACTGTATTTAGTTGTAATAAATGTACTACAACTGTATTTAGTTGTTATAAATGTACTACAACTGTATTTAGTTGTTATAAATGTACTACAACTGTATTTAGTTGTTATAAATGTACTACAACTGTATTTAGTTGTAATAAATGTACTACAACTGTATTTATGTGTTTATAAATGTACTACAACTGTATTTAGTTGTTATAAATGTACTACAACTGTATTTAGTTGTTATAAATGTACTACAACTGTATTTAGTTGTATTTATAAATGTACTACAACTGTATTTAGTTGTTATAAATGTACTACAACTGTATTTAGTTGTATTTATAAATGTACTACAACTGTATTTAGTTGTTATAAATGTACTACAACTGTATTTAGTTGTTATAAATGTACTACAACTGTATTTAGTTGTTATAAATGTACTACAACTGTATTTATGCGTTTATAAATGTACTACAACTGTATTTAGTTGTAATAAATGTACTACAACTGTATTTAGTTGTAATAAATGTACTACAACTGTATTTAGTTGTAATAAATGTACTACAACTGTATTTAGCTGTAATAAATGTACTACAACTGTATTTAGTTGTAATAAATGTACTACAACTGTATTTAATTGTTATAAATGTACTACAACTGTATTTAGTTGTTATAAATGTACTACAACTGTATTTAATTGTATTTATAAATGTACTACAACTGTATTTAGTTGTTATAAATGTACTACAACTGTATTTAATTGTATTTATAAATGTACTACAACTGTATTTAATTGTTATAAATGTACTACAACTGTATTTAGTTGTAATAAATGTACTACAACTGTATTTAGTTGTAATAAATGTACTACAACTGTATTTAGTTGTAATAAATGTACTACAACTGTATTTAGTTGTAATAAATGTACTACAACTGTATTTAGTTGTTATAAATGTACTACAACTGTATTTAGTTGTAATAAATGTACTACAACTGTATTTAGTTGTAATAAATGTACTACAACTGTATTTAGTTGTTATAAATGTACTACAACTGTATTTAGTTGTAATAAATGTACTACAACTGTATTTAGTTGTAATAAATGTACTACAACTGTATTTAGTTGTAATAAATGTACTACAACTGTATTTAGTTGTAATAAATGTACTACAACTGTATTTAGTTGTTATAAATGTACTACAACTGTATTTAGTTGTAATAAATGTACTACAACTGTATTTAGTTGTAATAAATGTACTACAACTGTATTTAATTGTTATAAATGTACTACAACTGTATTTAGTTGTTATAAATGTACTACAACTGTATTTAATTGTATTTATAAATGTACTACACCTGTATTTAGTTGTTATAAATGTACTACAACTGTATTTAATTGTATTTATAAATGTACTACAACTGTATTTAATTGTTATAAATGTACTACAACTGTATTTAGTTGTTATAAATGTACTACAACTGTATTTAATTGTATTTATAAATGTACTACAACTGTATTTAATTGTTATAAATGTACTACAACTGTATTTAGTTGTAATAAATGTACTACAACTGTATTTAATTGTTATAAATGTACTACAACTGTATTTAGTTGTTATAAATGTACTACAACTGTATTTAGTTGTTATAAATGTACTACAACTGTATTTAGTTGTTATAAATGTACTACAACTGTATTTAGTTGTTATAAATGTACTACAACTGTATTTATGTGTTATAAATGTACTACAACTGTATTTAGTTGTTATAAATGTACTACAACTGTATTTATGTGTTTATAAATGTACTACAACTGTATTTAGTTGTTATAAATGTACTACAACTGTATTTAGTTGTATTTATAAATGTACTACAACTGTATTTAGTTGTATTTATAAATGTACTACAACTGTATTTAGTTGTATTTATAAATGTACTACAACTGTATTTAGTTGTATTTATAAATGTACTACAACTGTATTTAGTTGTTAATTCTGCAACATTTCGATATCTATACCTCTAACTTCTTTATAGCCTGAAACTCGCAAGTGGTCGTTTAAAATGATTTAATTCGTCCTTATTATCAAACTCCTTCTATTTGCTCCTACCGGCTAAACCATTGAGCAGCCACTATTAACGTAGTTTAAAGTTTGTGTTGTGTAAAACAAAAAATATATATATATATATATGTATGTATATATATATACTGTATATATATATATATATATATATATATATATATATATATATATATATATATATATATATATATATATTTATATAAATATATATATATATATATATATATATATTAGTGGAGATTGAAAACATTACAGGTATATCAACAGAGATGTGGATATATTAGAGGTCGAGGTTGTACAAAAACATTACTGACATATTAAGGGGAGATGGGTCGTTTATCTGCCCCCCCCCTCCCCCCCCCCTCCCCTTCTTCCTCATGTTTAGCTCCATTAGTATTCAGATCTAAAGAGGTTTGCCCTATTAGTTTGTCGATTTTAAGACCTTTCGCCCCATTTCTTTGTCAATATTAAGACCTTTCGTGCTATTTAGGTGATGATTTTGTTCCTGGCGAACGATAGTGAGCCTGTAAATGCTATCAAAAAGTGTACATATTTATCTAGAAGGGGGATCTAAGTTTGATGGAGGTCTATGGGGGGAAACTAACACATAATAACAATATACAATAATAAACACATAAATAGGCCCGTCTCCCCTTAACGAAGAACTGAAAATACTATTGTCCATTCATTACAGGTAGGCCAGAAATTGTGAAAGCCTTAACCTGTGAAATTCAAGAAGGGCTGGAGCCAATGGGTTGTAAATTGCCACACCTATTTCCTATCCGTTTCATTACGAATGGTAGAAACTTTAACTCGATTACTCTAGTCGTTTTTTGAGTTATGGAAGTTATAGTGGATACGACTTTTGGCTCACCTGTAATGAATGGACTATAGTGTAGGCTAAAAACATTGGCTTCTTATTTTGCGAACTTAAGGGGAGATGGGTCTGGTTTTTCTGGCCCCATTCTCCCTCATGTTTATCCCCATTAGTTTTTAGATTTTAAGACGTTTGCCCCATTAGTTTGTCAGTTGTAAGACCTTTCGCCCCATTTCTTTGTCAATATTTAGAAATTTCGTGCCCTTTAGGTGTCTTTTTTTCTGGCGAGCGATAGCGAGCCTGTAATTTTGGAGGAACCGGCTTCGGCCATGACATTTTTCTGCCAAAAAATGTACAAATTAATCTCGAAGGGGGATCTAATGGATGTTTTTTTTAAGTTTGATGGAAATCTAGGGAAGAAACTAAAAAAATATATGAATATATAAATAACTAGACTCCAAAAAATAGACACTGTTCCTTTAAGGGGAGGTTTTTAGTTTGGTCTCTAGATATCCTTCAAGCTTAAGATTACACCCCCTTGAGCCCCTTTCAAGATAAATTTGTACATTTTTCGGTAGAAAAATGTCCCGGCTGAAAGCCGGTTCCTCTTAAATTACAGGCTCGCTATCGCTCGCCAGGATAAATCGACACCTAAATTGCACGAAAGGTCTTAAAATTGACAGAAATGGGTTGAAAGTTCTTAAAATCTTCAAAATAATGGGGCGAACGTCTTAAAATTAGAAAAGCAATGGGGCTAAACATGAGGGAGAAAGGGGTTGAAAGTTCTTAAAATCATCAAAATAATGGGGGCGAACGTCTTAAAATTAGAAAAGCAATGAGGCTAAACATGAGGGAGAAAGGAGTCAAGAAAAAACTCCCTCAAGTGGAAATCTCCCCTTAAGGTAACCATAATAGTCCGATATATTTCCGCTGAGGGCAAATTGAACCCTTTCGAAGCTGGTTTCGCATTTTATTACCAAGTATTCATAATTGACGATCGATATATTTCGCTACACATTCATTCTTCGTAATAGTTAAGTAATTAAGGGGAGATGGGTCTCTTTTTTTCTGGTCCCCATTCTCCCTCGTGTTAAGTCCCATTTGTTCTGAGATTATAAGACGTTCGGTCCATTAGTTTGGCGATCTTAACACCTTTCGCCCCATTTCGTTGTCAATTTTAAGACCTTTCGTGCCATTTAGATGTCATTTTTTTCCTGGCGAGCGATAGCAAGCCTGAAATTTTATGAGGAACCGGCCCTCGGCCGGGACATTTTTCTACCGAAAAATTTACAAATTTATATTGAAGGGGGACCTAGGCGGTGTTTTTCTAAGCTTGATGGAGGTCTAGCGAGGACACAAATAAATAAAGGAATACACTAATTAATAGACCCCCCAAAAAATAACGACTCATCTCCCCTTAAGATGAAAATATGGCAATTTACCATCAGTTGGAAAAATATAAACAGACTATATAAACTTTTTCTAATGTACAGTCCTGACTATAAGTCTCATGACTCAGCTGACAGTATATGGCCACCTATATTAGGGGAATGAGGTTTGAGTGGGGGGATCTCTCCACTCAAGGGGCTGGAGTTCTCGAAAAGAGGCTCCAGTCCTGGTGCTTTTGTTGACTTACAGTGTGCTGGCTTAATAATCCAGAAGGGTTGATAGCCTCTGAAGTCCTATTTTAACTAACTATCTAATATATCTCTCCACTCAATCTATAAGGTATGAAGGAGGCTGGTAGGACATTGTAGTAAATGTGTTTAAATGTATTAAATGTATGTATTAAATGTATTAAATGTATTAAATGTATTAAACTAATAACACGTAACTGACTAATATAGTGCTTTAGTTATTCTTATTTTTGTCACGACCAATTATATTATATTGTATGGAAGAACATGATATAAACCATTGTAAATGAGCTTCGTCGTCAATGAGTAACTATCATAGCGGTAATTTACGTCTTATGTATAGCCCTATAAAAGAATGCATATATACATACACACACACACACACACATATATATATATATATATAGTATCTATACATGTACAGTATATAAAATATATATATATATATATATATATATATACTGTATATATATACTGTATATATAATAGATGTATGATAAATTTGTTAAACCCGTTAATATATAAAGTTATAGATAAAAAAGATAAATATAAAAACAAGACATTATGAAAGCCAAGTTGATGAGGCAGCGAGCAATTAAGGGGGTAGTACTGGTTCTATTGGTCTATGCATTTATGTATTAACTTATTTTTGTTTCCTGGCTGGACCTCCATCAAGCTTAAAAAAACTCTCCCAAGACCCCCTTTTAAGATAAATTTGTACATTTTTCGGTAGAAAAAATTTCCGGCCGAAGGCCGATTCTTTCTAAAATTACAGGCTCGCTATTGCTCGCCAGGAAAAAAACGATACCTAAATGACACGAAAGGTCTTAATATTGACAAAAGAATGGGGCGAAAGATCTCAAAATGGCCAAATTAACAGAACGAACGTCTTATAATCTAAAACATAATATGCAAAACATGAGGGAGAAGATTGTCCATAAAAAGTGACGACAGTACCTCCCAATTAAGACACCAGCACTGAACTATGGGGAGCGGAGGATGCTGCGGAATTATGGAGAAGTTAATAAAAATGGTGAATGGGAGAGAGGGGAGAGTAGATGGTGAGGAGGAGATAGATAGATAGATAGATAGATAGATAGATAGATAGATAGATAGATAGATAGATAGATAGATATATAGATAGATAGAGTACGTACAAAGGAGTACAAAGAAAATCAAGCAACAACAGGTCTAGTGAGTCCTCTAGGCTGCTTGTCCTCCAAAACACTGAGGATCAAGTGTCCAAACAGTGGTTTAGAGTGGGTCAGGGAAAATTGGAATGGGAACTACTGCCCTGGAACTAATGTCCGTGGCAAGATTAGGATGTTAGTAGGGGACAGATGGGTTAGTAACATAACACAGTTATATGTGATCTTTCATATATCTGGGGGAAAAAAAGAGTAACGTCTTAGTAATATATATATGCAATAATCCTTGATGAATCTGAAGGGGGAATATAATAGTTATTCATTTACAAGCGCAGTCAGTCGCGGGTTTGAGGCAAGATATTTGTCTAGGCGAAGTTTAAAAGAATCAACGGTCATGCTGTCTATAAGAGAGAAAGAGAGAGGTAGTGCAGAAATTGTGAACCTTAACCTATGTAACTCAAAAAGAGATGGAGCAAATGGGCTGAACATTTCCACACCTATTACCTGGCTGACCCTTCCCAAATGATAGAAATATTAACTCGATTACTCCAGTCGTTTGTGAGTTATAAAGGATGAAGTTCAAGAGTTTTGGCCTACTGACTTGGAATAGGGTTTAGTGTTGCCAATTTAGCTACTTTCCCGCTAGAGTTAGAGGTATTTACTTCAATCTAGAGGCAACTTTTTACATATAGCGACATAAATGATTGCGATATTCTGGAGATTCGAGGCATTTAAGAGCGATATTGTATGGATTGTGGCATTATTCTAGCGATATTGTGGACATTTTAACCATTTCAGAGCGATATTATAGAGATTGTGGCATTATTCTAGCGATTTTCGGCATTATATTTACTATCTAGCAGACTTGATTTGGTAACCCTGAGTCCGTGTAATTAAGCCCACGTCACTTAAACTTTTAACCTTAATGATAGCCAAAATACAACAAGAAAACAAAATTACAAAATATATATATACAGTATATATATATATATATATATAAATACAAATATACACAACATAAACATCATCTTATGTATGGAGTAGAAGATGTTGGTGTGAGCAAAGTGAGAGCTCAGGAGACAACGCGATTATTATTCCGACGGTAATTGAAAGAGGGTGTTGGTGCGGTGAAGTGGGGATTAAAAGAAACCTGATGAATGATGAATAACAGAGAGAGAGAGAGAGAGAGAGAGAGAGAGAGAGAGAGAGAGAGAGAGAGAGAGAGAGAGAGAGAGAGAGAGAGAGAGAACGGCGAGGGATTTGTGAAGAAGGGTTGAAGGGGAGGTGGAAGAGAGAGAGAGAAAGACAGAGAGGTGTTGTTGGTGTTTCTTGCTTTGTTGATCTTAACTACACAGATTTGCATATTCGTTTACATATACAAACATTCACACAAGCATATTCATACACACATCTTCCCACACACACACACACACTGTGACGCATGTCCACGTGTGAGCATGCTGTACAGAACGCCTAGTCATGCCCCACTCTCGCTAGGATCGTCAGGGCAGGAACTTTGGCTGTAGTCTATGTAGAGTTTCCTAACTTAGTTCGTGTGAGCCGTTGTACTATAAGTATTATGAATATGTATTTTGTTTTCATCTGAGTCAACGAGTTCTATTTTATATCATTAGTTATAAGTATTGTGTGTAAAACTTATTTGTAATGATGGGAAGAGAAACAGCCACAGTTAGGTGTCAGTGGGTACGCCAGGCAGGAGGTAGGCCTAACTCACTAGCACTCCTCCCTCCCTCAGTGCTAGGGGGAGCCTTTGTGTATCCCAGAGGAGAGAGAGAAATTACATAATGGTTGTCAGTGGGCGGTCCTTAGTAGTTCACGTTGGGCTCACTAGAGGGCCGGGTATAAAAGGGAAGTCTAGCCATTTTTTCATCAGAACTCATTAGGCAGAGCGACTTCTCATTTCCCTTGCTAACTATTTATATTCTTCTGACTGATGGGAACTTTCTCTACTACCTTACATTCTTATTTCCTCTTTTCCCTGCCCTGTTTAACTTCCATGGTACCGTTGGTGCAGAGCTAGTCAGCCAACGTATTATCGCTTGAGTTCTCACGAGATACTTGCCTATTAGATAGCCTATTTTGGAAGGGTTGACTTAGAATAGGATTGATTTAGAATAGGATTGATTTATGTTTGTTGCACTTGTATATGCATTTCCCTGTGTGTTATTATTATTATTCCTGTTTTCTGCTGGTCTAGGTAATGCTAGACTGGGGTAAGGCTTTTCTGTGTTACGAGTTGTTGTTTGATGCAGTGGTTAAGCGATAAACCTGCATACTCGTTTCGGTTCAGTGAAGCCTAGGTTGTCTTCGCGGCTGACTGCGTTGAGTTTATAATTTACAGTGCGTGAGGGCAAGAGCCTAACCACCCTGTATTTTATTAACAGTTTGTTTTTACTTTGTCAAGGAGCCGGGAGAAAACCAGATACAAGGGATCTGGATTTCTCAAAGTGCACTTGTTAGTTTTAACGTAATACTTTAAACAGTCGTGAGGACTTCACTAGGCTACAAGCCGTTTTTGCTCAGTCACTGCTACCTTTTGCCCACAGTACCCCAGCTAGACTTTACTCGATTAGTAGATACAGAATAGTATTGAAGCTTTCCTTATGTATGATATTGTTTATGCACTATTGATTTCATGTGTTGCAAGCTTGGCTACTTTAGTGATTAGTGGCCCACGAGCACAATCCGAGTAGGCTATTGCCGTTGCATTTGCGGAGTACTTCTTTAATGTTTGCCATTTACTATTGCATATTCTTTTAATTATTCTTATGCCAATTTAAGCCTTTAATAGTATTTAATTGCCCGTGTTTTTGCTTATTGAATTACTGTTCAAAATCCGATACGTACTTCTTACGACATCCGAGAAGCATCTAACTTTTTTCAGAAGATTCCTTGCTCGATGCTTAAGGACTATTAATTAACGTAACGTAATAGTGCCGATCCGAAGTAGAGGGTGGTGGACTTCTTAAGTTCATAGTCAAGGGTGGATTACTTCGGCTTCGGCCAACACTATTCTTTGGTGTTGTTCTTTCTTACTTCATTGTTTGATTGTTGATCAGACTAGAGAATTCCTGTCTCTTTATTAGTCTGTTGTTGAACACTAGTACCGAGTTCTTGTATACCCCGTTATAGCAGATTGAACTCTGGAGGGTATTGGTGTTTTTTGTTCGGCTGGCAGTACTCAGGGGTTGGGATCGTGTGTTTCCGTTGTGGCAGCGAGCCGTATTCGAGTCCTGATTGAGAGCCCTTGTGTACCCGAGTGCCAGTTCGTAACAACACACACACACACACATGTACAGTTACTCATAAACATTCGTGGACTTAGCCTATTTTAATTATAGAAGAACGCTATATACTCTGGAAACGAATTTAAGAATATAATTGTCTGTGCATCAACTACAAAGTGGGGTTCCCAGACCCTCAGTCATTTCAAATTGATGCAAAAGTTTGCTTTTCGGTACCAATTTAAAGCTAAGGGTCTCTAAAACAATATTGGTCCGAGTGTACAAGGATTAGACCCAATTTGGAGTCTGGGGGGTGTGGGGGGTTGGTGGGGGGGGGTTTTGACCCCCTGCGGGCATATGCGAAATATGAAAACTGTTATAAGTCTTGAACAAATTATCCAATCTGAACATATGAGGTACCTATGGCTTCAGGAGGACGAGTACCAACTTCTTGTTCAACCATATTGTCCATAAAAACTATTTTTTTGACCGATATCAGTGTATATCCATGAAAAGGAAATGTTTTGGGATGTCATTTTTAATTGGCTAAATGTGTGTCTTACAGTTTATCTCTTGTCTTTCCAGGTTCGTGAGGATATGGCTGGGATTACGAAATGGGAGTTGTGTGTTCTCTGCCAAAAACAAACTAAAGAAGGACTTGTCTGTCCTCTTGCGAACCCGGTCTCTGCTCGAAAAGAGATCAAAAGAGATCACGAAAAGACATCACCAATCTTGCAAGTAAATTTAGAGAAGTTGGTGCTGCACCCCACCCAGACGTAGACCTTCCAGATGAAGAGTCCATGCAGAAGAATAATGCATCCTGGCAAAAGTCATGTCGCCAGCTGTACAAGGCATCAGCACTTGACCGTGCCAAAGAGCGTTTTTCCCGAGGATGTCCTGCAAGAAAAAGACCCCGGCGGACCAGTGCTGATATCAATCGTCAGTTGTGCATCTTCTGCGGTGGTGAAACAGATGCAGCAGACCATTCATTCCAGAAGCTTACTCTCACCAAAGAGATTTATGACAAGGCAGTCACACTGGGAGAGGATCGTATCGTAGCACTCCTTGCAGAAGGCGATCTGGTCGCCATTGAAGCCAAGTACCATCGGAATTGCTACACTGGATTCACCCGCCGTTATGATGCGCTTTACAAACAAGGCAATGCAATCGAAAACATTGACATTACAGCTGAAAATGAACTGCTCCAATTCATAAAGGAAGAAGTCGCTGGAGGTCGTACAGTGTTTGCACTGCAAGATTTGACGGATATGATGCAGGAGAGATTAGAACAACATGGAATCCAGAAGAGCATAAACAGGACGCGCCTAAAGGAAAGAGTGCTTGAACACTTCCCGAATCTGACAGAGGAGAAAGGTATCCGAGATCGCATTTTCCTAATTTGTTCAAAGACGGCTAGGAAGATCATATCAGATGCAACTCAAACCCCAGAGGAAGAATCACGTACATTACTATTGGCAGCATCTATTCTCCGTAAAGCTGTTTTGGATCATGACACTCCTTTCAGTTTTGATGGTTCATTTCCCAATGGTTGTGAGGAATTATCTGTTCCACAGCGTATGAAGTATTTCTTCCGTCAACTCCTCGCAGGACCAAAATCATCGCCAGCGCAAGACAATTCCAGGAACATCCTCTGCGTAAGTCAGGTTGCCATGCTCAATATGACTTCTCTTTCTGCGAACATGCATTGTGAACCTCCACTTGCAGTGTTCTTGGCCCTCAAATTGCATTCCCAAACACGAAGCAAGAAGTTGGTGCAACTACTACACGAGTATTGTCTGAGTGTGTCATATAAGAAAGTCCTCACTATTGAAGTTAGCTTAACGCAAGCAATCTCTGACCAAATTAGGGACAATAATGATATTGTCTGTCCTACGAATCTACATCAGAATATCTTCACGGCTGCTGCTCTTGACAATCTGGATCATAACCCTACATCCAGAACAGCGAGCTCATCTTTCCATGGTACTGGAATTTTAATTTTTAGTTTCCTTCATCAGAAAAGCCTGGGGTGAGCCAAGAACCATTATGCATTGACCCACAGACAAGAGGAGCAGTCTGTAGTGGACCCATCCTGCCTCGTTCGTACACATTTGTACCACCTGTGGGTCGAAATCTTGTCATCCGACCTCCAGTAAATGACATGCAGCCAGTGTCAACTAGTTCATTCGGTGAGGAAAAACAGCACGAAGAGGAATGGATGACTGCAGTACATGATACCCAACATGTGGATTCTGAGACAGAAATACTTACCCCAGTGATGTGGTCTTCATTCCATGCATCTCGATCTGATACTGTTGGACAAGCACAAAAATGCATTGAAGCACTCTTACCACTTTTTCACGAGAAAGCAGCTACTCCAGAAATGATTCGACATGGGATGGAATTAGTGAAAAAGATAACTGAACACCTCAACCCACAACAAATCCCTGTGCTGGTAGTGGATCAACCACTTTATGACATTGCAAAGAAAATACAATGGACCTTCCCTGAAATTTTTGGGGAAGACAAGTATGTGGTGATGCTTGGAGGGCTCCACATTGAAATGGCTTTGTGGAACACCATGGGAGATCTCTTGTGTGGGTCTGGTTGGCCTGAAATCCTGAAAGAAGCTGGACTAGTGACGTGTAATTTAGTTTGATCAGCTACTTGTCAGTCACATTTATAATGATGGAACTCTAGTCGAGTCTACTTGTTTTATTCAAGAATTATGTACTTGTGTCGTCTATATTTCTAGTTTATAATTTGTAATGATGGTAATCTAGTCGAGCCTACTTGTTTTATTCAAGAATTATGTACTTGTGTCATCTATATCTCTAGTTTTAAAAAGGTCTGTTTATGAATGAGATTAAGTTTGTAAATCTTTAAGATGTTCTGTATTTTGGTGCTGAAAATATTATGTAACCTGAACTTACGTGTAGATTCTACATATAGTCTAAGATGAGATGAAGTGTAGTTATTCTTATTGGTCGAGATCCAGTCTGTACAATCTGTTTTATCTGTTGTTTCTGTCCGACGCGAATCTAATTTTCTGATTATCAATTTATGATGGCCTAATGGTAAATGGTAATGGTCATTAAACGTGGTGTTCAAGCAGTTGTTCAAGCAGATTTGCAAGCCTATGTTCACCAAGTGCTACCTGTGTTTGACCATGTAATGATAAATAAAACAATTCAGTATTATTTTGTAATTGTCTCCAAGTATCACTGAGAAATATCAAAAACATATATCTTTGTGTTATGGATATACACCGATCTCGGCAAATTGTTTGCTTCTATGGACAATATGGTCGGATAAGAAGTTGCTACTCGTCCTCTTGAAGCCATAGGTACCTCACATGTTCAGATTGGATAATCCGTTCACGAGTTATAGCAGTTTTCATATTTTGCGTATGCCCGCGGGTGGTCAAAACACCCCCCACCAACCCCCCATGCCCCCCAGACTCCAAATTGGGTATAATCCTTGTACACTCGGACCAATATTGTTCTAGAGACCCTTAGCTTTAAATTGGTACCGAAAAGCAAACTTTTGCATCAATTTGAACTGAAAAGGGAAATTTACCCATGACCGGCACCCCACTAAGGGTTGCTGCCCTCTGCAAAGAGAGTCATAAAGAGTTCTTCAGCTATGTGAACAGCAGGAAGCCATTGAAAAGTAGCATTGGACCTCTAAAGGATCCAACAGGTCAACTACAAACCTCTGACACTGTTATAGCTAAATCCTTAAACGACTATTTTGCCTCAGTATTCACAAAAGAAAATACCAGTGACATGCCAAGTCCAGGATTAGTGCATGAGTGTGAAGTTCTTAGCAGAATCAGATGTACCCCAGAGGGTGTAGCAAAAAGAATAGATACGTTAAATAGGTTCAAGTCATCCGGCCCAGATGGCTTTCTTCCTCGAGTTGTATGTGAAGTGCGAGATGAAAACGCACCTTCCTTAGTAGACATCTTCAATAAAACACTAGAAAATGGAGAAGTCCCTGAAGACTGGAAACAGGCCAATGTGACCCCAATCTATAAGAAAGGGGATCACGAGTGTCCCAAGAATTATCGACCAATTAGCTTGACTTCTATCATAGTAAAACTCTTAGAAGGGATACTAGTAGACAAGATAGTCGACTACCTAGAAATTCACAATTTAATTACAGAGTCCCAACATGGATTCAGGCAACACCGATCATGTCTTACCATTTTGCTGGAATGTGTCCATGAAATGCTGAGTGAGTATGACAAAAGTAGAGCCATAGACATCCTTTACTTAGATTTTCAAAAAAACTTTTGACAAAGTGCCTCATTGTAGGCTAATGTCAAAAATGAGTGTGCTAGGTATCAATACATTATCCAAATTGGATAGAAAGTTGGATGACATGTAGACAACAATGAGTGGTAATCAATGGTGTTTCTTCTGAGTGGACTTCAGTCACTTCTGGAGTTCCACAGGGATCTGTCCTTGGCCCACTACTGTTTATCATATATGTCAATGACATCGATATTGATCCGTTGAGTGTGATCTCCACGTTTGCAGATTGAACATCTCAGGATGGACCTCAACAGACTGGGTGAATGGTCGAAGACATGGCAGATGCCTATAAACTTGGAAAAGTGCAAGGTGATGCATATCGGCCAAGCAAACCCCAATTCAGGCTATTCAATATTGAGAATGCCTCTGGAAGTGACTGACTTGGAAAAGTATTTGGGTGTTCTGATTAGCAGTGACCTAAAGTTTTCCAAGCAGTGCATTGAAGTAGAGAAGAAAGCTCAGAAAGTATTGGGCTATATTAAGAGGCAATTTAAGTATAGAAATAAGGAAATAGTCCTCACATTTAACAACGCTCTGATACGGCCTCTCCTGGAGTATGCTGTTCAATTCTGGTCTCCAGCACTCAGGAAAGATATAGAGCGACTTGAAAGAGTACAAGCTAGGGCTACAAAGCTTATTCCATCACTTAGAAGAATGAGCTACGAGGACCGGTTGAGAGCTCTTGATCTCTTTCCGTTGGAGATACGCAGACTATGAGGCAAGCTCATTGAAGTCTTAAAAATACTTAATGTGTTTGACAATGTGGATTATAGCAAAATGTTTTACCTCAATATGAATACAACATGCAACCATGGCTGGAAATTAGAATTGAAAAGGTTTAGCACTAGTATTTGTGGAAACTTTTTCACGTATAAGATCTGTTCTACCTGGAACAAACTTCCCTCCGAAGTTGTAAATAGCTCTGAAGTAGAGCAGTTCAAGAAGAGAGTAGATAGTATTTTGCACACTCTGTAAAGAGTGTAGTGCACTAAACAGTCTCTCTCCACTTGGAGTATCTCTTCGGAATGGACTGCAAGGTCTCTGAGATACTAACTATTCCTTGTAACTCTCTCTCTCTCTCTCTCTCTCTCTCTCTCTCTCTCTCTCTCTCTCTCTCTCTCTCTCTCTCTCTCTCTCTCTCTCTCTCTCTCTCTCTCTAACTCACCTGATTGACCAAACACCTTGCCATCCGGGGACTTGTACACTTGGTCCCTCCTCCAGTGTTCTCTCTCCTTAACTTCCTCCACCTCCACCCCTCCTCCTCCACCTCCTCCTGCTGCTCCTTTGGCTGGGTCTGTTGGGAGGAGGAAGGGGAGAGATAAATACATAGGTAGATTTTTATTTTGGCTGGTTTTGTAGAGGAATGAGTTAGATAAGAACATATTTAGATACTAAAAGCTACTGTATCTCAATGGACACAGAAAAGAACATCTTAAATTCAAATTGAAATATCTATATCCTCATAGGGCCTAGTAGTAATAAAATAAACCTGTACATATTTACATTCCAGATTATTACGTATGACAGCGAAAGCTTGATACCCAATGGTATAACACACACACACACACACACACACACACACACACACACACACACACACACACACACACACACACAAGCATACATATATACTGTGTATATATATATATATATCAAAATGATTAAGCATATGGCATGAATAAATGTTTATCCTTTTTAAGTAGACTCCGCATAGTTGAGCTTCGATATTTTATTTACATAAAGAACGAAGACATCTTGTCACAATTTTTTTTAATTACCTGCAACAAAGTGCAGCATACTTTTTAAACTTTATTAAGCATTTTGCATGAATAAATGTTTTAAATGTTTATGTACAGCCAGCATAAGTTGAGCTTAGTTGTATAATTGCATTCCTGATTTGGCATAAAGCACGTCTAATAAGACATCTTGAGCCACAAACCTTTTAATTTTCGCAACAATACGCAGCATACGTCTTGAGCTCAGTCTTTTATGTGCATTTTGTATTTGGCATCAAGCATATCTAAAACTATATCTTGAGCCACAGACCATTTATATTTTCCCACAAATTTTTGTTTCTCTGCACTATATATCTCTTTTCTCTCTCTCTCTCTATATATATATAATATATATATATATATATACTGTATATAAAGAGATATATATGAAGGGTAAGAGGATGAAGCAGCACAAAATTAGAGGCAGAATTCAACATAACACGAACACAAAATATACTTTAAAACACAATTAAAAATATAGTTTACAGTTACTAGAGAGAGAGAGAGAGAGAGAGAGAGAGAGAGAGAGAGAGAGAGAGAGAGAGAGAGAGAGAGAGAGAGAGAGAGAGAGAGAGAGAGAGAGAGAGAGAGAGAGAGAGAGGCGGAAGGAACTAGATAAGGATGATGGAAGTCGGTCTCTTAAAAGGTGTCAGGGAGTGTGTGTGTCAGTGTATGTGTTTGTATGGGTGTGGGTGTGTGTGTGTGTGTGTGTGTGTGTGTGTGTGTGTGTGTGTGTGTGTGTGTGTGTGTGTGAGAGAGAGATAGGGGGCATATGTATGAGCATGAGAGACAGATATAGTGTTAGTGTGGTTGCATATACCGTATGTGTGTACGTGTGTGGGTACGAGAGAGAGTGAGAGTGTGTGTGTGTGTGAGAGTGTGTGTGTCTGTGTGTGTGTGTGTGAGAGAGGGATAGGGGGCATATGTATGAGCATGAGAGACAGATATAGTGTTAGTGTGGTTGCATATACCGTATGTGTGTACGTGTGTGGGTACGAGAGAGTGAGAGAGTGTGTGTGTGTGTGTGTGTGTGTGTGTGTGTGTGTGTGTGTGTGTGTGTGTGTGTGTGTGTGTGTGTGTTTTCCTGGTATTACAAGCTACTAAAACGCGTAACAATCCTCAAAGAGTTAAGTAGAAAGTATTTATTCCCAAGACAAATATTTCAGCGGGGAATTGGAATCAGAATCTGGTATCCGATACGAATTACCAGCATTTCCGCAGTTTATTCTGGCTATCATTAGATGATTTTATGCAATTTAGTAAGAGTCTGTGGGATTTAAAAGGGTAAAGACTATCTCGATCAACCCTCTGCATGACTGCCATAAGAGTGAAACGTTATTCTCAGTCTTTCTTCTATTCAACAACTGAGCCCTGGAAGATAGATTCAGTCTTTCCCTCTTCCTATGACTTAAATTGCTTCAAACTCAGTGTGTCCAAGCATTTTGGCTCGAACGTCCCTTGATTTTGGCCCTGTCACTCTTTCAACCATGGGGGAGGCACTCACTACAGGCAGTTCTGCCTTTTGCCTCCCTTACTCACATAAAATATACATATATATATACATATATATATATATATATATATATATATATATATATAATATATATATATATATATATATATATACGGTATATATATATATAAATATATATATACCGTATATAAATATATATATATTTATATATACCGGTATATATATATATATATATATATATATATATATATATACCGGTATATACTCTTCCTAACATGAATAACACTTTCTAATACTATAGTATATTCATTATAGGTAGGCCAGAAATCATGACTCCTAACCTCTGTAACTCGAAGAGGGCTAGAGGAAATAAGCTGTACATATCCACGCCTATTCCCTGGCTGACCCTTCCCAAATGGTAGAAATATTAGATCGATTACTCCAGTTATTTATGAGTTATAGAGGTTAGTGGACAAGATTGTTGTCCTACCTATAGTGAATGGACTATACCCAGGAAACAACAACAGAAATGCGTCCTTGTGTCGTTTAAGGAAGTTATTTGACTTTGACTTTGACTTTGTGTTCATACCAAGGCCACAACTAGAACTAATATGGCGCAAAATGTCCGTCTTAAGGGGAGATGGGGCTCTTTCTTGGTCCCCCTTCTTCCTCATGTTTAGCCCCGTTAGTTTATGACGTTCGGCCCACTAAGTTGGCGATTTAAAGACCTTTCACCCTATTTCTTTGTCAATATTTAGACTTTTCATATAATTTTGGTGTCGGTTTTTTTCCTGGGGAGTGATAGCATGCCTGTAATTTAAGAGGAACCGGAGATATTTTTCTACCGAAAAATGTACAAATTTATCTAGGGGTCTTTTTTCTAAGCTTGATGGAGGTCAAGCAAGGAAACTAAAAAATAAATGCATCAATGAATTAATAGACCAATAAACCAGCCACTAGCCCCTTAATAGATTCGTGTCTGTTATTCGTGACATAATTGGAGTATGCCGGCTTATGGGACACCCTATTCAACCCCCGGCGTGATGGAGGGGAGAATCGGCGGATAAAGCCGGTATCACACCAACGATTTGTCCGTCAATTTTTAGGGGCAATTGTTGTCTAGTAGCTTCAAAACAAAATTCCTTTAAGAAAAAAACTACCCAACATAATATATCTTCGATCTAGTTTTCGATTCCAATGCCGAAGAGCCTCAAAATAGTACGAGAACAAATTTGCTCATCGAAAATTACCTGAAAATTGCGTTCGTGTGACACCGGGCTAAATACAGACTTCAATATTATAGACTTCAACCTATTCAGTACCAGAGACGTATTTTGTATTTGATTGCAGCTAAATTTTGATGATTTGATTAACCCTCTCCGACATATGACGCGATTTTGAACCTATTGGGGATACTTTAATGCCTTTGTTACCATCAGGGGTATTTAGAAACCTTTAGTTTAGTCACTTCAACCTCTGCCGTTGTCTTTGAGTTAGCTGTGGGCAGAAAACTAATTTTGGAGAGGTAATTATAAGAGTGAGAGATCTCTATTTATTATTGTTAATCTGGCAACCTCTGCGTCATGAATGCGTGAAAGGGTTAAGGTCAGGAAGGATATATGGTGGTTAAGAGGATACATTGAGATAATTATAGTCTGTAGCCTTTTTACTAGTAGCTTTCCTTTCTAAGCTGAATAAAAGCGCTTAAGGGGAGATTTCCACTCGAGGGATTTTTTTCTGGACCCCTTTCTCCCTCATGTTTAGCCCCATTGCTTTTGAGATTTTAAGACGTTCGCCCTAGTAGTTTGGACATTTTAAGACATTTTGCCCCATTTCTGTCAATTTTAAGGCCTTTCGTGCCATTAAGGTGTCAATTTTTTCCTGGCGAACGGTAGCGAGCCTGTAATTTAAGAGCAACCGGCCTCCGGCCGGGAAATTTTTCTACCGAAAAATGTACAAATTTATCTTGAAAGGGGGTCTAGGGGGTGTAATTTTAAGCTTGATGAAAACGTAGGGAACAAACTAAATACCTCCCCTTAATAGTAGTCGCCAGAGCATAATGAAAAGGACGTCACCGGTATTGAATGAGTTAACCCTTTCAGTACCGGTGCTGTCCTTTTAACTTTATTCTGGCCACTATGATATTGTATTCCGTTTAAAAGAGGCATCCAACAATTTATTACCAGGCTTCGAACTATCTCCCTTAAGGGGAGGTTTTTAGTTTGGTCCCTAGATATCCTTCAAGCTTAAGATTATACCCCCTTGAGCCCCTTTCAAGATAAATTTGTACATTTTTCGGTAGAAAATGTCCCGGCTGAAAGCCGGTTCCTCTTAAATTACAGGCTCGCTATCGCTCGCCAGGATAAAATCGACACCTAAATGGCACGAAAGTTCTTAACATTGATAGAAATGGGATCAGAACACAGTGGTGGGTCAGGTCACGATACAGGCTCGGAGGGAGAAAGACCTGTGGAGTGGCTAGTCGATAGCGAGGAGGGTGCTAGAAGATTTTTAGAGGTGCCCCTTACCGCTGCCAGGGTGTTGAAGCTGAATAAGTATGGCTTAAAGTGTGTGGCAGGTCTTCAAGGTCACCAGGGTTTAAGTGGCATGAGGAAAGATCAGCTGAGGACTTTGATATTGGGTTTAGAAGGGAGAGACCTGGGTGGAGAGGCGACTGGGAGCCCCGGTCCCCAGCCCCCCCTCCACTCTACCCCCGTATCAAACGTCAGGGTGCCTGAATTTAGTACATACCCCCAAGTTGATGGTCAATGGCAGCGTGGAATTCAATCACAGGGACCCTCTCCATTAAATGCACCTTCCCCTCCTCAAGGGTTGACTCCAGATTTGTTGTTTCGGCTTGAGATGGCCAAGGTTGAGGCTGCCGAGAGACAGGCTAGTGTGCAGGCTGAGGCTGCAGAGAGAACAGCTATACGAGAGGCTGAACTGCAGGCAGAGTCTACTAGGTATCGGGCTGACAGGGAGCTGGAGAGATCTCGAGTGGAGGTAACAGGGCAAAATATTGGGGGAGGTAACAGACATCGGAACCAATCTTTGTCGCACCTGTTGAAGCTAGTCCCTGTATTTGATGAGTCGGGTGTCACCGAATTTTTCATGAGATTCGAGAAGAAGTGCCAGGAACACCAGTGGCCTGGGGAGAAGTCGGCAGCCCTTGTTTCCTCTAGACTTGTGGGCAAGGGACTCGAGGCTTATGATGCATTGCCTATAGAGTCTTGTATTATCTATGAGGAACTCAAGGAGGCTGTCCTGAGAGCATACGAACTACAACCAGAGACGTACAGGTTGAAGTTCCGGGGTGTTACCAAGGGTCGGGAGAGCACCTTTTTGGAACATGCCCGGGAGCTGTCCGATGCTTTTGGGAATTGGCTGAGGTCGGAGAAAGCTACTACGTTTGACGACATTAAACAGTTGGTGCTTTTAGAGCAGTTTTTCAAATGCACGGGCGGCGACCTAACGTTAAACCTGAAAGAAAAGCAACCAAAAACTCTACAGGAGGCAGCTGAGATGGCTGACCTCCGGCTATCACTAATTCGTGGGTGCGGGTCTGCCCAGCGTAGTGAGGCAGGTAACAAGGGGCGTGACGCCCCACCCCCCCGAGTTAGTGATATACCTTATGCAAACAAGTACAAGAGCCATGATACCAAGACTGACCACAAGACTAGCACCGTCCCGTTTAAGAAGGGGCCGGGCCCTTCCCAGTACCAAGGGAAGCCCAAAGGGGAGTTGGAGTGTTATCATTGTCATAAAAAGGGGCACTTTGCAAGAGTCTGTCCTAGCAAACCACCTACAGCAGCTGTGTCTTTGGCCTGCAACATTGGTGTGTCTCCGAAGTCGTCTGAGTTTGCCCGGGGCAGTTCGTCAGAGGCTGAGGCACAGCCAATGCAGAAGCACCTGGGAGGCTCGAACCCTGCTCAGGATGTTTTTTGCGACCATAGAGGGCGGGGTTGCGTGATGTGGGCGGGGCGCAAGTATGGAGTAGAGGTCTTGCGTGATACAGGTGCTTCCCAGACTCTGATGAAAAACTTGACTGGCTACCCTATAAACGCGGCTCGGGTGGTAGTGGTGCAGGGTATTAATGCAACTCGGTCATACCCGCTGGTGTGGTTGGAGTTGGAGGTGGATGGTGTGGCACGTGAATTGGATGTCGGGATTGTGGAGGAACTGCCAGTGGAGGGCGTCGACCTTCTTCTCGGCAACGACTTTGCAATGCCCGCTTCTGAGGTTCTACCCTTAGTCGTTGCCGAGAGGCCGGCCGACGTGAGTAGGGAAGAGCAAGAGTGGGTCGAGCGGTGCCAGACACAACCCATGGCGTGTGTTGTCACCCGAGCTCGGGCAGCTAAAGTGTCACAGCCTAGTCCTCCGTCTTCAGACCAGCGGAGGAACGATCAACAGGAGGAGGCTAAAGCTGGAGTTGGTGTTAAGAGTTTTGACTTGGCGGCTCTCCTGGGTGATTCAGTATTAGCACCATTACATAATTCTGGAGTAGCCCCTGGGCCTGTCATCGAGAGTGACGAGGCTGGGCATGACGAGTCTCCACGACAGCAACGTTATGTACATCGAGAGAGACAGAGGGAGCAGCCCAGTATCGGGGAAGGTCATGCACTGCTCCGGGAGCAGTTAGATCGCTTGGCACCCTCAGATATACGTCGGTTGCAACTAGAGGACCCTGAGCTCCAAACGTGTGCTAATGGAGCTGTAGAGCTCGACGAGGACGGCGATGCACAGCCAGGAGATTTTTTTTATTTAGAAGGCATCCTCTACAGGCGTTTTCAAGACCCTAAACGTAGTTGGCAAGAGGGGTCCGGAGTAGTGGACCAGTTGGTGGTGCCACGGGAGTGCAGGGATAGCCTACTGAGGTTGGCGCATGACATACCACTGGCAGGACATCTAGGGGTGAGAAAAACGGTGGCGGCTTTAGAAAAATTGTTTTGGTGGCCGGGGTTGAAGGGGCAGGTGGTAACCTGGATAGCAAGGTGTCATACGTGCCAGAGGGTTGGAAAACCTAACCAAACAATTCCGAGAGCCCCGTTGCATCCCATTCCTGTCAGTGGACCGCCCTTCAGTAAGGTCATCATTGATATGGTCGGACCCCTACCCCCTACTAGTGCCGGTAATAAATTTCTATTAACTATCATGGATGTGGCCACTCGTTATCCTGATGCATATCCAATGAGAAATGGCACGGCGAAAACTGTTGTCCGGAACCTGCTCTTGTATTGCTCGCGGTATGGTTACCCGCAAGAGGTGCAATCGGACCAAGGTTCTAATTTTACATCTAATCTGTTCAAACAAACTATGATTCAGCATGGCATCAGCACTGTCGTCTCTTCTGCGTATCACCCGGAGAGTCAAGGGGTGTTGGAGAGGTGGCACGCCACGCTGAAAAGCATGCTTCGATGTTACTGCGCAGAGAACGGAAAGGATTGGGACCTTGGCCTGCCGTATATTTTGTTCGCGGCAAGAGAAGTACCTGGAGAGAGTCTCGGTTTCAGTCCGAATGAGCTTGTTTTCGGGCATCAGGTGAGGGGCCCTCTCCACATGGTGAAGGAGATTTGGGAGGGTACCGCTAAGCCATGTTCTATGTTGAGATACGTCCTCGAGAGCAGAGAGAGAATGCTTAGAAGTCTGGAGCTGGCCGGGCGTAATTTGGTGAGTTCGCAGGCCCGTATGAAGGACAGGTACGATACTAAGGTGAAACTCCGGGAGTTTCAGGTAGGTCAAGAGGTGTTGGTCCTGTTGCCTTTGTCTGGTCATCCTCTGGCTGCCAAGTACGCTGGGCTTTATCGGGTGGTGTCAAAGATCTCCGATCTAGATTACCTCGTTGCCACTCCAGACCGGAAGAAGCGTAACCAACTATGCCACATTAATTTGTTGAAGGAGTATGTGAGGCACCCACCTGAGTCACTAGCTGTCCCTGTGTTGACCTGCAGCGGTCATGGTGGAGAAGGAGAGGGGGGCAGCAATGATCAGGTGGATGATAACTGGGATTGTCATGTCTCGGCTGATCAGTGGGCGGGGAATTCGAGCCAATGTGCGCATGATGCTCTGGCGCACCTGCCGGAGGAACAGCAGGTGGCAGTGCAGCGCCTGTTCGATTCATACCCCACTGTATTTGCCGAGCACCCAGGCCTCACTACTCAAGCGGTGCATGATGTCGATGTAGGAGAGCACCCCCCTTCAAGTCGATACCTTATCGGGTGCCACCCATTAAACTCCCAGCGCTCAGGGATGAGCTGGAGTATATGCTGGCGAGAGGCTTGATCGAGAAGGGGGCAGTACGGTGGACTTCTCCTGTCACTCTGCAGCCCAAACCTGATGGAAAAGTTCGGTTCTGCATTGACTTTAGGCGGTTGAACGGGTTGACCCCCACCAATGCATATCCTCTTCCCCGGGTGGATGACAGTGTGGATAAGATCGGGAAAGCAAGGTACTTGACCAAGGTAGACCTCGTCAAAGGCTACTGGCAAGTACCACTGTCTGAGTGGGCTAAAGAGGTGTGCGGGTTTGTGGTGGATGGCAGTACTTACCGTTGCAACGTGATGCCATATGGTCTGAAAAATGCACCGGCCACTTTCCAGAGCTTAATGAACGACATCGTAGCAGACATCCCAAACTGTACTGTCTACCTTGATGACGTGATCATTTATGACAACGATTTCCAAAGTCACTGTGAGCACATAGAAGCCTTATTTAGTCAACTTAGTAAAGCAGGCTTGGTGGTTAATCTGGGCAAGTGTGACTTTGTGCAAGCCACGGTGCAGTATCTGGGGTTTGTGGTTGGGTTAGGGCAGGTGAGCCCGCCCCAACAGAAGATACAGGCTATCGACTTGTTCCCCAGGCCGACCACCAAGCGGCAGATCATGAGATTTTTGGGTATGATTGGGTATTACCGCCGCTTTATAAGAGGCTATTCTACTGTGTTAGCTCCTTTGACAGATCTACTAGCCAAAGATAAAAAGTTCCGCTGGGCACCTGAGTGTGAGCAGGCGTTTCGAGTAGTTAAACACCTTTTATGCACTCACCCTATCCTCAGGGCCCCGGACTTTGAACGACCATTTCAGTTGGCGACTGATGCCAGCGGAGTAGGGGCTGGTGCCGTACTTTTGCAGACAGACGAGGAAGGTCTTGAGCATCCAGTCAGTTTCTTTTCAAAGAAATTTAATTCAGCACAGAAAAACTATTCGGTTGTTGAAAAGGAACTGCTGGCAATCGTGTTAGCGCTCAGACACTTTGAGGTCTATGTTCCTGCATATGGGCCAGTCGTGGTAGTGTATACCGACCACCACCCGCTTAAATTCCTCAATCAATTCCACAACCGGAATATGAGGCTGACCAGATGGTCGCTCATGTTGCAAGAGTACAACTTAGACATTCGCCATATTGCCGGTTGTGAGAATGTGATTGCGGACTGTCTGTCGCGGGTGGAGGATCCGGGGTAGGCTACCACAGTATGTTGATATAGCCTCCTGTCTTGGCTCGCGGTGTATTTTTGCGCTGGTGCTTGTTGGCTCACGTGTGTAGCATCAGCGTAGGGTCGCAGGGCAGGAGTTGTTGGCTTTGATTAGAAGAAAATTAGGCTACATCTATAGTAGCCGCCAAAAACAACATTAAAATAAAATATGAAAAATTAAATAAAAACTCTTTCTTTTTAATCATTAATTTTAAGATAATATTGTAGCTGAGTACTGAGTGCAGATGATTTTCCCTCAGTAGGCTGTGCTTCTTAAAGCTCGCTCTGGGAGCACAATGTTATGAATTAATGTATTATATTTGGGAAGGGTGATAAGATTTTTTTATATAAAAATTTTGTATTTTTTTTGAGGAGACTGAGCTTGCATTCCATGAGTGGCAGAGTGGTTAGGAGTGGCAGATTCTAGCGACATTCTGCCTGTTCAGATATGGGCTAATGGTTGAGTGTCCCATATCTTGGGGGGGGTGTGACGCCTCCCGGCGTTAGCAGAATGGTTGCGTGGGGCATTGCAGCTCGCTAGCGCTCGCCAGGATGGGGGGATAGGCTACAGTTGTCCTAGAATGATCTGCTTTATTTCATTAGTGTCGTGTTGCCACAGACAGTCTAGAAATGGTCTTTGTTTTGGTCTGTGACCGCGCCTTATATTTTATATTCGCTATAATATAAATGTTGCTTGTGTGGGAGGCGAGCGAGAGAGTGTGAGGGGGTACACCCGGCAGCGAGGTGAGCTATGACGCGGCTCGCTTGGGCGCTGACGGCGTTGGCGGCCGGGTGGTCAACTAGTCCCTTCCCGTCGCGGCCTCGTGTTCTTTACCAGCTCAGAGCTTGCCTGACACGCGTATCGCCTACATCCTTTGCAATTCTGTCCCCCATACTCGCCACTTTGCATACTATTTCTCTCTCTCGACTTCTCCTTTCTCATTCTCTAATCTTTATTAAACTCAACATCCCTTCTGGTTTCAGCATAGACGTTCACCGTCGACCAGTCGTATTGTACGCGAAGCTCTCAGATATTTCCATGTATTAGGTTAAGGAGGTATTATGCTTCATTGAGGTTTAGAGAGACGGACTTTTCCGTATGTGTCCTCTCTCGGGAAGGTTGTAGACCGGTATATGTCTCCCTTGCAAGGTGTTGAGTGATTCTGCTTGGTTATCTAAAGCTAGACTGGGGGTAAGGTTACTGTGTCGTTGTCTCCGATGTGTGCAGTGTTAGCTAAGCTCTGCACGACATCGACAGGTACTGTGGGAGCCTAAGTTGTCTTCGGGTTGGTTTACTTTGCGAGCACAGCGCTGTGGTGTGAGAGGGCCATAGCCTATCCCTCACAACATAGTGCTGCCTCTTTGTGTTGACTTCTGAGGGATCGCCAGGATAGAGCTAGGTACTAGAGACCTAGATTTATCAAGAGAGCATCCCCGTCATATAACGTAATCTTCATTATACCACCCTTGGACAACGTTAGGCTACGAGCCGCATGCTCGCCCATTGTTGCCCTGCCTTGATACCCCAGCTAGACTTTATTAACTGAGCAGACACTGGTTAGAGATATGCCCCATTATTATATGTAGGCAGCATTATTATTCACGGCAGGTTGTTGTTGAGTTGCAAAACCCTAGTAGGCTGTTGCGTTGTGTCACGAAGCATTTCTTTAGTTGTCGAGCATTACTACCTTTGCGCAGTCTTTATTATTTGCCTGCCTATTATTACTATATGTCCTAGCATTTATTGTGACCCGTATTCTGCATTATAATTGTTCAAGATTCTTTACGAACATCTTCCCAGCATCAGACTTATTTCAGAAGTTTCCAGTTGATGTTGCAGGACTAGCATTGCACTTTCTTTAATACAGGAGTGCCAGTTATTTGAGTATCTACCGTAACGTTAATTAATCACGTTAACTATCTTTTCTTTGTGTAACATAATCGAGTAATCTTTTACTGTTTGAGAATAGGCTGTTTCATTGAGCGTCAGCCTAGTGTGTGTGCACCAGTTACCGAGTCATAGGATACCTCGTTGTCCAGGCACGACTCAGGGCGGTAATGGTGTTTTGTTTTCCAGTGTTTAAGGCAGGGGTTGGATCTAGTGTTACCGTTGTTGCTTTTTGCCATTATCTAGTCCAATGTTGAAGAGCCCTGTGTCTTTGAGAACCTGGATCGTAACACAGGAGGAACACCATCCGGACCGTACATCTTCTTAGTATAAAGCCCAGAGAGGGCAGAAAGTACATCTTTAGAAGATTTTAGGATATTACGCATCAGTAAGTGGGAAAGGGGTGGAGAGGGAGGAATAGGTGGAATATTTTTTGCGAAGGTTTGGGCGAAGAATTCAGCTTTGTCAGAGGAAGAAGTGACGGAAGTGCCAACAGAGTGGAAAAGGGGAGGGAAAGACGAGGAAGAACAATTATTGTAGAGGTTTTTTGGCTACTGTAGATGCCAGAAAGCGTGGGAAGAGCTAAAGTTGGATACTTCAGTGCATATATTATTATTGATGAAAGAGTGTTTGGCGAGTCAAAGAACAGACTTGATCTTGATTCCGGGCAGAAACATAGGAAGAATGAGATTTTTTAGTTTGAAGGCAACGATACCATTTGAATGCTTCCACCTTATTGCAGACAGCAGTAGAACAAGCATAAGTAAACCAAGATTTTTACATTAGTCTGAGAGAAAGAAAATGGAATGTATGCCTCTATGCCCGAGAGGATTACCTCGGTAATGCGTTCAGCACTCTCCGAGGGTCCTCGGCAACGGAAGCAAAAATAATTCCATGGAAGATCAAAGAAGTACTGCCGGAGAGCCTCCCAGTCGGCAGCGCCAAAGTGCCACAAGCGCCGCTAGCTAGGAGGATCAGGTGGCCATATTGAAGAGATAGGACAGGTGACAGAGTAAGTTTATGGCCGGAGGAGCCCAAAGAAGAGAAAAGATCGACAATATAAGAGGAAGGGTTAGAGGTTAGAAACAAGTCAAAATATTGGGCCGATCTCCGAAGTGATCCGGGATATGGGTGGGTTGCTGAACCAACTGCTCTAGGTCATTTAAGATGAAAAAAGATGTAGGCTTGTTCACCAAGTTGGTCATTGGAATGAGAGGAGAGCCATTGGCAGTGGTGAATGTTGAAATCTCCTAAGATAGAGATCTCTGAGAAAGGAGAGATGGATAAGATGTGTTCCACTTTATAGTTTATATTATCAAAGAATTTTGGAAAGTCAGTAGAGTTAGTGGAAAGACAGCACATAAATATTTAGTATGAGAATGACAGGATAGTTTGAGCCATAATCAAAATCGGGAACACAAGAGCAAGTGAATTTGTTGTGCAAGTATCCACAACATCCGCCTTTGGCTTTTAAACTTAGATAGATAAAGTAGGAGGATACAGAGAAAGGACTGCTGGCAGTTGCTGCAGACACCTTAGTTTCAGTGAGGAAAGGAAGATCAGGTCTGTAGGAGGAGAGATGGCTTTCCACAGAGGGAAAATTAGAGGAAAGGCAATGAATATTGCAGAAGTTAATAGTAAGAGTATCAGGCTGTGGTCCAGAGAATTTTGAGGGGTCGTTAGGGGAAGGTCGGGCGAGTGTGGGGGCATTTATGGTCACTCCCCCCCCCCCCCCCATCCCCTAGCTGGGGACTCTGAGGCTGGGCCATTTTTGTTACTCATTATTTAGGGATTTTTTTGTGGCAGAAAGAAGTGTGGTGTGCTTGTTTAGTGTAGTGAAGTAGATAGGAGGAGGAGGTGTTTGTGAGAGCCAGCTGGATCACTCTGTGTGGGTGAGGCGCAAACAAAATCAGTAAGGGAACCCAGACAAATTAAACAGGAGTTCCAGCAACTCCTTTTCAAATGCTTATAGGCCTCCCCTGGGTATTGCCCTGCTCGATTGGTGTCTACAATCTCCCCAATCATTAATATATGTTTCGATCTAATCAGCTGTACGTCAATAACATATATGATATAAGGGGACGTTATGGTATTATTGCTATTATTATTTTGTTTTCATTTCTAACGGTACATATAGTTGTCTCCGTTTGTTCCCTAGACCTCTGGCAAGCGCTCTATTGAAGAAAAAAAAAATCAAAATAAAAAAATACCCCCAAGATCCCCCTTCGAGATAAATTTATACATTTTTTGGTAGAAAAATGTCCCGGCCGAAGGCCAATTCCCCAAAACTTACAGGCTCGCTATCGTTCGCCAGGAATAAATCAACACCTAAATTGTGCGAAAGGTCTTAAAATCGCCAAACTAATGGGGCAAATATCTTAAAATGTCATAACTAATAGAGGTAAACATGAAGGAGAAGGGGGTTCAGGAAAATACAAATGTATGTATGTATGTATGTATGTATATACTCAGGCACATACCCCATTGCTGGGGGTGGCCGACTCGAGACAGTGCCCGAACAGAAACAATATTCAAGGGTTCTAATTCTCAGGGTCCGGGACTACTTTCGTGTTCCCTCGCCCCTTTCTCTGTCTCGATGAGTAGGAGAAGTTTACAAGGGGAGGAGGATTCCTAGCCTCCTGACCCCAGAAGGAAAAGTAGGACAGTAAAAGAGACATCCAGAAACGGCTAAGGTTGAGTAGAGGATGCCAAACCTCACTCTGGATAGGACCAGCCCTCACCTTAATGCTTAACTCTTTCAGAAGACGATGACGCCATGTTATCATGCTATCATTAGATGATTTTATTCAGGTTTGGAAGAACGCTTGGGAGTTAGAGGGTTAATTGAAATAGTGTTTTCGCCATTTGATTCCTGCAGATCCTTCCTAAGCGGTATAAAATCGCCTAATGGTAACCAGAATATAATATGAAATAGCATCATAAGTACTGAAGGGGTTAAGGGGAGGTTTTTAATGTGTTCCCTAGACCTCCATCAAGCTTAACAAAAACATCCCCTAGACACCCTTTCAAGATAAATTTGTAAAAATGTTGGCAGAGAAATGTCCCGGCCGAAGGCCGGTTCCCTTTAAATTACAGGCCCGCTATCGCTCGCTAGGAAAAAATCGACACGTAAATGGCACGAAAGGTTGTCAAATTGACAGAAATGGGGCGAAAGTTCCTAAAATCGCCATTCTAATAATGAGAACGTCTTAAAATCTCAAAACAATGGGGCTAATTATGAGGGAGCAAGGGGTCCAGAAAAAAACTCTCAAGTGGAAATCTCTCCTTGATGAATATGAAATGACTTTAATAAGAAGAGGACTAGCAAACTCGTAATAAAACTCATCTTTATTTTCATATTTGAAGACGTTTCATAATCTGTCAATAATAATTAACATATCGGCATGTAAAATACTAATGACTTTCATGAATATATGTTGATATCCTGTATATAGAATTCCATAAAAAAAAGGTCTTAAGGGGAATGTTTCATTTTTTGGTAGATTGTTTTCATTTATTTAGTATGTTTCCAGTTTCCTCCCTAGACCTCCATCAACCTTAAAAAAAAAAAAAAAAAAAATCCCCTTCATGATATATTTATACATGTTTCGGTAGAAAAATGACCGGTTCCTCCTAAATTACAGGCTCGCTTTCGCTCACCAGATCAAAATCGACACCGAAATGACACGGTTTTAATTTTGACAAAGAAAAAGGGCGACAGGTCTTAAAATCTAAGAACAAATGGGGACAAACATGAGGGAGAAAGGTGTCCAGAAAAATAGACCAACTCCCCTTAAGTGTTACGAATTTCTGTCAACTTCTGTACAGTAACTTATATATGTGTACTGTATATGTAGACTACTTTGAGTATGTATATGTAGACTACTTTGAGTATGTATATGTAGACTACTTTGAGTATGTATATGTAGACTACTTTGAGTATGTAGACTACTTTGAGTATGTATATGTAGACTACTTTGAGTGTATATGTACTACTTGAGTATGTATATGTAGACTACTTTGAGTATGTATATGTAGACTACTTTGAGTATGTATATGTAGACTACTTTGAGTATGTATATGTAGACTACTTTGAGTATGTATATGTAGACTACTTTGAGTGTATTAGACTACTTTGAGTATGTATATGTAGACTACTTTGAGTATTATATGTAGACTACTTTGAGTATGTATATGTAGACTACTTTGAGTATGTATATGTAGACTACTTTGAGTATGTATTATGTGTTCGCGCTATACAAGTTGGGGGGGGGAGTTAATAGTATGCATTAATCTACGTGAAGGTGTGTGTGTGTGTGTGTGTGTGTGTGTGTGTGTGTGTGTGTGGATGCAGTGACAAAGCATATGTAACGAATGAATGGCTATGAAAAAACAAAAACCAGGTTCTTATATAAAAGAAAATGCAAACTTACATCCATAGCGTAATAATGGTAAGATATGTATTATTCATAACATCGAGAAAGGAATGTATCGTATGGAGATGTTTTTTTATTTTTTTCCTGTGGATGAGGGAGACAAAAGGCAAAACTGCCTGTGACGAGTGCCTCCCCCAGAGTTGAAAGAGTGACAGGGCCAACATCAAGGAATGTTCGAGCCAAAATGTCTGGACACACGGAGTTTGAAGCAGTTTAAGTCATAGGATTATGCTGATAGACTTCCTAAAATGCTAGAAACCATATTCTAAGAAGAACAGGAACAGGCTAAAAACTAAGATGAAATAATTGAACATAAATATAAAGACATTACAAAACAGTGAACTTAACCCTTTCAAGATACGATGAGGCATTTCTTTTTCTATTTTCTGGCAACTATTAGAAAATTTAATTCAGCTTAGGAAGGAATTGTGGGATTGGGAAGGTTACATGAGACAGTCTGTACCCTCTTAATTTACACAGATCCTTGCTAAACTGTAATAAATCGTTTAATGATAGCCCGAATAATGGTTTAATGCGTCATAATCCCCAAAGGGTTAACTAATGGTCTCTATAAACCCCATTGGCTTTTAATAAACTGTTTTTGTGCTAAATTGAATACAAAACAATTTCTAGAGTCATTTACAGTTGCCCAAATAAGTGATGTCGCGGCACCAAGTATATTTCGATCAATAATTGGTATCAGCACTATCTTAGCATTAATTAATCGTTTCGAGTGAGATATACAAACATGTTCCTATCTTTAAACACCCTATTCAACATCTGACAGACATTAATACAGCATACAGCGAGCAAAACGTAACGACAGCGGAGACCCGACTTATTTGGCCAACCATACCCCATTTTTTTGCATAGCAATATTGCTGTCCACATACACCAAATTCGTGTTGCAAAACCATGGAGAGAGAGACACACACACACACACACACACACACACACACACACACACACACACACACACACACACGGATTGGAGCTTGTAATGAGGAGTGATCAAAGAAAACAAAACACAAAACAATTTCTACAAACAGAATCATATTGCCATTCATATCAAAATTCCAAAGTACATTCCACACATACACCAAACGTAAGGGGAGATGGGTCGTTTTTATGGTCCCCTTTCTCCCTCGTATTGAGCCCCATTTGTTTTGAGATTATAAGACGTTCGGCCCATTAGTTTGGCGATTTTAAAACCTTTCGCCACATTTCGTTGTCAATTTTGAGACCTTTCGTGCCATTGAGGTGTTGACATTTTCCTGGCGAGCGACAGCGAGCCTGAAATTTTAAGAGGATCCAGAAAATGTTACAAATTTATCTTGAATTTATCTTAGGGGGTGTTTTTCTAAGCTTGATGGAGGTCTAGTGAGGAAACTAAGAAATAAAGGAATACCTAAATTAATAGACCAAATACCGGTGCCGTCTTTTTAAATTTATGTTCGCTACTATTAGACGATTGCATTCAGTTTCAAAAGGGCCTCCAGCGCCTAACCCTTTGACTACCACAGATCCTTCTTAAACTGCACAATATCGTCTAAATATAGTTAGAATACAATTTAAAAGACGTCGCCGGTACAGAAGGGGTTAAGGGTAGGTTTTTAGTTTCCTCCCTAGGACGTCCATTAAGCTTAAATAAAATACTCCCAAGACTCCCCTTCGAGATAAATGCGTACATTTTTCGGTAGAAAAATGTCCCGGCTGAAGGTCGGTTCCTCCTAAATTACAGGCTCGCTATCGCTCGCCAAGAACACATCGACAACTAAATGACACGAAAGGTCTTAAGCTCGAAAAAAATTGGGCGAAATGTCTTAAAACGCCAAACTAACGTGGTGAACGTCTTAAAATCTCAAAATTAATGGGGCTAAATATGCTAGGGTGTATAGGGGTATTGGAGGGGGTCTGTCTGATCATTATGTAGTAGTAGCTAAGGTTAGGATACAACATAAGTGGGTGAGGAGAGCTGGAGGGAGGCGAGAGGAGGGTGGAATGGTGAGGAGGGTGGAGAGGTTGCAGGAGCAGGAAGTCAGGGAGGAGTACAGGAGAGCAGTGGAAAGTCGACTAGGTGGGTTCGACCTGGAAGTTATGGAGGAAGTGGAGGAGATGAGCAAGGTGTTTAAGGATGAGATCTGTGCAGCATGTGAGGAGGTGTGTGGAGTGAGGAGAAGAGGGAGGGGAGTGAAAGGTACAGCATGGTGGACAGAAGAGGTAAGAATAGCTGTGGAAGAAAAGAAGAAAGCATATAGAGAGTGGTTGGATAGTAGAGGGAATGAAGATTTCGAGAGACAGAAACGAGCGAGGTACGTGGAGAGTAAGAGGGTGGTGAAGAGAGTAGTGAAGGAAAGTAAGAGAAGAGTAGATGAGGAATTTGGAAGGAATCTGAGTGCAAAATGAAGGGAGAGTAAGAAACTGTTCTGGAAAGAAGTCAAGAAAGTTAGGGAAGGTAGCAAGGGAAACAGTAAGGGTGTGAAAGATAAGAATGGGAGAATGCTAGCCGAGAAGCAAGAGAGAGTCGAAAGATGGAGGAAGTACTTCAATGAGTTGCTAAATGTAAGGAATGAAGAGCCAGCAAACATAGCTGGATATGGTATGGGAGGGAGAAGAAGAGAAGTAGTGGAGGAGGAGGTGGGGATCAGGAGGTCAGAAGTGTGGGAAGACTTGAAAAGAGTGAAGTTAGGGAAAGCACCAGGAACAGATGAAGTCTGTGGGGAAATGTTGAGGTATGGTGGTGAGATAGTGATTGAATGGGTATGGAAAATGTGCAAACTACCATGGGAGAAGGGGAGTGCACCCGATGACTGGAAGACTGGCATAATAGTCCCCCTATATAAGGGCAAAGGGGAAAGAGGAGTGTGTGGTAACCACCGAGGAATATGTCTTCTAAGCGTAGTAGGGAAGGTATACAGTAGGGTAGTGATTGAGAGAGTGAGAGTGAGAACGGAGAAATGGATAGGCGAAGAGCAGGGTGGTTTTAGGAAGGGAAGAGGATGTGTAGATCAGATTTTTACCCTGAATTGTGTTGTGGAGAAATATCTGGAGAAGAAACAAAAGGTGTATGTTGCCTTTATGGACTTGGAGAAGGCCTATGACAGAGTGGATAGAGAAGGTTTGTGGAAAGTACTTAGAATATACGGAGTAGATGACAAGTTGCTGAAAGCAGTGAAGAGCATGTATGAAGGTGCAAAGTCGGCAGTACGTGTGGAGAGTGAGCAGAGCGAGTTCTTTGGCCTGAATGTTGGTTTGAAACAGGGGTGTGTGATGTCCCCGTGGTTGTTTACTGTATATATGGATGGAGTCATGAAAGAAATACTATCAAGAGCAGTGGATGTTGGTGTATCCTGAAAAGGGACGGAATTGAGTGGAAGGTACCTATACTGCTGTTTGTGGATGATACAGTTCTGATGAGTGATAATGAATGGGAGTTGCAGGGTCTGGTAAATGAGTTTGGAACAGTGTGCGAAAAACGGAATTTGAAGGTAAATGCGGGGAAGAGCAAGGTTATGGTCTTCGAAAGGGGTGAAGTCACAGAGTGTGAGGTGAAGCTGAACGGTCAGGCTATGGAGATCGTCAACTCTTTTAAGTATCTGGGCAGTGTGTTGAGTAAAGATGGGACTATGGATAGAGAAGTGCGGGGGAGGGTACAACAGGGAAAGAGGGTTGTAGGAATGCCGAAAGCAGTAACAAGAAATAGGGTGGTCAGTATGGAAGTGAAGAAGTCCTTGCATGACAGTGTGGTAATCCCGACACTGACTTACGGAAGCGAAGCATGTACGTTGGTTGAGAGACTCAGACCAAGAGTGAGAGCAGTGGAAATGAATTACTTAAGAAGTGTGTGCGGAGTTACATGGAGGGATAGACAGACTAATGAGGAAGTAAGAAGGAGGTGTGGTGTGGAGGTGGATGTGCTGGAAAGTGTGAAAAGGAACAACTTGAGATGGTTTGGCCATATTGAACGTATGGAAAGCGAGAGAATGACTAAGAGGGTGTACGAGAGCGAGGTGGAGGGACAGAGAGGGAGAGGTAGACCGAATGAGAGGTGGAAGGATGGAAGTACATGAGGAAGTACATGAACGAAGGCGGTGCTGGTTGGGGGGAGGGGCGTCGACTGACTGGGGACAGGGGTGCATGGGGGCGGTTCGTTCGTGGCCACCCCTTCGGGGATCACGGCGTCAGGCAATCGATAGATAGATAGAAATATGACAACAGAAGGAGGTTCGAAAAACAAATCCTTAAGTGAAAATCTCCCCTTAAGTGCCTATAGTTCTCACCTTGAATGACGTTCTCGCTGACCGGATGTTCTGCTAGCTTGGCCAGGTGGAAGATAGCGACCAGGGCCAGGGCAGATACTATGGCGATCACTGCAGTCCGTACCGTCTGTCGAGTCCGTGGCGCCAGGGAGCTGAAAGGAATGTAAACAAATCATTAGAGGAAATTTGGCGCCAGGGGTGATTTATAATAACTTAAAATTGCTCAACTACACACATTTTCTACTGTAACTTCGCTATACTTAGAAGCATTGAATTAATTGAATCCGGGACGCCAGGGAGCTGAAAGTAATGTAAATAAACCATTAGAGAAAATTTGGCTCCAGGGTTTTTTATAGGAGTAGTTTAAACTTGCCCAACTGCATATATTTTCTACTATATATTCATTATACTTAGAAGCTTTGCATTAATTGAGTCCGGGGTGCCAGGGAGCTGAAAGTAATGCAAACGAACTAATAGAGAAAATTTGGCGCCAGGGGGATTTATAGGAGTAGCTTAAAATTGCCTAACTGCATAAATATATTCTCTGCTATACAGTATATTCACTATATTTAGAAGCTTTGAACTAACAGAGTCCGGGGCGCCAGGGAGCTGAAAGTAATGTAAACAAACCATTAGAGATAATTTGGCGCCAAGGATTTTTACAGGAGTAGTTTAAGCTTGCCTTGATGCATATGTGTTTTACTATAAACTCATTATATTTAGAAGCTTTGAATTAACTGAGTCCGGGGCGCCAGGGAGCTAAAAGGATTGTAAACAAACTATTAGAGATAATTTGGCGCCAGGGTTTTTTACAGGAGCAGTTTAAGCTTGCCTTGATGCATATGTGTTTTACTATAAACTCATTATATTTAGAAGCTTTGAATTAACTGAGTCCGGGGCGCCAGGGAGCTGAAAGGATTGTAAACAAACTATTAGAGATAATTTGGCGCCAGGGTTTTTTACAGGAGTAGTTTAAGCTTGCCTTGATGCATATGTGTTTTACTATAAACTCATTATATTTAGAAGCTTTGAATTAACTGAGTCCGGGGCGCCAGGAAGCTGAAAGGATTGTAAACAAACTATTAGAGATAATTTGGCGCCAGGGTTTTTTACAGGAGTAGTTTAAGCTTGCCTTGATGCATATGTGTTTTACTATAAACTCATTATATTTAGAAGCTTTGAATTAACTGAGTCCGGGGCGCCAGGGAGCTGAAAGGATTGTAAACAAACTATTAGAGAAATGTTGGCGCCAGGGAGATTTAAAGGAGTAGCTTAAATTTGCCTAACTGCATAAATATTTTCTCTACTATATATTCACTATACTTAGAAGCTTTAAATGAACTAAGTCCCTGGCGCCAGGGAGCTGAAAGTAATGTAAATAAACTATTAGAGGAAGAGTGGGGGCATGGGGATTTATAGGAGTAACTTAAAATTGCCTAACTACATAATTATATTCTCGACTGAAATGCACTATACCTAGAAGGTTTGATATATCTGAATCCGCAACGCCAGGTAGCTAAAACAAGCATACACAACTATTAGAGGAAGGATGGAGGGAAAGGGATTTATGGGAGTAGCTTAAAATGCCTAACTGCATATAATTCTTAACTGTAAATTCACTATACTTAAAAGCTTTGATATAAATCTAAATCACTGGGGTGAATCGGCGGTGCCAGGAAGCTGAGATAATGAAAACAACCCATTAGAAGAGAAAGCGTGGTGGGGTGAGAATTTGTATGTGTATCCTAAAATCGTCCAACTACTTCTCATATAAATTCGCCACCTTAGAATCTACAATTGCTGCCCGCCTTCCACTGGCTGCCAAGTCCGCGGTGCCAAGGAGAAAATGTAAACAAACCATTAGAGAAAACGCGGCAGCATGAGAATCAATAGGGCTAACTAAAGCATTCCTCAACTACTTGTATCATCGATTTTCGTTAGATTTAAAGCCTTGATATAAACTCCTATTATACTCTTCTGGTAGATAAATTGTTTATCTGTCTTTATAACCAAAACAATTAATTAATTGTACGCCAAATTGGTTATATATGCATTTATCGAACATCGGCGTTCCTCTCGAAGGGTCACGTGATCAAAACAGCTGACTAGCAGACGACACGAGCAAGTTGGTTCTAGGCGGCGAGCCAGAGTGGTAGTGTGAGTGTGAGTGTGAGAGTGGATGCTGGGATAAACACCAGTGGGGCGTCTCTAGCTCTCCACCCAGTACATGGTAAGTAAGAGCGCACATTTATACCAGTCCCCTGTCAAAACACCCGAGGAAATGATACGAGGGGGTGTAGATATTGATTAAATAGCCCGGCGTGGGGAAGGCGTGTCTACCAATTACTAAGATTTACCCTGTCACACGGGATTTACCGATGGGATTTTGAAGGATAATCACGAATATAAACTATACTTCGACCCAGGGTTGTCCAAATGTACTAGGAAAAGGAATATATATCCCTATTCGTCATGACTCGATGGGAAATCTCGGTGACGTAATGCCAAATGCAAACCAAAATCCGATGATAATTTTACAAATGCTTTAATTTTGTAAGTACAGGTAGATATGGACGGTGTACGCAGCACATTACTGCTTCGTAATCAAAGCGGTGTTATCCAAATGTCTTTTTCCATATATCACCACATTCACTTGTCAGGGTATAAAAGTGAACATGTTTCTTTGTTGTTTGATAGACTACAATTGGATTTATTCCAACTGATGTAAATATAAACCCTTAGCAATATAGTTCTTGATACTTAATGGAAAAATATGAATTAATTATGTGTCTGCGTCGTATTAATGCCAAGTTTTCCTAGTTACCAGTATATTTCGTTACAAAATCTACGTAATAGCTGAGTAACCAAGATAACAACATGGCAATTTACCCTCAGCTGGAATAAAACCGATTATATATAGCTCATGCATAAGCAGTTTCAATCATAGAGGAATGTATGGCGTCTAGCGGTAGGCAATAATAGATAGATAGAGAGAGAGAGAGAGAGAGAGAGAGAGAGAGAGAGAGAGAGAGAGAGAGAGAGAGAGAGAGAGAGAGAGAGAGAGAGAGAGAGAGAGAGAGAGAAGATGGTTGATTGTGGTAATGGAATTTATATACTTATGTGAAACAAGATGTCAAACCAGATCAATTTGTTTGAAGATTTGAATGATAAGGATGCTATAAAAGTAACATGAAATAGTATTGTTTGGGCCATGTTATCACTTCTAAGGACACAATTGAACTATAAACCATAATTCTATCTTTACATATACAATTACAAAGACTGATAATAATGGATTCGGCTTCCATTAGACGCACTGATATGAAATTGTTAGTACTCATTAGTTTTCTAAGGATATTTACATTATGAATGAACTTGTCTAAGGTTGAATTAGATACCGGTACACTTTTTTATTGACCGATTCGGAGACAATCTTCCTAAACTGAATATAATCGTGTGACCTTATCCAGAATCTATATAAATCAGTAGCTTTATAGGTATTATATATCTCAATCACATGATGACTGTATGGCCTATATTCTACCTACTTTCAGACGATTTTATTCAGGTTTAGAATGAAAATGGTATAATATATTTTGTTATAAATTTCACCCCAACACCAAACACCTCCAATGAAATTAATGAAAGCATATATGTGATCCACCGGGATCCGAACCTGGGTTGTCACACACAGATTTTTAAACACTAACCATTACACCACCAAGACATTTAGATAATAGACAGACAATAGATTTAAGAAGCATCTCAAGTATCATAGTCTACCACATCTAATATATTTGTATTGAATAACAGTCAACCTTTTGAGTACACTATGACACATTTTTGAGTACACTATGACACATTTCGTCATATTTCGCTATCATAAGACGACTTTCTGCAGCTTAGTAAAGACATATAGTTATCTGAGAAGTACAAACTATCTTCAATAACCCCTTGATTCCCACCTTTCTTTAGTAAACTAACAAATATCGTCCAATGAAAGCAATAGAAATACGATGCTCCTCAAATTATGACTGTATTAATTACCATAACATTTTCATATTAGATTATGTAGTATATTTTATCATAATTCCCAGAAAATTATAATCTACTTAACTCGTTGAAAACCTTCCATAGTTACATAGTAGAAACTAAACCTTATCATAGAAGTTCACAAATACACCATAGTACATACAAATATTTACTTCCTTGGCCGGAACTCAGGGTGGTATTCTTAAACAATTCCTTCCCTTCGGAGCGCTGTTAATTGACGAAATAACCTGAAAAATTACGTTACCTTTAGAAATGGTAACACTAATCATGTAATCTTTCTAAACAACACTCATTCCCATTTATTCGTTCGGTATCAGGCGCTGGGAAGGGAAACAATGGTTTAAGTATACCACTCTCAATCCAATATCTTAGGAGTAAAATGTTGAAGGGAATAAGCACATACCTTATTAGTATAGCAATCACGGTAATGTTATCCGTAATTACATGTATAGTTGAACCAAACATAGATTATGTATCGGTATTGCATGTGTGTAAGCAGCTATGAGCATTTGTAGGAGTTCCAGCTAAGGGGGATGAGTCATAGTACATGTGTAGTGTTGTCCTGTGGTTAACCCCATTGATTATCTGAGTGTTATATGGATGCCCTGGTAGGTACAACTGCCTACGTAAGTTCTGTTTCTCTTGTGATCTTATAAGTGGAATATATAATGCGCATGATTGAATTACGAGTTTAGTTTCTTATTCATGTAGGGACATCGAAAATTGTACATATTTATCTTATAGGGGATCTGGTCGGGCATTTTTTAGTTTGAAGGAAGTCTGAGAAGGCGTTTTTGTTAGCCTAGGGGAAACTAATATACATCGCTCCAAAACGGCAAAGGAAAGCAAAATCCTCAATAATGATTAAACCAAATATCCTAATAACCCTCACGACATAGGACCAGAGAGTCTTAGCCCTTTCAATTCCATACCTTCCTTCTAATAGCCTAAAAATTTACATAGATAGACTGACCACACAAACCTTACAATCCAAGAGGTGGCCAGAATTGAATAAATCTAGTAGAGATGGCAGAACCCCAAATTTAGAGAAGTGGAAAAACTGGATAGTACATCGCAACAGAAGGTACACGGTTATAGTATTAGGATCTCCTCGGTGGCCTAATTGGTTTGGTGTACACTGCTGCACTACTGACCTGGGTTCGAACCCAGGTCAGTAGTGCAGCAGTGTACACCAAACCAATTAGGCCACCGAGGAGATCCTAATACTATAACAGTGTACCTTCTGTTGCGATGTACTATATATATTATATATATATTATATATATATATATATATATATATATATATATATATATATATATATACTGTATATATATAATCATCATCATCAGCCATTACGAGTCCACTGCTGGACAAACGCCTCCCTTAACTCCCATGACTCCCGAGACTTTGCCAGCCATTGCCATGTTACCCCTGCAGTCTTTTCTATCTCGTCTCTCCACCTTCTGTCTGGTTTTCTCCTATCGCACTTTCCTTCTCTTGGGGTCCAGTCAGTTAGTATTTTACTCCATCTATTGTCCACTCTTCTTGCTGCAACATGTCCTGCTCATCTCCACTTCTGCTCTTTAATACTTTCTAGAATATCCTTGACTTTGGTTTGCTCTCTTACCCACGATGCTCTCTTCCTATCTCTAAGTGTTATTCCTAGCATTGATATTTCCATTGCTCTTTGTTCACTCCTAAGCTTATATTCTCCATTTTTTTTTGTTAGTTTCCAAGTTTCAGATCCATAGATCATGGTTGGTAGCACACACTGGTTATAAACGTTATGCTTATAGGCATATTGGTAGTGCACTTTTCATTATGTTCTTCTGTTTGCCGAATGCTTTCCATCCTAGAGTGATTCGCCTTACTATTTCATGTGCATTGTCTTTTGTTAGTTTCATTACTTGGACAAGATAATTGTATTCTTCTACTTCCTCCAGAATTTCGTTATCAATCATAATTATTCTGCATTGAGCCTCATCATTGTGCATAACTTTGGTTTTACACCTGTTCATTTTTAGACCTACTTTGAGACTTTCTTTATTGAGATCATTGATCATTTCCTGGAGTTTGTCTGCTTATCTGAAATTAAGACAATATCGTCTGGAAATCGGAAATGGTCTACATTAATTCCCTTTGATTCCCATGAATTTTTCTGAATGTCCCTTCAAGGCAAGCTGTGCACAGCTTGGGTGAGATTGTGTCCCCCTGACTCACACCTTTCCCAATCTTTATCTTCTTTGTGTCTCTGTGTAATCGGACCACAACAGTGCCTTTATATATTTGCATGTATATTCTCTAAGAGTTGTATATATGTTTAATTTATTCCTTGTTCTTGTAGCGAGTTTGCTATAGCTGTTATCTCTACCGAATCGAAGGCCTTTTCGTAATCTACAAAAGCTAAACAAAGAGGTATATTATACTCTGAGGTTTTCTCTATTAGCTGGTTCATTGTATGGATATGATCCATGGTTGAATATCCACTTATAAATCCTGCCTGATCCCGAGATTGATTTTCATCTAAAATTTTATCTAACCTATTTGTGAGGATTTTAGAGAACAACTTGTAAATAACTGATAACAAACTAATTGGACGGTAGCTGCCGAAATCTTTCTTATCGCCTTTTTTGTGAAGTAGAGTTACTATTGCATTGCACCAAGCTTCTGGAACAACCCGCTCACACAAACATTTGGTGAACAGCTGAGATAATCTACACTGGACCTCATCTCCAGCATCCTTCAGAAGATCACTTGTTATCCCATCAATATATATATATATATATATCAATACATACATACAAGCTTAAAGGCCGTTTTGTCCACAGAGAATGTGGTAACAGTCTCACGTCCTAAATGGCGGCTTTCCAGGCAGCCTCTGTTGTCAAGTTCTTTGTTTTTAGATCGGAACGGAGTACCTGATCCTACGTCATTCTAGGTCTACCCCTACGCGCAGCTCCCCCCACGTTCACAGTCCGGCATTTATTCACCTAATTCTGACCATCCAATCTCTCCACGTGTCCAAACCATACAAGTCGGTTTGTGCGCATCACTTCACTGACACTCCTAATGCCCATATGGATGCCTTCTTAATTCCTCGCTTGATACCTCGTCCCTGAGGTTAACTCCACATATCCATCTCACCATTCTCTTCTCATTCCGTTCCATTCTATTGATATCCTTCGCTTTAACCGGCCACGTCTCCGAGGCATAGGTCATCCCACTCCTAACACATGAAGTATACACCTTCCCTTTAAGGTGAAGTAGAAGTCCTTTCATGGTCAGGAGTGGCAACAGCTCTCTAAACTTCCCCTACCCACTTCTGACTCTAGCAATGGACTAGCAGCGCCACCTCCGGCGGAAACCGTATCACCCAAATAGCAAAATTTATTCACACACTCCAGCATTACACTGTCGAAATCAACATTAACAGGTGGGTCATTTAACACACGTTCTCCCTTGCACACTACACATTCAAAGTATATGATTCTCGTCAAAGGTCCTCTAGCCCCACTACATCTCTTGTGTACCCAGTCACTACAGACGCAACATATAATTGAGTTACTTCCCACTCCCTTCCCACATACTTGGCATGGATAGTAGCCGCTTCTTTTCATAGTACCGCGCCCTACTCCACATATCATGACCTTTGTTTTATCTATGTTTACTCTTAGACCCTTGTCTGCCATACCCTCCCTCCATCTTTTGAATTTTGTCTCTGCTTCCTGCGCACTATCTGCGATAAGAACTAGGTCATCTGCATATAACAGCTCCCATAGGAGTTCTGTCCTAAAGTCCCTTGTCAGAGCCTCCAGGTCCAAAATGTACAGTAATGGGCTCAACACTGAACCTTGGTGAACTCCAACTTTCACTGGGAACTCTTCGCTCAGAACCCCATTCACTCTAACTACTACCGGTGATCCCTCATACATTCTTATTACCACACGCACCAACCACTCTTCTACTCCGAGTTTTTTCATAGCCCACTGCATTGCTTCCCTTGGCACCCGGTCAAAGGCCTTCTCCAGGTCTACAAAAACTAGGTATAACTCCCTGTTTTTCTCTAAGAACCTCTCCTGCAGTTGCCTATGAATGAAGACAACATCAGTAACTGTTGTGCCACGTCCCGGCATAAATCCAAACTGCATGTCGCTGATGGCAACACTTTTCCTGATCATTTTGCTGACTTTCATGACTTGGTCAAGCATTTTCAAACGCCTATAATTAGGAGTGTAGAAGTTTATAAGTGAATCCGTTTAGGTGTAAGGCCGTTTAGTAGTAAGGCCATTTAAGAATGAGGCCGTTGAGGAGTGTGGCAGTTTAGGAGTGTGGCCGTTTAGGAGTGTGACCGTTTAGGAGTGTGGCCGTTGTGGAGCGTGGCTGCTTAGTAGTGAGGCCGTTGAAGAGTGTGGCTGTTTAAGAGTGTAAGCGTTGAAGAGTGTGGCTGTTTAGGAGTGTGGCCATTTATGAGTGTGGCCGATTAGGAGTGTGCCCATTTAGGAGTGTGGCCATTTAGAAGTAAGGCCGTTTAGGAGTGTGGCCGTTTAGGAGTGTGGCTGTTTAGGAGTGTGCCCATTTAGGAGTGTGGCCATTTAGGAGTGTGGCCGTTTGGGAGTGTGGCCGTTAATGAGTGTGCCCGTTTAGGAGTGTGGCCATTTAGAAGTAAGGCCGTTTAGGAGGGTGGCCGTTTAGGAGTGTGTCTGTTTAGGAGTGTGGCCATTTAGAAGTAAGGCCGTTTAGGAGTGTGGCCATTTAGGAGTGTGGCCGTATAGGAGTGTGGCCGTTTAGGAGGGTGGCTGTTTAGAAGTAAGGCCGTTTAGGAGTGTGGTCATTTAGGAGGGTGGCCGTTTAGGAGTGTGCCCGTTTAGGAGTGTGGCCATTAAGAAGTAAGGCCGTTTAGGAGTGTGGCCATTTAGGAGTGTGGCCGTTTAGGAGTGTGGCCGTTTAGGAGGGTGGCCGTTTAGGAGGGTGGCCGTTTAGGAGGGTGACCGTTTAGGAGGGTGGCCGTTTAGGAGTGTGGCTGCTTAGGAGTGTGGCCATTTAGAAGTAAGGCCATTTAGGAGTGTGGCCATTTAGGAGTGTGGCCGTTTAGGAGGGTGGCCGTTTAGGAGTGTGGCCATTTAGAAGTAAGGCCGTTTAGGAGTGTGGCCATTTAGGAGTGTGGCCGTTTAGGAGTTTGGCCGTTTAGGAGGGTGGCCGTTTAGGAGTGTGGCTGTTTAGGAGTGTGACCATTTAGAAGTAAGGCCGTTAAGGAGTGTGGCCGTTTAGGAGTGTGGCCGTTTAGGAGTGTGGCCGTTTAGGAGTGTGGCTGTTTAGGAGTGTGACCATTTAGAAGTAAGGCCGTTTAGGAGTGTGGCCATTTAGGAGTGTGACCGTTTAGGAGTGTGACCGTTTTGACCTACATCAGCACCCAAACGCTATCTCGTGTAAATAGCAAATGAAGTTGTCGTAATATATTCCTTCAAGGGGGCCGTTTGGGGATAGTTATGAGAGAGAGAGAGAGAGAGAGAGAGAGAGAGAGAGAGAGAGAGTACAAAGGAGTACAAAGGAAATCAAGCAACAACAGATCTAGTGACCCTTCTAGGCTGCTTGTCCTCCAAATCACTGAGGATCAAGTGTCCAAACAGTGGTTTAGAGTGGGTAAGGGAACATTGGAAAGGGAACTACTGCCCTGCCACTAACGTGGCAGGACTAGGAAGTTAGTAGGGGACATATGGGTTAGTAACTGAGGGAGGATAAAATAAAGTTATTCATTTACAAACGCAGTCAGTCGCGGGTTTGATGCGAGATATTTGTCTAGGCGGAATTTAAATGAATCAACGGTGCTGCAGTCTATAACGTCTCGGGGAAGCCCATTCCACAAGTTGACAACTCGATTGAAGAAGAAATTCTTAGATTCGTGTGAGTTAAAAGATTTACCAATAATTTTGCAACCGTTTCCCCGCGTGTAATTAGATTGGTCGATAGTGAAGTACTTACTACAGTTTTTACTAGAGAGAGAGAGAGAGAGACACAGAGAGCGAGAGATGACTCATAATTATACCAAAATTATATCTAATTATATCATAAACTGGTGTGCAGAATTAATGTATATACAATATATTAATATAATTTTATCTATAGCCATTATCGGTGCCTAATACGCGTATATATACCGTATAATGTACAGTATATATATATGTGTGTGTATATACTGTGTATATCTATCTATCTATCTATTTCTCTCTCTCTCTCTCTATATATATATATATATATATAAATATATATATATATATATATATATATATATATATATATATATATATATATATATATATATATATATATATATATATGTAGAGAGAGAGAGAGAGAGAGAGAGAGAGAGAGAGAGAGAGAGAGAGAGAGAGAGAGAGAGAGAGAGCAAGAGTTATAATGATAAGTAGATAGACATATTATATGGATTAAAGCGTTGCGTTACTATCCAACACACTTTGAAAAATATTTGTATAAAAAGGGTATATAGAAACATCCATAATAATCAAATCACTTAAAGGTATATCAGTGGTAATAAACCTATTTAGTATAAGACAATTAAAAGGTAAATCACAATCAATATATCTTTGTCATACTGTTTGTAACTATAGCCTTGATTGTTTACATTGCATGTTGTTGTCACGAGTTGAGAGCTACCACGTGGTGTGTGAGTTGGCAAGTGCATCCCAGCTGGTGATTATGTTTGGGGGCTATGTTTAGATTGGCTGACATCACACCCACACCAACTGTACACCACAGTATTATAGCAGTACCACAATACCATACCATACCACCAAGTTGTCACCATAACCAAACCACACCACAACCACCACACCACACTCCCATACCACATGTAACTACCACATCACCACTACACCACCCCTACACCACACTACCATATTAAACTACCACATCACTACTGCACCAACCACACCACAACCACCACACCACATTACCATACCACATGTAACTACCACATCACCACTACACCACCACTACACCACACTACCATATTAAACTACCACATCACTACTGCACCAACCACACCACAACCACCACACCACACTACCATACCACATGTAACTACCACATCACCACTACACCAACCACACCACAACCACCACACCACACTATCCTACCACATGTAACTACCACATCACCACTACACCAACCACACCACACTACCCTACCACATGTAGCTACCACATCACCACTGCACCAACCACACCACACTACCCTACCACATCACCACTACACCAACCACACCACACTACCCTACCACATGTAACTACCACATCACCACTAAACCACCACTACACCACACTACCATATTAAACTACCACATCACCACTGCACCAACCACACCACAACCACCACACCACCTACCACCTACCACTAACTACCACCACATCACCACTACACCACCACACTACCATATTAAACTACCACATCCCCACTGCACCAAACACCACACCACACTACCCTACCACATGTAACTATCACATCACCACTACACCACCACTACACCACACTACCATATTAAACTACCACATCACCACTGCACCAACCACACCACAACCACCACACCACACTACCCTACCACATGTAACTACCACATCACCACTGCACCAACCACACCACAACCACCACACCACACTACCATACCACATGTAACTACCACATCACCACTACACCACACTACCATATTAAACTACCACATCACCACTGCACCAACCACACCACAACCACCACACCACACTACCTTACCACGTGTAACTACCACACCACCACTACACCACACTACCATATTAAACTACCACATCACCACTGCACCAACCACACCACAACCACCACACCACACTACCATACCACATGTAACTACCACATCACCACTACACCACACTACCATACTAAACTACCACATCACCAACCACACCACAACCACCACACCACACTACCCTACCACATCACCACTACACCACCACTACACCACACTACCATATTAAACTACCACATCACCACTGCACCAACCACACCACACTACCCTACCACATGTAACTACCACATCACCACTACCCCACCACTACACCACACTACCATATTAAACTACCACATCACCACTGCACCAACCACACCACAACCACCACACCACACTACCCTACCACATGTAACTACCACATCACCACTACACCACACTACCATATTAAACTACCACATCACCACTGCACCAACCACACCACAACCACCACACCACACTACCCTACCACATGTAACTACCACATCACCACTGCACCAACCACACCAAACTACCATACCACATGTAACTACCACATCACAACTACACCAACCACACCACAACCACTACACCACACTACCCTACCACATCACCACTACACCACCATCACACCACATTAAACTACCACATCACTACTACACCACAACCACACCACACTACCTTATTAAACTACCACATCATCACTACACCACACTACCATACCACATTTAACTACCACATCATCACTACACCACCATCACACCACACTACACTACCACATTAAACTAAAATATCACCACTACACCACTATAACTACCACACTATAATTATTCCACATCAAACTACCATATCACACCACATTAAACTACCACATCACCATACCACCACCACCACAACGTGCGTCTCGTATATTCTTATTATTAAAGCTAACAATATTAATACGTTTACTTACAGCATAATACAAAAAAAATATTAATAATGAAAAATATACCAAAAAACCTTATTAATAATGAAAAATACAACACATACACACACACACACACACACACACACACACACGCACACACACACATATCCCCCACCCCACCCAAAAAGTAAATAATTATACTGTATATATAAATACACAAATAGAAAGAAAACAAATAGTCGGGCTAAGAGGCAGACTAGGATAAGTGGAGGACGATGATGTCACACTCTTAAGGGAGCCAACCTCGCTTTATTTTATCTTTCTTTCCCTCTCTCTTTGGCTTTTATCCATTTGCCCCCATTCAGCCTACTGTTTTAAGACGTTTACGCCCATCCAGGAGTCAATATTTTTCTGGCGAGCGGTAACGAGCCAGCACATGTATATATTTTTTTTGACAGCAAGCTAAATATGTAAAATTTTTGATAGAATAATGTCTCCGGCGAAGCCGGATTTCTCCATACAATGCTGGCTCGCTATCGTTCGCCAGGAAGAAATCAACACCTGGATGAGGATAAACGTCTTAAAACAGTTGACTGAATAGGGCTGAACGGATACAAGCCAGGGAAAAATAGAAAAGGAGATACAAATAAAAACAAACGGTGACCCCCCTTAAGGGTATCACATGAGATTCTTTGTCGTCAATTTGCTGTAGCTCAAGTTTTCCCGGTAATATTTTGGGATTCTTTTGCACTAGGATCGAGAACTAGACTGCATATTAATAACTCTAGGTGGCAAAGCTATCTACAAATTTGACCTTTAAATTTGCTCGTGTAATTATTATGTTTTTTCCACCAATCCACTTCACATCTAAACTGAATTAATGAAATCAACAAATACATGTGGCACTCCAAGGACTAGAACCTAGGATACTCGCATCGAAATTCCGCGCACTTATGCATTACGCTATCAACTTGACTCTCGCGTTCAGCTGGTGTCACACGAGCGATTTTTCCATCAATTTCTACGGGCAATTGTAGTTAGACCGCTTCAAAATTTACGCTTTATCAGAATTCAACCACCTACGAAATCTACCCCAAGTCTAGTTTCCGATACCAATGCATAAAAGTCCTAAAATATATATAATAATTTAAGCTTGATCAGAATTTAGACACTTAACATAATCTATCCCAAGGCTCCACCCTGTTTCTTTTCAACGGACGGTAAATTGCAAAGTTCCCATCAAGATTGTTCAGTTATTTTGAAGATTTTGTAGTGAAATGTGGTGCAAATTATATACACTTGATCTTAATGTGATGCAGAGACATAGCGGTTTCACATGTTTCCATTAAGTATCAATACATTGGCTGCTAAGGGAGTCAATTTACCGCAGGATGAAATGAAACAAAGTATAGTTTCCGATACTAATGCATAAAAGTCCTGAGTTATTGCCAGAAAAAAGCTTGCTCGTCGAAAAATTGCTGGAAAAGGCGCTCGTGTGACAGCGGGTATAAGGTAATCTGCCCCCCCCCCCCTCCCCTCCCCTTGACACCTTGGTAAGAGACACACACACACGCCCATCACAGAAGCCGTACGGTGGGCGTGTGTAGGGGGCCGGTGTGCGAGTGTGGTGGGGGGAGGGGAGGTGGGAGGGGGGGGGGGGAGAAAGGAGAGAAGGGAGAGGAAGGTAGGGGAGAAAGGAAGAGGAAGAGATTCGAGAAAGGAAGAGAGGGGAGGAGAGGTAGGGGAGGAGGAGGGAAGGAAGGGGAATTAGGGGGAAATGAAGGGGAAAGAACAGTAGAGAGGGAAGGGGAAGGGGAAGAAAGGTAGGAGAGGAGGGGGGTTGCAAGACAAGTAGGGGAAGGGGTGAGAAGGGAAAAGGAAGGGGAGGGGAGGGGAGGTAGATGAGGGGGAGGTAGGCGAGGGGAGGAGAAGGGAAGATAAGGGGATGGAAGAGAAAAGAAGGAAGGGGTGGAAAGGAAGGGGTGGTAAGGAAGTGGTGGAAAGGAAGTGGAAGGGAGGCCTGAGCCTTTTGAAAGCGAGCTCTCTTAACAAGGCACCCTATATTTTGCACTCGGATATCTCCATATAACATCAATACTATTCAGGCTAAATATATCAAAAACTATACTAAAGGAATGATTAAATTTTGGGATCATTATTACTGTTATATAAATATAAATATACAGTATAATACAGTATATACACATACGCACACATATACATACTTGGGTACATAAACATACATATATACACACATATGTAGTGTCCATACACACACACACCCACACACACACATATGCATACACACGTACACGTACACGTACTGTATACACATTATGCACACACAATACATACATTATGCAGCACGTTTTAACTCGTGTATAATGTTTTCATATTATATACTGTATTTATTTCACACAAAAAAAAAAATCTTTTGAAGTTGTACAAAGTGGGGTTTTTCGTATCATAATTGGTAATTGGTTCCAGAATTTGACACTTAAATAATGGATTGAGGTCTGTGATTGACTTAAATAATGGATTGAGGTCTGTGATTGACTTAAATAATGGATTGAGGTCTGTGATTGACTTAAATAATGGATTGAGGTCTGTGATTGACTTAAATAATGGATTGAGGTCTGTGATTGACTTGATAACATTAGCGGGATTTCTAGTTGATTATTATTTCTAAGGAAGGGGAGGCGGAGGAGAGGAGGCGAAGGGAGAGGAAGAATAAAAACATACAGTATACATGTATACATACATACATACATACTGTACATACATACACGTATGTACAATCGCGGTCATTACTGCTGATATACTGTATACGGTACATTTAAAACAAAAATAGGTTGAACTGAAAGTCTTTATAGTTCACCCTGGAAGGTTATTCACTTCCAACTATTTTCATGTACGGAAAAATTCCGGAGGGTGGAGAGAGAGCTTTCATCTTTGCTATGCTTTCCTTCCACTTTCCCTTACTCTCAGGAGATTTGCACTCAGTTTAAGGATTAAGTCCTGGCCACCTCGCTGTGATCATAAGATCTGTGTGGCCAGTGTATCTAAGTAAATCTATGCAAATCACTATTTCTCCCAAAGAAGTGAGTGATGAAGGTTAGTGGGATTAAGACAAGTTACAGGAGGTGAAACACAAGACATCTCTCTCTCTCTCTCTCTCTCTCTCTCTCTCTCTCTCTCTCTCTCTCTCTCTCTCTCTCTCTCTCTCTCTCTCTCTCTCTCTCTCTCTCTCTCTCTCTGTATGTGTGCGTGTGTGTGTGTGTATGTTCCCACCAGTGAGAGATTGTCCATATGTCAAGATAAAAGATAACACTATGGTCCGATTGAGATAACAGAAGGTTAAATGAATGCGTGGAGGTAGAAGTTATTAAGGGGGGATGGGCTGGTTTTTCTGACCCCCTTCTCCCTCTTGTTTAGCTCCATTGCTTTTTAGATTTTAAGACGTTCGGCCCATTAGTTTGGCGATGTTAAGACTTTCCGCCCCATTAAGGGGTTATCACACTGGGCCAATTCTCGTCACTCTTCAGCAAAAAGTGGAGCTACCGTCAATCTCCAGCACAAATCTCACCCTTTGATGGAGCTAGGATGCTTCCAGCACTGGGTGGGAAGCTCCAGTTTTTGATGGAGGTAGATTGTCAGCCTCTTTACAGCTCGCATTTAATCTCATTGATATCTCAAGTATATGACGTCGAAATATATATTTTGCTACATAATTGTGTGTTTTGATTGTGAGAAGGGCTGCGGATAGACATAAACTAAGTGAATTAATGCTAAAATAGCTACACCACTTGCAGCTAAATAACCACTTCCTATACCTACGCCACGGCGATTGGTATGAAACGAAAACATTCGGTTGTGTAGCAGGAGGAACTGTTTTTCAGATGCCTATTTACTAAGAATCATTGAACAATATATTTAACCTAGCCTAACCTAACCTAGTATATTAGTGGACTATTTATGAATGTAAAATGTAAAAATATATTGTAACATTACCAAATTATTGAGATAAATACAGGTCTACCCGCATACACAGGATTATGCCTACAACCTCCGAAAAGTTCAAAATGTTTCCTCATATATGCTCCAAATATAAAACATTATCACGCAAACTTGTAGATTGAGTCATATTGAAATATAATTGTCGATATAAATCCATATTACTCTAAATTATTGGTGAAACAGCACAATATAAACGATCGTTTAGTGCCGAGGTAACGACAGGGGCTCCGTCAGGCTATAGCCTATACCGGTATTTTGCGAAAAACTTCCTCATAGCTACTTATATAAGCTTCACACGCAAAACATAGCAACATTAACGTATAGATTGGGTCCTATTACACAAAGTTTGTCAATATCAATCCATATTATTCTACAGTTTAAGTGAAACCACTGTTCTATAGCCTACGCCACGGCGATTGGTATGAATCGAAAAAGTTCAAAATATAAATTTCCTCATATAAGCTTCAAATTTAAAAACAAATTACACTAACGTGTAGATTGAGTCATATTACATTATAATTGTAGATGTAAATTCATATTACTATACATTACAGTATAGGTGAAACGGACCAATATAGGCTAAGGTCGGACGTTGTTATTGTTGTGTCGGAGACTCACGCAGCCAGGACGCTTGGCGTGTGATAGAATTTGCTGGCGCTACTGACTGGAAACGGAGACTGGAGATTGGAGATTGACGAGAATTTGGCCCAGTGTGATAACCCCTTAACTTTGTCAATATTAAGACCTTTCGTGCCATTTAGGGTTTTTCATGGCGAGCGATATCAAACCTGTAATTATAGAAGGAAACGGCCTTTGGCCACGACATTTTTCTACCGAAAATTAAAAAAAAACAAAATCTTAAAAGAGGGTCTAGGGGTGTTTTGTTTAAGCTTGATGGAAGTCGAGCAAGGAAACGCCAACATAAATTAATAAATAAATATACAGTATAGACAAAAAAAACAAGCACTACCCCCTAATTACCACCAATATAACGCCGAAATTAAATTAATGAGAGCAGACGATCCTCCCAGGATTCGAACCCAGGATACCACATACAAAACTCACTCCATATTATAATTCCCATGCTTGCTAGGTGAAGACTTAACCCTTCAGCACGATCACTTAATGTTTGTCTTTTACTGGTTACCAATAAACGATTTTATTTAGCTTACAATCTACCTCTGGGACTCCAACCGGTACATATGATATCAATAAACCCTCTGAATGACACATATGATATCAATAAACACATAATTATGATATCAATAAGCCCTCTGAATAACACATATGATATCAATAAACACACATGATATCAATAAACCCTCTGAATAACACATATGATATCAATGAATACATCATTTATGATATCAATAAACCCTCTGAATAACGCATATGATATCAATAAACACATATGATATCAATAAACCCTCTGAATAAATATGATATCAATAAACCCTCTGAATAAATATGATATCAATAAACCCTCTGAATAACGCATATGATATCAATAAACACATATGATATCAATAAACCCTCTGAATAACACATATGATATCAATAAACACATATGATATCAATAAACCCTCTGAATAACGCATATGATATCAATAAACCCTCTGAATGACACATATGATATCAATAAACACATAATTATGATATCAATAAACCCTCTGAATAACACATATGATATCAATAAACACATATGATATCAATAAACACATATGATATCAATAAACACATATGATATCAATAAACCCTCTGAATAATTAACACACATCCTTTTAAATCTGCATAACATCGCGTACTGATGTCCAGAAGAACAGATAAAAATAGCATCCTCGTACTGAAGGGGTTACAAGAAAAGCAATGACTATAAATGTTGCTTTATTGTACAGTTGGCCACATACCTTCCCATACTCTCATTAATTGGTGACGTTCTAGATGCGGGTGAGAGTGAGAGAGAGAGAGAGTGAGAATGAGAGAGTGAGAATGGGAGAGAGAGTGAGAATGAGAGAGTGAGAATGGGAGAGAGAGTGAGAATGAGATAGTGAGAATGAGAGAGAGTGAGATAGTGAGAATGGGAGAGAGAGTGAGAATTAAATAGTGAGTATGGGAGAGAGAGTGAGAATGAGAGAGTGAAATAGTGAGAATGGGAGAGAGAGTGAGAATGAGAATGTGAGATAGTGAGAATGGGAGAGAGTGAGAATGAGAGAGTGAGAGTGAGATATTGAGAATGAGAGAGAGAGTGAGAATGAGAGAGTGAGATAGTGAGAATGGGAGAGAGAGTTAGAATGAGATAGTGAGAATGAGAGAGAGTGAGATAGTGAGAATGGGAGAGTGAAATAGTGAGAATGGGACAGAGAGTGAGAATTACAGAGTGAGAGTGAGTATGGGAGAGAGAGTGAGAATGAGAGAGTGAGATAGTGAGAATGGGAGAGAGTGAGAATGAGAGAGTGAGAGTGAGATATTGAGAATGGGAGAGAGAATGAGAGAGTGATATAGTGAGCATGGGAGAGAGAGTGAGAATGGGAGAGAGAGTGAGAATGGGAGAGAGAGTGAGAATGGGAGAGAGAGTGAGTGAGAATGATACAGTAAGAGTGAGAATGGGAGAGAGACTGAGAATAAGAGAGTGAGAATGAGAGAGTGAGAGTGAGATAGTGAAAATGGGAGAGAGAGTGAGATAGTGAGAATGGGAGAGAGAGTGAGAATGAAAGAGAGTGAGTGAGAATGAAAGAGTGAGAGTAAAGATAGTGAGAATGAGAGAAAGAGAGTGAGAGTGGGTAATAATACATCACAGACCAGCATAATAATTAAACTGACCATATTTTATAATCTATATTTTATTAATTTCACCACAACACCAAACACCTCCATTGAAATTAATGAAAGCGTATATGTGATCCACCTGGATTCGAACCTGGGTTATCACACACAGATTTTGAAACACTCTAACAACCATTACACCACCAGGACGGATTAGTGCCCCTTATCAGCATTATCAATTAGTGTTCAGTGTAATCGTGTAAGGAATTATTGAAGCTTAACCACTTGAGGATATGATCCGTTTTAGCAGTTTATTTTGGCTATCATTAGACGATTTTTTTACAGCTCAGGAAGGATCTGTGGAAATTACAAGGGTAGAAACTATCTTTATCAACCCTCTGACTTCCATATACCCTTCCCAATCTGAATTAAATCGTCTAATAATAACCAGAAAACAGAAGAGAAGTGCGCGTCATCGATCCTCAGAGGGTTAATAGAGGGTAGGTAAATACTTTCTCTCTCTCTCTCTCTCTCTCTCTCTCTCTAACTCTCTCTCTCTCTCTCTCTCTCTCTCTCTCTCTCTCTGTATATATGTATCTATTAATCTCTCCCTCCCTCCCTCCTTCTCTGTCTCTCAGTAGAGTTAAGGGGAGATCTTCACTTGAGGGATTTTTTTCTTTAACCCTTTCTCCCTCGTGTTTAGCCCCATTGATTTTGAGATTTTAAGACGTTCACCCCATTAGTTTGGCGATTTTAAGAACTTTCGCCTCATTTATGTCCCTTTTAAGACCTTTCGTGCCATTTAGATGTCGATTTTTTCCTGGCGAGCGATAGCGAGCCTGTAATTTAAGAGGAACCGGCCTTCGGCCGGGACATTTTTCTACCGAAAAATGTACAAATTTATCTTGAAAGGGGGTCAAGGGGGTGAAATTTTAAGATTGCTAGAGGAGTAGGAAACAAACTAAAATCCTCCCCTTAACCTAGTTGTGTTTAATAATGTTTGTAACCAATACAGTACCAGTGCTGTCCTTTTCATGATATGCTGGCTACTGTGAGACGATGTTGTTCAGTTTAAGATAGGCCTCCACCAAGTAACAGACTTCGAACTATCGGGAATTAACCCTTTCTACGACCACAGATCCTTCCTAAGCTGCACAAAATCGTATATCTATAAGCTAGATTAATACCTAAAATACGTCGCCGGTACATAAAAGAGGTAAGAATACCACACCCTGTTACATACCCCCTTCTCCCTCATGATTACCTCCATTAGTTTCAGATGTTAAGACTTTCGGCCCATTAGTTTGGCGAGACCTTCGGAAAAATCTCCACTGTCTACAAGATTAAGGGGACACTGACTGCTTTTCTGGCCTATAAATTAATTCATTCATAAATTCTTAGTTTCCTCGCTAGACATCCCTCAAACTTAGAAAAACATCCCTTATTACCCCCCCCCCCCCTCTCAAGATAAATTTGTACATTATTCGATAGGAAAATGTCCCGGCCGGTTCCTCTTACAATTACAGGCTCGCTATCACTCGCCAGGAAAAAATCGACACCTAAATGGCACGATAGGTCTTCAAATTTATAACGAAATGGGACGAAAGGTCTTAAAACCGCCAAACAAATGGGCCGAACATCTACAAATCTCAAAACTAATGGGACTAAACACGAGGGAGAAAGGGGACCAGAAAAACCACCGTCTCCCCTTAATGTATGGGTCCTAGCATTACTATACCCTGCTCCAAATTGGTAGGCCACAAATCGTCAACCCTAACCTCTGTAACTCAAAAAGGGCTAGAGCAAATGGGCTGTAAATTTCCACACCTATTCCCTGGCTGACCCTTCCCATATGGTACATATATTAGCTTGATTACTCTGGTCGTTTGTGAGTATTAGAGGTTAATGTTCAAGAGTTTTGGCATACTTACTTGGAACAGGGTATAGCATGAAAACAGTATAGCAATTAACAGCCTGCGAGGTTCTATAGCTGTAAAGAAGTTGGAGCTGTATAGATTGTTATTTAATAGAATGACGAGCTAACATACCATTGTAGTGCATGTATAAAATTAAGATCAAATTTACGGGAGATTTGTATTTTTTTGGATTATGTGTTCATTTATATACGTATCTATTTATTATTTTTAGTTTCCTCCCAATACCTCCATCAAACTTTAAAAAATATCCCCAAGGGTGGCGGGACGAAAGACTTACCGTACTAGACTAAAAGTTATAAATATTTGCAGCAGTGTACCTAAAATAACCAGTTTTCTCTTACACAAATATTCGTTTTCTACCATACAATTTTAAGGCTAACCTAGGCATTTCAAGGATATTGACGGCGGACTATGTACACTCGTATACCATAGTGTCTAGTCCTCTCATAAGAATTCGTGGACCCTTTACGTTTTTATTTATGCAATTATGACTATATGGCTTGATTTTTAGATATAACCTGCTTTACAATAATTAGTATACATAGTTTTGTAGTTGATTTATAGACAATTATATTCATAAATTCAATTTCAGACATATACTTCCATAATTAGAAATAGGCGAAGTCCAGAATGTGTATGAGTGGGCCAGAGACTATATAGTATCCGAGTGAACAGTACTATCAACGCTGAACATTGTATAATAAGATGCATGGCCACAACGTCCCCCAAAGTGTTGGGGCCTGTACTAGGTGGTAAATAAAGAATATAACAAAAGAAAATTGAAGGCACTAATGGTGCGTCCACACGTATCCTCAAACACGAGTTGGCAACATGTTTAAAGGGGGATGGGCCGGTTTTCTGGACCACTTTCTCCCTCATGTTTAGCCCTATTAGTTTTCAGATGTTAAGATGTTTGCCCCATTAGTTAGTTGATTTTAAGATCTTTCGCCCTATTTCTTCGTCAATATTTAGACGTTTCGTGCTATTTAGGTGTCGAGTTTTTTTCCCTGGCGAACGATAGTGAGCCTGTAATGTTGGAAGAACCGGCCTTCGGCCGTAACATTTTTCTACCGAAAAATGTACAAATTAATCTAAAAGGTGGATCTAATGGATGTTTCTTGATTAATTTGATGGAGGTCTAGGGAGGAAACTAGAAAAATAATGAATACATGCAAAAATCGCCCAAAAAGTGAAGCATCCCCTTTTAAACTGTGTTACCTATATGTGATCGTATACTGTGTTACCTATATGTGATCGTATACTGTGTTACCTATATGTGATCGTATACTGTGTTACCTATATGTGATCGTATACTGTGTTACCTATATGTGATCGTATACTGTGTTACCTATATGTGATCGTATACTGTGTTACCTATATGTGATCGTATACTGTGTTACCTATATGTGATCGTATACTGTGTTACCTATATGTGATCGTATACTGTGTTACCTATATGTGATCGTATACTGTGTTACCTATATGTGATCGTATACTGTGTTACCTATATGTGATCGTATACTGTGTTACCTATATGTGATCGTATACTGTGTTACCTATATGTGATCGTATACTGTGTTACCTATATGTGATCGTATACTGTGTTACCTATATGTGATCGTATACTGTGTTACCTATATGTGATCGTATACTGTGTTACCTATATGTGATCGTATACTGTGTTACCTATATGTGATCGTATACTGTGTTACCTATATGTGATCGTATACTTGATGGCAACAATGTTATATGGTGAAAGATACGTATTTTGTTAAACTATTCAGTACCAGAGACGTCCTTTTGATCATATTCTGGCAACTATTAGACGATGTTATTCACCTTAGGAAAGACCTTTAGGAATAATAAGGCTTCAATATATCTCAGCCAACCCTTTTCAATAACTACCACAAATCCTACCTGAGCTGCATAATATCGTCAACATATAGCTAGTATAATATATAGTACACGTCGCTGGTACTGAAAGGGTTAACATTTGTGTGTAACATGGTGGTAACACTATTTAAAACATGTTGCCAATTCATGTTTGAGTACAGGTGTGGATTCACCTTCAGGGAGCTCACCTGCTTTTTTGTTCTCTCTTTTTCTCTTTGTCTCTGGCTTGTATCCATTCGGCCCCATTCAGCCTACTGTTTTAAGGCGTTTATCCCCATCCAAGTGTAGGTTTCTTCATGGCGAGCGATAGCGAGCCAGCATTGTATGGAGAAATCTGGCTTCGCCGGAGAAATTTTTCTATCGAAAAATGTACAAATTTAGCCTGCTTTCAAAAACATGTTAAAACAAATGCTGGCTCGCGGGAAAATATCGACACCTGGATGGGGGGGTAAACGTCTTAAAACAGTAGGCTGAATGGGGCTGAATGTATATAACCCAGAGAGAGAGAACAAAAAAACAAGGTGGGCCCCCTTAACATGTACCGGTGTACAACAATCACATACGTGTACACACACACACACAAAGCTCCTCAGAGTGTTGGGGTTTGTACCGATAGGTGAACGGAAAATAACAATGAAAAGAACGGTCAAGTAATTTAGTCCGATTATAAATAATATTTTCATAACTACTATTTATCGATTTGTGTTTAGCTATAGAAATCACACACACTAACACAGACACACACACACACACACACACACACACCGTTCCCCTCCATGGTTAGGTATTGTAATGTCTATGGGAGTCGTTATTAAATTGTATATGAAAAACAATAGCGTACTCTAGTCAATTTGCACGCGGTGATCTAAATAGTACGCGAGAACGATAAACATATTTAATACCCACATACATTAGGTAGAAGTGGAGTGTTTTTAATTAGGGTAAAATCTTCCATTTATATATATATATATATATATATATATATATATATATATATATATATATATATATATATATATATATATATATATATATACACAGTATAACTATTTATCTGCATGGACATTTAGGAAGGCGATTACTTGACCCCTGTTGTACCAGCGACGTAATTCTTATTTTGTTCTGGCCACTACTAATCGATTTCATTCAGTTTAGGAAGGAAGGATCTCTAGCAATTATTAGGTTTCGAACTATATCAATCAATCCATTCAGCTACCACAGATCCTTCAGCTACCACAGATCATTCAGCTACCACAGATCATTCAGCTACCACAGATCCTTCCTAAACTGCATGACATTATCTAAATATAGCTAGCATAAAATATAATAAACGTCGCAGGTACAGAAAGGGTTAAATGTTTACGATATAGCGAATTTAATAAATGGCCGTGCAGTGATCAATTTAATGAATGGCCGTGCAGTGATCAATTTAATGAATGGCCGTGCAGTGATCAATTTAATGAATGGCCGTGCAGTGATCAATTTAATGAATGGCCGTGCAGTGATCAATTTAATGAATGGCCGTGCAGTGATCAATTTAATGAATGGCCGTGCAGTGATCAATTTAATGAATGGCCGTGCAGTGATCAATTTGAATGGCCGTGCAGTGATCAATTTAATGAATGGCCGTGCAGTGATCAATTTAATGAATGGCCGTGCAGTGATCAATTTAATGAATGGCCGTGCAGTGATCAATTTTCTAACATTTGACAAATGTATAGGATTAAGGGGATGGTAGTCGCTTTTGCTGAATCCCCTTCTCCCTCATGTGTAGCGTATTAGTTTTGAGATATTTTTAAGACGTGCGCTCCAATAGTTTGGCGATTTTAAAACCTTTCGCCCCATTTCTTTGTCAATATTAAGACCTTTCGTGTCATTTAGGTGTCGATTTTATCCTGGCGAGTGATAACGAGCCTGTAATTTTAGAAAAAATCGGCCTTTGGCAGGGACATTTTTCTTCCGAAAAATGTACAAATTTGTCTTGAAAGGGGGTCTAGGGGGTGTATTTTTAGGCTTGATGGAGGTCTATCGAGGGAACTAAATATATATATTACTATATAAATACATAGGCCAAAACCAAGCACTACCCCCTTAAGGGGAGATTTCCACTTGAGGGATTTTTTCTGGACCCCTTTATCCCTTATGTTTAGCCCCATTGCTTTTGAGATTTCATAGACGTTTGCCCTAGTAGTTTGGACATTTTAAGACATTTAGCCCCATTTATGTCAATTTTAAGACCTTTCGTGCCATTAAGGTGTCGATTTTTTCCTGGCGAGCGACAGCGAGCCTGTAATTTAAGAGCAGCCGGCCTCTGGCCGGGACATTTTTCGGTAGAAAAATGTACAAATTTATCTTGAAAGGGGATCTAGGGGGTGTAATTTTAAGCTTGATGAAAACGTAGGGAACAAACTAACTACCTCCCCTTAATGATAGTAATGTCGCAAGTACTATGAGTAGTTGTGTATAATAATTAGGGACTATTATTACTTATATCCTTATCAACGCTTTCAGGTTCAGAATACATTTATACATTAATTATATTTATAAAATGGCGTTGGGTACAAATGGATTTGCATTGGGTGTCGGTATTGTTTATCAAGCACTAAATATAAACTAAACTAAATGTAAACTAAATATAAACTAAACTAAATATAAACTAAATATAAACTAAATATAAACTAAATATAAACTAAATATAAACTAAACTAAATATAAACTAAATATAAACTAAACTAAATATAAACTAAATATAAACTAAATATAAACTAAATATAACTAAATATAACTAAATATATAATAAGACTAGATCATATATATAAACTAAATATAACTAAACTAAATATAAACTAAATATAAACTAAATATAAACTAAATATAAACTAAATATAAACTAAATATAAACTAAATATAAACTAAACTAAATATAAACTAAATATAAACTAAACTAAATATAAACTAATATAAACTAAATATAAACTAAATATAAACTAAATATAAACTAAATATAAACTAAACTAAATATAAACTAAATATAAACTAAATATAAACTAAATATAAACTAAATATAAACTAAATATAAACTAAACTAAATATAAACTAAATATAAACTAAACTAAATATAAACTAAATATAAACTAAATATAAATAAATATAAACTAAATATAAACTAAACTAAATATAAACTAAATATAAACTAAATATAAATAAATATAAACTAAATATAAACTAAATATAAACTAAATATAAACTAAATATAAACTTTTACCAAACCTATTCTACATAAACCAAGACATTAGGAGGATCTTGAGGTTAAGCTAGTCACACAAAAAAAAAAAAAAAAAAAAAAAATGTCAATCAAAAACTCCGTCTTTCAGAGTAAAATATATATGAATCATTCTCCATGAAAGAAAAGAATAATAATATTACGCGAAAATTGAAATAAGAAAATGAGCGTAAATGTGTTTTTTTTTTTTGTATTCGTCAAGGTTTCAACAAGTTCCAAAAATGGAGCGTGTCTTATTCCCCTTTGACCTGACTTACGTCATGCTGTGGGGAATATATGATAGATAGATAGATAGATAGATTATGTTAGAAGCATTGCTAAGAATGCCTCTAAAAAACTGGGACTCCTGTACAGAGTTCGAGAATTCTTCACTGACGAGCAGTTGGCCGTAATATATAAAAGTCATGTGCGCTCTCAGATGGATTACTGTTCACCTCTGTGGGGTGGAAGTGGAGTGGTTGCATTGAGGCAGTTGGACAAAATTCAAAATAAAGCTATTAGATTAATCAATAACCCTGCAATCACACAGGACCTTCCTACATTAGCCATACGAAGAAACGTTGCATCCCTTGCATTATTCTACAGATATTTTCACAGCAATTGTTCCGAGGAACTTGCTTCAATTGTGCCGCCTCTCCACATCTTTCCCCGTAGAACTAGGGCAGCTGAGAGCACCCATGAATTTACACTTTCTCCTCCACAATGCAGAACTTCTGCTTATCAGAATTCATTTATCCCCAGAGCTACTACTCTTTGGAATTCACTTCCCTCGAATTGCTTTCCACAAACTTACAATCAACAAATGTTTAAATCCAGTTGTTACAAACATTTTATGAATGGCGGATGCCTTTAGGCACATGGACCTTTTTGTCTTATCTGTGTTTTTCCTTCCTCCGTTCATTGTCTCTTAAAAAAAAAAAAAAAAAAAAAGATAGATAGATATATAGATAGATAGTAGAGGTAGATTGGCTGAGTGATAGAATATTAGATAGCTTTATTCATAGATAAATTTGGCTGGCAGATAAATGGTGCAATGAGATGGAAAAGTTTACAGACAAACATAATGATATGGATAGATAGATAAACAGATATATAGATAGATAGATAGATAGATAGATAGATAGAGAGAGATCATATTACCACTCTCGCTAAAACAGCTTCCCAGAAACTGGGTGTGCTCAACCGCCTCCGGGAGTTCTTTACCCCTGCACAGCTCCTTGCAGGGGCACAGTGCGTCCTTGTATTGAGTATTTTTCACACGTCTGGGTAAGATCCTCTCACACAACACTTCTAGACAAAGTAGAAAAGAAAGCCTTCCGTCTTATTAACTCACGTCCACTCACCAATTACCTGCAGTCTCTCTCTCTTCGCAGCAATGTTGCATCTCTCTCACTATTCTAATGCTATTACAATAACCAGTGTTTCTCAGAGCTCTTTCAGTGTATACCACCCTCTCTTCGTAGAGCACGTAGCACCCGTCTTGCAACACAATCCCACCCATACTCTGTGCAACTCTCCAATCCAAGAGTGAAACGATATTCTCAATCTTTCTTTTATTCAACAGCTGTGCTCTAGAACTCTCTCCCAGAATCAATCTTTCCTCGATCCTATGACTTAAGTTGCTTCAAACTCCGTGTGTCCAGGCATTTTGGCTCGAACGTCCCTTGATTGCGGCCCTGTCACTCTTTTAACGGAGGCACTCATTACAGGCAGTTCTGCCTTTTGTCTCCCTCATTTACATAGAATTAAAAAAAAAAATAGATCGATAGATATATAGAGATAGACAGATAGATAGATATATAGATAGATGGACAGATAGTTAGACAGATAGATATAGATAAATACAATTTATGAACATAGATGAACATAAATAAGTTCCGTAGTAAACAATGTATATTATTAATGGAATAGATATAATAATAGATATAATAATAGATATAATAATAGATATAATAATAGATATAATAATGGATGCATCAAATATTAGCAAGAATTAAGAGAGGGAGATGAATCATAGGATGTAATAGTTGTTGAAATAATACAAACATAATACAATCGAATGAGTTAAAATTATCACAGAATTATTTGAACCTGAAATAATTAACCCTCTGAAGATTATGACGCATTTTGACAGTGAATTCTGGCTATAATAAGATGATTTTATACAATTTAGAAGGATCTGTGGGAATTATAATGGTAAAGACTATCTCAAATAACCCTCTGACTTCCATATATACCCTTCCCAGTCTGAATAAAATCGTCTAATAAAAGCCAGATCACAGAAAATATATGAGTCATCGTATCCTCTAAGCTGAGTATTAAGGGAGCCCAGATATGATATTGTGCAGCATAATTTACTGGTTCGGCTCAATGGTTTAAGGAGGGGGTTAAGTTTGCTCTCTAAACCTCTATCAAGCTTAAAAAAACACCCCCAGAACCGCCTTTGATACAAATTTGTAAATTTTTCGGTAGAAAAATGTCCCGGTCGAAGGCCGTTTCCTCTTAAAATACAGGCTCGCTATCGCTCGCCAGGAAAAAAATCGACACCTAAATTGCACGAAAGGCCAGAATATTGAGAAAGAAATGCGACAAAAGTTCTGAAAAACGCCAAACTATTGGGGCGATTGTCTTAAAAGTTCATAACTAATGGGGTTAAACATGAGGGAGAAGGAGGTCCAGAAAAACGAACTGCCTCCCCTTAATAGGGTTGATATATTACATATATTGATTACTATTGTCTACACTAGTGAATTTCAGTAGTTTACCCCAATTATTATGAAATATGAATTATATATTCAATAATACATTCTACAAATATATCTCTCCCTCTCTAGCACTGTCTCTCACTCTCTCTCTCTCTCTCTCTCTCTCTACCTCTCTCTCTCTCTCTCTCTCTCTCTATCTCTCTCTCTCTCTCCCTCTCTCTCTCTCTCAAGAAGGTGTGCCCAATATGCGTTGCGCAAAAGACCTTACCAAAGTTACTAAGAGACCATTGTTGTGGGAGAGAGAGAGAGAGAGAGAGAGAGAGAGAGAGAGAGAGAGAGAGAGAGAGAGAGAGAGAGAGAGAGAGAGAATGCATCAAAGTAATATACAGTAGAAGACAAAGCACTTAAACATAGGTGGCTAGACAACCATAAAGATAGGTAATAAATGGATAAACACACGTATACAGAATATATACATATTAACCCTTCATCTTCTCTTAATATTGTCGATGTCTCTTTTTCTACTGATCTCTCTTGGAAAGATCATATTACCACTTTTGCTAAAACGGCTTCCCAGAAGCTGGCTGTGTTCAACCTCCTCTGGGGGTTCTTTACCTCTGCGCTGCTTCTTGCTCTGTACAGGGGCACAGTGCGTCCATGTATTGAGTATTATTCATACGTGTGGGGCGTATCTTCTCACACAGTACTTCTAGACAAAGTAGAAAAGAAAGCCTTCCGTCTCATTAACTCACGTCCACTCACCAATTACCTGTAATCTCTCTCTTTTTGCCGCAATGGTGCATCTCTCTCACTATTATATCGCTATTACAATAATCAGTGTTCCTCAGAGCTCTCTCAGTGTATACCACCCTCTCTTCGTAGAGCATGTAGCACTCGTCTTGCAACACCATCCCACCCCTACTCTGTGCAACTCTCCAACCCAAGAGTGAAACGTTATTCTCAATCTTTCTTCTATTTAACAGCTGAGCTCTGGAACTCTCTCCCAGAATCAGTCATGCCCTCATCTTATGACGTAAATTGCTTCAAACTCCGTGGCTCGCACGTCCCTTGATTTTGGCCCTGTCACTCTTTCAATTCTGGGGGAGGCACTCGTCTCAGGCAGTTCTGCTTTTTGTCTCCTTCACTCACATAGATTTTTTTGTGCATACACACATACTGTGCATGCATACTTAGATCATTAGACAGTATAATTATGTAACTTGATACATGAATATTGTTACATACTGTAGATAGATAGATAGATAGATAGAGGAATAGATAGATAGATAATAGATCGATAATAGACAGATCGATAGATAGATGAACATATAGATAGACAATGATAAATCAAGGGAATTATCTACCTTCTCCACAGCCATATTATCATCTGAGTTCTGTTAACCCATTCTGTACCGGTGACGTCCTTTTCAGCATATTCTGGCAACTATTAGACGATTGTATTCAGCTTAGGAAGAACGTCTAGCTACCATTTCTTTCCTAAGCTTCATAAAATCGTCTAAATGTAGCTGAAATCACATGAAAGAGACGTCACCGGCACTTCCTTCCATTGTCCCTTCCACTTTAGTCCATTCATTATAGTTATTTTCTGATTTTATTCTGGCTTATTCTAATCAATTTTATACTATTGCCTCATATCGAAAGTATGGGGGATTTTCTTGATCCTTCTCCCTCATGTTTAGCCCCATTGGTTTTTAATTTGTTTAACATTCGTCCAATTAGTTTGACGATTTTAGGACGTTGCCATTAAAGTGTCGATTGTTTGCTTGCGAGCAAAAGCGAGCCTGTATTTTAGGAGGCATTATTTTACCAAATAATTCACAAAATGATCTGGAAGGAGGGTTTTGGGGGTTTTCTTTTAAACTTGATGGAGGTCTGGGAAGGAAAATAAAAATAAAATAATATATAGATAAATGCATAACAAACACACACAAATGTTCTTGTACACTCGGATACCATAGTCTCTGGCCCACTCCTAAGGATTCCTGGATCCCCTATCTTTGTGTTATGCAATTATAACTATCTCAATTTAATTTAGGATAGACATTGACTGTCAATAAATAGTATATATATTTTTGTAGTTGATGCATAGAAAATTATATTCATAAATTCGTTTCCAGAGATATACTGCCATAATTATAAATAGGTGACGTCCACAAATATATATGAGTGGGTAAGAGACTATGGTATTCGAGTGTACCGTGGATAACGCCAGACGCTTATAGTGAACTTAGGAAATGGGTTTAATAGTCAAATGGTAATTGTTTTGGTCTTGGGTCTTTAGCTGTAATTAATGTTTTGTACATAAAATGACTCGCCGTAGTAACAGTAATTGCTATTGCTGATAATAAACTAATAACACAAATACTGATAAATACTATTAAATACTATTAAGGGAAGGGATTTTTAGTTGATTCCCTAGACTTCCATCAAGCTTAAAATTACTCCCCCTAGACCCCCTTTCAAGATAAATTTGTACATTTTTCGGTAGAAAAATGTCCTGGCCGAAGGCCGGTTCCCTTTAAAGTACAGGCTCGCTATCGCTCGCCAGGAAAAAATCGACACCTAAATGTCACGAATGGTCTTAAAATTGACAGAAATGGGGCGAGGGTTCTTAAAATCGCCAAACTAATGGGGCGAACGTCTTAAAATATCAAAAACAATGGGCCTAAACATGAGGGAGAAAGGGGTCCAGAAAAAAATCCTCCAGGTGGAAATCTCCCCTTAAACCAATAATAAATAAAGGCTAATAATCTTCCATTACTTACAATGGGGAGGGTTTCCATCATTGATATATAATAACAATAATTGTTTTTAATCTAATATTATATTATAGAACATATTTTTATAGGCACAAAATGGAATTATGTTGAGGAGGTACGTGCAAAATTAATATATAATTATACCCATCTCTCACGCACCGTCTCTCTTATATCTCTCTACCTCTCCTCTTCTCCCTCTCTTCCCCCCCCCCACCTCTCTCTCTCTCTCTCTCTCTCTCTCTCTCTCTCTCTTTCTCTCTCTCTCTCTCTCTCTCTCTCTCTCTCTCTCTCTCACACACACACACACATACAAAAAGTGTCCTTCATATGGTCAACTCTCTTTCTTCCACCACTTATTTTATTCCAACCTATTTCGGGCACACCTTTTTTTTTCCTTGTCCTTAGTGAGTCAGAGTTCTTTGTGTGGGTTAAGGAGATTTTGTTTTTTTGTGTTTTTTTTTTTTTTACCCCTTGTCCCTCATGTTCAGCCCCATGAGTTTTGAGATTTTAAGACGTTTTCCTCATTAATTTGGCGATTTTTAATACGTTTCATGCCATACAAGTGTCTATATTTAATACGTGTCATGCCATACAAGTGTCTATATTTTCCTGGTGAGCGATAAAGAGCCTTCAAATTACGAGAAACCGGCATTCGGCCGTTATTCTACCGAAAAAAGCACAAATTTATCTCGAAGGGGGATCTTGGGGTAATATGTTAAGCTTGATGGAGGTCTATGGAGGAAAGTAAACATAATAATATATAATTAAATAAATCAATAAATAAATACAAATCTGCCCTTAAGCTGCTGTCCTCCTGAGCTTGTGGTGTTGTTGTTGTTGGTAATGTTGTTATTGGTGGTGGTGGTGGTGGTGTTAGTGTTGTTTTTTATGGTGGTGTTGTTGTTGGTGTTGTGGCTTGTGTTGTTGTTATTGTTAAATGTTGTTGTTGTTGATTGTTGTTGTGGCTTGTGTTGTTGTTGGTGGTGGTAGTGTTGTTGTTGTGGTTTGTGTTGTTGTTGGATAGTGTTGAACAATAAACCGTTAGGGAGGGAAGGATTGGCTTGTTTGTCTCTGGGCTTAATGGGTTTTTGGTGGCTGGGTCTGTCTGTCTGTCCCTTTCACTTACTCTTACTCTTACTCACATTCACTCACTTCTCTCTCTCTCTCTCTCACTTCTCTCTCTCTCTCTCTCTCTCTCTCACACACACACACACACACCCATGCTCTACCTGAAACATATTATCATTAGGGGGTAGCGAATCATGACCAATTCATTTTTGTTTCATATCATGTTAGTACAGTATATTCTGATTTCAGTATTTGCTGAACCACTTGAGGATTATGACGCGTTTTGACAGTTATTCTGGCTATTATTAAATTATGTTATGCCGATTAGGAACGGTATGTGGACGTCAGAGGGTTAATTGAGATAGGCTGTACCCCTTTACTTCCCACAGATCCTTCCTAAGCTGTATACAATCGTCTAATGATAAAATACAGAAGAGCTACGGAGTTTTTAACAAACCGATAGTCTACTAGTCGGTTTTATTTCATCTGGCGGTAAATTCAATGTGTTTGCAGCCGATCTATTGAGTCTTAATGGAAATATACGAAATTGTCTGGTATCTGCGTTCTATAAATGCTAAGGGTTCGTAATTAACAACAAATTTCGCTAACAAATCTTCGAACTAGGCGAGTAAACACGATCGAAACATGGCAATTTACCGTCGGCTGGACAAACACAGACTATAACTTTTCAATTGACTACTTGCGAGTTTCGTTCTATAAGGAAGTTGGAGCTGTAGACACCGATAATGATCAGATTTACCAGCTGTATTATGGTTGTACTACCTCTATAAATACATAAAACCCAATTATACATATTGTTTAGCCATCAGAAACCTACGTTATTATTGCATTTATATTTACTACCTATGTCTGCAGCTCCAACTTCCTTATAGCCTGAAACTCGCAAGTTCCGAGGAACTTGCTTCAATTGTGCCGCCTCTCCACATCTTTCCCCGTAGAACTAGGGCAGCTGAGAGCGCCCATGAATTTACACTTTCTCCTCCACAATGCAGAACTTCTGCTTATCAGAATTCATTTATCCCCAGAGCTACTACTCTTTGGAATTCACTTCCCTCGAATTGCTTTCCACAAACTCACAATCTACAAATGTTTAAATCCAGTTGTTACAAACATTTTATGAATGGAGGATGCCTTTAGGCACATGGACCTTTTTGTTTTATCTGTGTTTTTCCTTCCTCCGTTCATTGTCTCTTAAAAAAAAAAAAAAAAAAAAATTGTCAATTGTTTCTCCTTCTGATTCTAAGCATACAACTCTATGTCAATAAGAATATCAATTAGTCTCTCTCTAGTATGTTTTTCTCTTTTACATGTTAGTCTGTCGTTACATTTTAACACAGGAATTCTACATTACCAACACAACCCATAATAACTGTCATAATTCACAACCAATGATATGCATACTGTATGAAATATTTCTGAAAAATATGTTTCATTATTTTATACTACATTTAGACTGAGCCTTAATTGGAGATGTACGGTATATATATTCATTTATTTATTATTATTATTGTTATAATTATTATTATTAATATATATATATATAAATATATATATATATATATATACTGTATATGTATAAATATATACCCTGTATATATATATATATATATATATATTTTTTTTTTTTTTTTTTGGGGGGGGGGGGGGTTAACCTAGACCTCCATCATACTTCAAAACATGCCCCCAAAACCCCACTTTGAGATAAATTTGTGCATATTTCGGTATAATACTGCCTCGGCCGAAAACAGGTTCCTCATAAATTGCAGGCTCGCTAGCGTTTACCAGGAAAAAATCAACTCCTAAATGGCACTAAAGGTTTTAAAATCGACAAACTAATGAGGCAAATGTCTACAAAATTCAAAACTAATGGTGCTAAACATGAGGATGAAGGGGCCCCAGAACTGCCAACCATAATACGTATGGCAGAAGTTTAATGAGTTTCTATGGGGGGAGGTGATTGACGATGAAGGGGTGTTATCGTTATTATTATCTCTCTCTCTCTCTCTCTCTCTCTCTCTCTCTCTCTCTCTCTCTCTCTCTCTCTCTCTCTCTCTCTCTCTCTCTCACACACACACACACACACACACACTCACGGTCACTCACTTTCACTCTCTCTCCCAATATAAAAAAATAGTCCCATAATCCCCCCGCCCCCCCATTCAGTTTCACCAGCCTCTCCCCCCCCCCCCCCCTACTTCCCTTTCCCTTTCAAGCCAGAACAAGACTTTTTAGTATATAGAGAAACTGGACATATACCGCCATTTTGTGGGCTGATCATAACCCCTTCAGCACTATGACACCTTGAGAGAGAGAGAGAGTAAGAGTGTGTGGGATAGGGAGAAAATGTGTGTTTAATGTGTGGGTGTGGGTGTGTGTGGGTGTGGGTGTGGGTGTGGGTGTGTGTGTGTGTGTGTGTGTGTGTGTGTGTGTGTGTGTGTGTGTGTGTGTGTGCGTAAAATAGACGATGGTATGGAGTTAGGGAAGAACACATGTCATTCAGAGAGTTTAATGAGATGGTATTTACCCCTTTTAGTCCTGACGATAGATTATAAGCAATGGAAGGGGTTAAAGAACACTCAGTATTGCATGACCTATGTTTTCCATTATATTGGCTATCAGTTTACAATTGTATTTAAGTTAGATGGGGCTTTTGTTTATTTTATTATTATTATATATATACTGTATACTGTATATAATATATAATTATATATTTATTTTTATTTATTTTTATCAGAGTTATTATGTTCTATCCAACAACCAACTCTACTCCTAAAATCGATTAATGAAATATTACAAACACATGTGGCACATTGAGATGAACCCTAATGTACCCTTGTATTCCTAGAATAACTGTCAAAACTTATGAACATCGTCTCATGTTAGCCAGAATATAGTCTTAAAATAGCATAATTGAAAACTAACACGGCTTTTACTCGGTTATTATTATGCTACGGGAGACCTTTCTTGAGATTAATAAATTGTGTAATGACAAATAGACAATTTTAGACAACTTTACGCAGTTTAGAAAATTCATGTCGGCGACTGAAAAGTAACTGAGATACTTGTTAACCTTCCGATTCATGTAGTTACTTCCTAAGCTGAATGAAATAATGTTATGTCAGCTAAAACAGAACTAGAAAAACTACCTATGGGTCCAAAAATTATTTCGTTATGGATGAAACAAAAACAAAAACGGAATTTTCCTCCCCAACAAAGCAAATTAACTAATCCATACCACTATCCCCTACCAATATCTTCCGTCATGCCTCCTGTACCTTGTCTCTGTCCAACCCCTGAGATAGATCCACCTAACCTTCATCACTCTCTCCTTCCACTTCTCATTCACCGTCTCAACCCTTTCCCTCTCGAGCGCATATCAATACAATGGTCCCTTCACCTCTCTCTCTCTCTCTCTCTCTCTCTCTCTCTCTCTCTCTCTCTCTCTCTCTCTCTCTCTCTCTCTCTCTCTCTCTATGCTATCCCTTTCTTCCACCATTATTTATTTGGAGTTCTACTATCTCTATTAGAATTAAGTTCTGACCACCTCTTGAATAGTAAGGTCTGTTAGGTCAGTGCATATATGTAAATCTATGGAAATCTCTCTCTCTCTCTCTCTCTCTCTCTCTCTCTCTCTCTCTCTCTCTCTCTCTCTCTCTCTCTCATTAATGTAATTTATTGTAATGCTATAGCCATTAAGTTAAGTGGTCCGCTTCCTCATCCTTTATGTGTCTTTTGTATTGTCATATTGTTATTACGTTATTATTATATTTTATCTTATTATTATTAATAGTAATAATAATAATAATAATAATAATAATATTATTATTATTATGATTAGTAGTAGTACCGGTAGTAGTAGTAGTAGTAGTAGTAGTAGTAGTAGTAGTAGTATTGTTATTATCGTTATTTATGATATTCCTCTTTTATTTGGTTTACTCCCTAGGTCCCCTCCCTCCATTGTATTGGCTCACAGACAGCTCAACCCTTTCCCTTTCCAAATTATACCATATCATTAACCCTTCTGCTAAAACACACAGTCCCTCTCTCTCTCTCTCTCTCTTAACTTGGATTTAGGCAACATCGATCATTTGTATCGACTTGATGGAATTTATCTATGAATAACTAATTGGTTAAGACAAATATAGATCAATGCATATCATCAAGCCTCTGACAAAGTTCATCACCGTAGCCTAATGTCTTAAGAGGAGATGATTCGTTTTTCCGGTCCCCCTTCTTCCTCGTGTTTAGCCCCATTAGTTTTCAGATTATATGACGTTAGGCCCATTACTTTGCCGAGTTTAAGACCTATCGCCCCATGTATTTGTCAATATTAAAACTGTTCTTGTCATGTAGGTGTCAATGTTTTTTTCTGGCGAGCGATAGCAAGCCTGTAATTCAAGAGGAACCGGCCGACTATCGAAACATTTACAAATTTATCTTAAAGGAGGATCTTGGGCGGGTGTTTTTTTTGTTATCCTTGATGGAGGTCTAGGGAGGAAACTAAACAAAATATATTAAACAGATACACACGTGAACAAATAAATAAGTCCATCCCCCCTTAAATGAGTGCATCATTAAAGAGATAACTGCTGATATAATTCATGTCATTGGCATTGATGTTGGTCTGTTGGTTAAGATGTATGACTTTGTAGGTGACAGACAACACATTTGGAATACATGTAAGCAATTGCGGTTCGCACAACACTGCCAGGATCTGCACAAACACGGTGTACGATCTGAGACATGGAACGATATAACTGGATTTATGAAGTGCAAGGTGATTTATACAGGCCAAGCAAAGAAAGTGTATATAGTATTATGCACATTTAGCAATGAGGTGCATTGCATATTTATCTGCAAGGTTTTCGAGCGACTAATTATTCCTTGTAACTTATCAACCCACTTTAATAATTCCTCGTAACTGCTTGTACCTCATCAACCAACTGGTCTCGTCACCAACCAGCTCACGTCTCCGGGGATTCAAGGTTGGCCGCTCACGCAAGAAACGGAAGCAAAAAAACTCATTATGGGAGCCTAAAGAGGTGAAAGGTAGGGTGGGGGGAGGGGGGGAGAGGGGTAGGATTAGGGGAGGGAGTGGGGAGGGGTGGGGGTTGTGTAGCGAGGGTGAGGGGGAAGTAGGGTTCAGGAAATTTTGATTGATTGATTGATTCTTTATTGAGAAAGCATAAATACATGGGAATACATAATTACACGTCTCAAAAGGGCAAAGGTGATAAAACAGTCTTTTACCCTACTCATATTATACATGTACAATATAAACACAAACATGAATACAACATTTAGTAAGTTTTTATCTCTATACTTGTTAGCAAACCAGTTGTCCCTAACTGTTTAGCTAAGCTGGGCTTAGGCTTAGCGCGGGTTTGTTATAATCCTTCTACTTTCCTTATTGTCATAAAATGACCCTCCCACTCCAGTTTAATACATGCCTACATATACACACACATACATACACCCATACACACATAAATACATATACAGTATATACATATATATATATACACATATACATACACACACACAGACACACACACACACACATGCATGTACATATACCTACATACATACCTATACACACAATAATTCATACAATAACACAAATTTCACAATATACAGTGTATACATACACATTTATTATTATAATAACAATAATGATATAATGAGGCTATCAATTACATAATAATCATAACACTAAATCCTAAACTTTGTTTTATGTATATTTACCTTACGATGTATTGTATTTTTTTGCATTTGGCTATTATTTGAGTAATCATATTATGATTGAACATCCATATAATTTGTTCATCGACCTTATCTATGACATTGTTTCTATATTTCGCTAGGTGTTGGCAGTGCAGTATATAATGATTTAAGGTATGACTTCTTGGTTTTTTACATAGTTGACAACATATTTCGTGTTCTCCTTTAGGAACACCAAGTTCCCACATGTAACAATATCCTAACCTAAGTCGTGTGCACAAGGAGTCCTTCCAAGCACTTCTTAAGTTTCCGTATATGAAGCTAGTTCGCCGTGCAACGTTATTAAAGTGATAGAATGTTGCACTATTCGCGTGTTTTTCTTGCATCATAAAAAGTTCCGCATCCTTTTGTTTTTTTCTAATTGTTGATTTAATTTGTCTTAAAGATTGAATGCACTCGTAATCTATTGTGTCTTTCTCCGTTCCTAATTTAGCAAGTTCGTCCGCTCTTTCATTATTTATTATCCCAACATGTGAAGGTATCCACGTAAATTTTACCATTCTCCCATTATTGCGTAGTTCATCTATAATAACCTTACACTGAGATACCAGCTTTTCATACACGGGTTTTTTGCTGTTCATAGATTCCAAAGCACTTCTTCGACTGTCTACGAAAAAGCACACATCACCTTCTCCCCCTCTTATTTTATTTAACCCGTATAACATAGCACATATTTCTGCCTGCGTAGAGGACACGTTGTTACTTATTCTATAATAATATTCACTGTATATGTTATCGTTACCTACATCGTCACTCACCAGTATCCCACATCCTGCTCTCCCATTTTCTGTGACAGAGCCATCGCAGTATACTTGCGCAACATTATCATGTTCAGGAAATGGGGATGGAGGTGGGGGTGGGAGTAGGAGGGAGGGAGGGAGTAAAAGTGAGGTGGGGTGGGGTGTAGGGATGGTGAATGGTAGGATGGGGGAGGGGGAAGTAAGGTTGGGGAGGGAGTGAGTGTAGGAGGAAGGGGAAGGATGACGTGGAGGTTGTGTATAGGAGGGTGAAAGGAAGAGGGGAGAGCAATAAGATAGGGTTGGGGGAGTGGGTGGGAGTAGGAGAGAGGTGAGATTGGGTGGGGCTTGTGTAGGGAAGGTGAAAGGAAGGATGGAGAAGGGATGGAGGTAGGGGGAAAAAGAGGGAATGAAGGATAGAAGGCAGGGAAAGATATGATGCGAGATTGAGTTGAAAGGGGAGATAGGGAAGGAGGATGGGGGGGGGGGGAATGAATGGGAGAGGGAAGTGGAGGGCATAAAGGAAGGAGGGGATGGACAAGGTTTATGAGGTGTGGGGGAGGGGTTGATGAGAAAGGGTTTATGGGGGAAAGGGGGTGACATTTGAAGCGTGGGACGAAGACGGACTCTATTTTTTTTTCCAGTGTTTTCGAAGGTAAGCGAACAAAAGAATAGGGGAGGGAAGAGAATAGAAGAAAATAGTAGAGCAGAAAAGATACGAACACGGAAGAGCAATGTCAAGAAGAGAAGAGAAAGGAAGAGAAGAGATGAGTAAAGAAGTGAAAAGGAAGGTCAGAAAATAAAGATGGAGAGACAACAAAGGCAGAGGAAAGCAACAGGAAATACTAGTGAAAGGGTAGAGCAGGGATAACAACAAATGAAGGGTAGAGAAGGGATAACAACAAATGAAGGGTAGAGCAGGGATAACAACAAATGAAGGGTAGAGAAGGGATAACAACAAATGAAGGGTAGAGCAGGGATAACAACAAATGAAGGGTAGAGAAGGGATAACAACAAATGAAGGGTAGAGAAGGGATAACAACAAATGAAGGGTAGAGCAGGGATAACAACAAATGAAGGGTAGAGCAGGGATAACAACAAATGAAGGGTAGAGCAGGGATAACAACAAATGAAGGGTAGAGAAGGGATAACAACAAATGAAGGGTAGAGAAGGGATAACAACAAATGAAGGGTAGAGCAGGGATAACAACAAATGAAGGGTAGAGAAGGGATAACAACAAATGAAGGGTAGAGCAGGGATAACAACAAATGAAGGGTAGAGCAGGGATAACAACAAATGAAGGGTAGAGGAGGGATAACAACAAATGAAGGGTAGAGCAGGGATAACAACAAATGAAGGGTAGAGAAGGGATAACAACAAATGAAGGGTAGAGCAGGGATAACAACAAATGAAGGGTAGAGAAGGGATAACAACAAATGAAGGGTAGAGCAGGGATAACAACAAATGAAGGGTAGAGCAGGGATAACAACAAATGAAGGGTAGAGAAGGGATAACAACAAATGAAGAGTAGAGCAGGGATAACAACAAATGAAGGGTAGAGAAGGGATAACAACAAATGAAGGGTAGAGAAGGGATAACAACAAATGAAGGGTAGAGAAGGGATAACAACAAATGAAGGGTAGAGAAGGGATAACAACAAATGAAGGGTAGAGAGAGAAGGGATAACAACAAATGAAGGGTAGAGAAGGGATAACAACAAATGAAGGGTAGAGCAGGGATAACAACAAATGAAGGGTAGAGAAGGGATAACAACAAATGAAGGGTAGAGAAGGGATAACAACAAATGAAGGGTAGAGCAGGGATAACAACAAATGAAGAGACAAGAAAAACAAACGAAAGCAAAACAGAAAATAATAGTCAAAGGGAACGGAAGGGAAGAAATGGAAATGAAGAAAGAAGAAAAGCAGACGAAAACAAACCAGGTAATATTAAAAAACTAGATGTGAAGGGAAAAATAACCCCCCCCCCCAAACCGGTCCCCGTAATTCTACCCTCTCTATATTCTTATCAACCCTATTGAAGTAAACAAATTAAGGGAGCCCACCTCGCTTTTTATTATCTTTCTCTCCTTCTCTCTTTGGCTTGTATCCATTCGGCCCCATTCAGCCTACTATTTTCAGACGTTTACCCCCATCCAGGTGTCAATATTTTCCTGGCGAGCGGTAGCGAGCCAGCATATATCTATTTTTGTTTTGACAGCAAGCTAAATTTGTAAATTTTTCGATAGAAAAATGTTTCCAGCGAAGCCGGATTTCTCCATACAATGTTGGCCCGCTTTCGCTCGCCAGGAAGAAATCGACACATGGATGGGGATAAACGTCTTAAAACAGTTGGCTAAATGGGGTCGAATGGATACAAGCCAGGGAAAGAGAGAAAAGGATAAAAAACTAAAAGCCGGTGACCCCCGTTAAGTCGTTCATCCTTTCACTCTCCCTTGGCTCCCTTCACAACCATCTGTAGCGAGTCTCCGGACAACTTCACTGAGTAGGTTGTAAAAAATAATGGATTTGGGTAATTGAATTGCCCATAATCACCTGACCACTTCAACGAGTATTGGTGGTAATAAACTAAACAACCTAAATCACCGTCTAAAATGCCAATTGTATTATATATATATATATATATATATATATATATATATATATCTTTTCCCTATGAGTATGAAGGAGACAAAAGGTAGGTTGCCTGTAACGAGTGTCAACCCCAAAGCCAAAAGAGTGACAGATAGCCAAATTCAAGGGGACGTTAGGGTCAAAATACCTGGGCACACGAAGTTGAAAGTAGTCTAAGTCATAGGATGAAGGAAATATGGATTGAGAAAGAGTTACACCTTATTCAAGCCCTATTTTACACCTTTGATATTTTACAGTGTACCCATTTTATATTACTGAATGTGGCAATGTGGCTATAATGAACTATGTGGTGGATTATTTTTTGTTGAAGGAGTTCATTGATATCATTCATACACAGTAGATAGCAACGGTTATTGGGGTATAAGAAGATTAGCTTAATGTTTTTTTTAAGTTATAATAGAGTAACCTACATCTCCCTCTCTCTCTGTCTGTCTGTCTGTCTGTCTGTCTGTCTGTCTGTCTGTCTGTCTGTCTGTCTGTCTGTCTGTCTGTCTGTCTGTCTGTCTCTCTCTCTCTCTCTCTCTCTCTCTCTCTCTTTCCTTCTTCTTCTTCATCTTCTTCTGCTTTGTTATACTTTTCTTCCACTATTCTTTGAGGGTCTGTTATCTCTTTTAGAATGGAGTCTTGACCACCTCGTTTGGATCGTAATGTCTGTGTGGTCAGTGTATCTATGTAAATCTACGGAACTCTCTCTCCTGCCTACACCCCTCACCCCGACAAACACGCCGCTGATCGCCTTACCCGCACCCCGAGGAGGATTATGAGGCTGGGGAAACAAAAAGACAAATATAGATATCTAAAAAAAATCCTCCTGGTCAGAACAAGACTTTTAACAGAATCTTTTGTGAGGAGGGAAGTTGTTGGAAGCAGGAACAAGGAGAGAGAGAGAGAGAGAGAGTGAGTGAGATGATTTACATACATTTATATAGATACACAGACTGCACAGACCTTGCGGTCCCTACTAGGCAGTCCGGGCTTAATGCTAATACAGAATTTGCTAAAAAGTGGAAGGTAAGGATAGCAAAGCAGAAGAGAGAGAGAGAGAGAAAGAAAGAAAGAGAGATGTAACACTCTTTTACCGCGACTCAAAAGGTCATGTGTTGTTCTGCGTCGGTGGCCAATGTTTTTGTATACCGGTATTTTTTTTGTTGGTGGGGGGGGGTGACTGAGTGTGGGAGGAGGGGGGTAGTGCTTGTTGGGGGGGGGGGGAGGGCTAAGGGAGGGGGGGGGATTGTGCTTGTTGTGGGGGGAAGGGCTGGGGGGGGGGGTGAGGGAGTGTGGGAGGAGGGGGGGGGGTGCTTGTTGTGGGGGGGAAGGGCTAAGGGAGGGGGGGGGGGGGGGCCTGGTGTAGGAGGAGGGTAGTGCTTGTTATGGGGAGAAGGGCTAAGGGAGGGGGGTAACTGAGTGTGGGAGGAGGGGGGTGCTTGTTCTGGGGGGGAGGGGAGGGGGGGGTGACTGAGTGTGGGAGGAGGGGAGGGGGTGCTTGTGTGGGGGGAAGGGCTAGGGGGGGGTGACTGAGTGTGGAAGGAGGGGGGGGGTGCTTGTTGTGAGGGGAAGGGCTAGGGGGGGGGTGACTGAGTGTGGGAGGAGGGGAGGGGGGGGGGTGACTGAGTGTGGGAGGAGGGGAGGGGGTGCTTGTTGTGGGGGGAAGGGCTAGGGGGGGGGGGGGTGACTGAGTGTGGGAGGAGGGGAGGGGTGCTTGTTGTGGGGGGGAAGGGCTAGGGTGGGGGGGGTGACTGAGTGTGGGAGGAGGGGAGGGGGTGCTTGATGTGAGGGAAATGGTTGAGGGGGTTGACTGAGTGTGGGAGGAGGGGAGGGGTGCTTGTTGTGGGGGGAAGGGCTAGGGGGGGGGGGGGGGGGTGACTGAGTGTGGGAGTTTAGTAGGTTGCTGTTTTTGGGACGATGCTGTGGTTGTTGTTGTTGTGGTTGTTGTTGTTGTTCTTGTTGTTGCTATGGTTGTTGTTGTTGTTATTGTTGTTGCTGTGGTTGTGGTTGTTGTGGTTGTTGTTGTGGTTGTTGTTGTGGTTGTTGTTGTGGATGTTGTTGTGGTTGTTGTTGTGGTTGTTGTTGTGGTTGTTGTGGTTGTTGTTGTGGATGTTGTTGTGGTTGTTGTGGTGGTGGAAGTTTTGGTTGTTGTGGTTCCTGTGGTGGTTGTTGTGGTTGTTGTTTTGGTTGTTGTTGTGGTTGTTGTGGTTGTTGTTGTGGTTGTTGTGGTGGTTGTTGTGGTTGTTGTTGTTGTTGTGGTTGTTGTGGTTGTTGTGGTGGTTGTTGTGGTTGTTGTTGTTGTGGTTGTTGTGTTTTTTGTTGTGGTTGTTGTTGTTGTTGTTGTGGTTGTTGCTGTGGTTGTTGTTGTTGTGGTTGTTGTTGTTGTTGTTGTTGTTGTGGATATATGACGATGCTGTTGTTGTGGTTGTTGTGGTGGTTGTTGTGGTTGTTGTTGTTGTTGTTGTTGTTGTTGTTGTGGTGGTTGTTGTGGATATATGACGATGTTGTTGTTGTGGTTGTTGTGGTGGTGGTGGTTGTTGTTGTTGTTGTGGTGGTTGTTGTGGATATATGACGATGCTGTTGTTGTGGATATTTGACTATACTGTTGTTGTTAATATTGTTCTTGTTGGTGGTGGTGTTGGTGGTGGTGTTCTGATGGTTGTATTTTACTTGCCCTGATGGTTTGTTTAGGAATGTTGAACTTAATTGTGATTGTAGTTGTTAATTCAGCTTGCGGTAGTATTGCAGTGCGTTGTGGTGGTCATGGAGATTGTGATCGTTGCTTTGATCCTAATGGCATATTTATTAGGGTTGTTGCGGGAGGAGGCAGGTTGTTAATGTTGTGGATATTGTATGATATTGTAGTAATCATTGGTGGTGATTTTGTTGTTGTTATATATATATATAATGTTTACTTTAAAGATGGTATGGTTGTTGTGGTGATGGTGGTTGTTCGATTATATACAGTAGCTTGTAGTAATTGTGTTCGATTATATACATTGTAGTAATTGTGTTCGATTATATAGATTGTAGTAATTGTTTTTTCCGTAGCTGTAATAGTGTTGATTGTTGTGGTAATGGTGCTTGTTGTGCTGATGACGATTGTTCGATGATCAAAATTGTGGTAGTTGTTTATGCCTCAGCTGTAATAGTGTTAATTGATTGTTGTGGTAATGGTGCTTGTTGTGTTGGTGGTGGTTGTCGCGGCAATGTTGGTTATCGCGTTAGTGTTGGTTAGTTTTGGCTTGTTTTGTGTTTTCGTGGAAAGTGAAGGTAAAGGCGTTTGAAAATATTTACCTACGGTCGCAGGAAATGATTTTAAGCACATCAATACGAAATACGTAAACACTGTAAATATATAAGTGTGCATGCGTCTTCTTAACTGTCTTGATAGCGTAATGCATAAGTGCGCGGAATTTCGGTCTGAGAATCCTAGGTTCGAGTCCTTGGAGTGCCACATGTATTTGTTGATTTCAATGATTGAGTTTAGAAGTGAAGTTGGTTGGCGGAAAAAACCCACAATAATTACAAGTATCGTTCGTGTATTTTGTCTCGGGTTATCGAAGACGTGCTAGACCTTGTGTTCGTTGTAATTCCTTGGTGTTAGAGTTAGTCGTTATGGTATTCTACGACCATTGTGGCTGTCTTTAAGGGCTCTTTTATGAGGCCACTATCTGGCTCTTCCTGTCTCTCTCTCGTGTCTGTGGTGGCTACTTCCTGTCTGTGGGCTTTCTGTTGGTGTCGGCAGGGTTTCTGTGGTGTCTCTCGTGTCTGTTCTGGCTGTTTTTATGGCTGTGGGCTTTCTGTGGGAGTCTGTAGGGTTTCTGTAGTATCTCTCGTGTCTAGTCTGGCTGTTTCTATGGCTGTGGGCTTTCTGTATGGTTTCTGTGGTATCTCTCGTGTCTGTTCTGGCTGTTTCTATGGATTTGGGCTTTCTGCGGGTGTCTGCAGGGTTTCTGTGGTGTTTCGTGTCTGTGCTAGCTGTTTCTATGTCTGTGGGCTATCTATGGGTATCTACGGGGTTTCTGTGGTGTCTCTCGTGTCTGTGTGTGGTTGTTTCGCTGTCTGTGGGCTTTCTGTGGGTGTCTGCAGGGCTTCTGTGGTGTCTCGTGTCTGTGCTGGCTATTTCTATGTCTGGGTGTCTGCAGGGTTTCTGTGGTGTCTCTCGTGTCTGTGCTAGCTATTTCTATGTCTGTGGGCTTGCTGTGGGTGTCTGCGGGGTTTCTGTGGTGTCTCTCGTATCTGTGATGACTGTTTCTATGTCTGCGTCTTGTGAAGTAATATATAATTCAGGGGCGTACACTGAAACATCGCTCATCTCCGTCTCAAGCCGGTATCACACGAGCACTTTTTCACTCAACATTTATCCTTAACACTGGTCTGGCAGCTTATGAGGTACACATTTAATATGTTTCCGTTACCTAAATTCATCTATCATCAGTCTAGTTTCTGATACCAGGGCAAAATATTCCAGAAATGTTGCCAGATTTTTTTTTATTATTGGATGTTGACTATAAAATCTCTCGTGTGATACCAGCTTCATTGTCCTTTGGAGCATGTGGTTATTAAGGGGGGATGGGCGTATCTATTTGTTCATCTATGTATTTTTTCATTATTTTATTAATTTCCTCCCTAGAACTCCATCAAGCTTTAAATAAATACCCCCAAGAACCCACTTCGTTATAAATTTGTACATTTTCGGTAAAATAAAAATCCCGGCCGAAGGCCGGTTCCTCCTTAATTACAGGCTCGCTATCGCTCGGTAGGAAAAAATCGACACCTAAATGGCACGAAAGGTCTTAATATTGACAGAAATTGGGCGAAATGTCTTAAAATCTCCAAACTAACGGGACGAACGTCTTAAAATATCAAAACTAATGGGGCTAAACATGAGAGAGAAAGAGGTTCGAAAAAAAAAAATCCCTTAAGTTTAAATCTCCCCTTAACCCAATACCCTACAGGGGCTAGTACTGCATTTTTGTGGGTACCACAGTTTACTTGCCTAGATGGGACGTTATATAATTATGTCCTCTAACACTAGGTACAGTCGGCCAAATAAATCGTGTCTCCGCTGGCATTGAGTTTTGCTCGCTGTGTGCTGTATTAATGTCTGTCAGATGTTAAATAGGGTTTGTAAAGATAGGAATATGTTTGTATATCTCACTTGCAACGATAAATTAAAGCTTAGATAGTACTGATACCAAGTATTGCTCGAAATATACTTGATGCCGCAACATCACTTATGTGGCAGACTGTACCTAATTCGCTGTTTTGGTGAACATAATCAATGGTTGTTAGGAGACTGCCCATCCATCTCGCTTCACCCGGGAATCGAACCTGGTACCTCCTGGCTGTGAACCAAGCGTGCTATCCACTACACCAATGGCCACCCCTTGTGAATTCCAGTCATTTTACCTTTGTGGTGCAAGTACCGGTAGATTATCAAAATAGCGACACCTCCAAAACCTGTCCACATATTTCTGTCCACGGTTGTACTTTGTCCCCGTGCAAACCCTGAATACTGTGCCTCCTTAAGGGACCCCACCTCGCTTTTTTCTCTTTCTCTCCCTCTCTCTTTGGCTAGTATCCAGTCGGCCCCATTCAGCCTACTGTTTTAAGACGTTTACCCCCATCCAGGTGTCAATATTTTCCTGGCGAGCGGTAGCAAGCCAGCATATATATATTTTTGTTTTGACAGCAAGCTAAATTTGTAAATTTTTAGATAGAATGTCTCCGGCGAAGCCGGATTTCTCCAAAAAATGCTGGCTCGCTGTCGCTCACCAGGAAGAAATCGACACCTGGATGGGGGATAAACGTCTAAAACAGTTGGCTAAATGAAGCCGAATGGATACAAGCCAGGGAAAGAAAGAAAAGGAGAGAAAGATAAAACGAAAAAGCCGGTGACCCCCTTAACCTTCAGCGCTTTTCCTTTCAACCCAATCCCTTGTCCCCAATACCTCCTACCAACGTGTACTGGCGCCAATACCTGGTGCTACACGGAGGATTGAGATGGGGAACTGGTTTATCTGAAGGACACACTATTATGGAGTAATGGAACGGACTATTATGGAGTTATTATGGAGTAATGGAACGGACTGCTATGGAGGTATGGAGTATGGAGTATGGAGGAGGGAGGAGGGAGTAATGGAATAATGGAATAATGGAGTAAAATACGTCCATACCGTTTAACCCTATCTGGTGGAACGTCTCGGGGGTTATTATGGTATTTGGTTTAATTATTATGGAGGTTTTAATTGTTTTAGCCATTTTCGAACAATGTGTTTTTAGTTAACCCCTAGAGTTGGAAAAACGCCTCTCCAAATCTCCTTCAAACTAAAATAACGTCCCCCCAGACCCCCTTAAATAACGTCCCCCCAGACCCCCTTAAATAACGTCCCCCAGACCCCCTTCAAGGTAAATGTGTACATTTTTCGGTAGAAAAATTTCCCGGCCAAAGGCCGGTTTCGCCCAAATTGCAGGCTCGCTATCGCTCGCCCAGGAAAAATCGACACCTTATTGGGTTGAAGCATCATATAATCGCCAAACTAATGAGATGAAACGTCTTAAAATCTTCAAGCTAATGGAGTAAAAATGGGAGGCTCCAAATTGGGCCGCCCTGCACCTAATAGGGGGTTTAAGGGGGTAGGGGATGTTAATTGGTCAATTTATATACTTAGTTATTTATGTGTTAGTGTCCTCGCTAGACCTCCATCAAGCTTAAAACAAATATCCCTATTTGTACATTTTTCGGTAGAAAAATGTCCCGACCGAAGGCCGCTTTCTCCTATAATTACCGGCTCGCTATCGCTCGCCACTAAAAAATCTACACCTAAATGGCACGAACAGTCTTAGTATTGACACAGAAATGGGGTGAAAATTCTTAAAATCGTCAAACTAATGGGCCTAACGTCTTAAAATCGCAAAACTAATGGGGCTAAGCATGAAGAAAAATAGGATGCTATGGAGTAATGGATGCTACAACTATCTCCCAAGTATGAAGGGAGCCCACCCACCTTGCTCTTTTTCCTATTTCTTTCCCTCTCTCTTTGGCTTGTATCCATTCGGCCCCATTTAGCCTACTGTTTTACGACGTTTACCCCCATCCAGGTGTCAATATTTTCCTAGCGAGCGGCAGCGAGCCAGCATATATATATTTTGTTTTGACAGCAAGCTATGTTTGTACATTTTTTGATAGAAAAATTTCTCCGGCGAAGCCGGATATCTCCATACAATGCTGGCTCGCTATCGCTCGCCAGGAAGAAATCGACACCTGGATGGGGATAAACGTCTTAAAACAGTTGGCTGAATGGGGCCGAATGGATACAAGCCAGGGAAAGAGAGAAAAGGAGAGAAAGATTTAAAAAAACCCGGTGACCCCCGTTAACCCATTGAAAATACAAGGACGCGTTTCTTCAGTATAAGCTGGCTGTTATTAGACGCTTTGATGTAACTTAGGAATGCTCTCTAAGAATCCATGGCGTAAAAATGGTAAATATGATATATATAATGCCTATACGGGTGTGTATAACCATATATATATAAGTCATCAGATGTGCCTCAGAGGAGAATCACAAGAGTCCCTGTCTTATATTTGTTCACCAACCAACTTCACCTCTAAACTCAATTAATGAAATCAACAAATACATGTGGCACTCCGAGGACTCGAACCTAGGATACTCACACCGTAATTCCGCGCACTTATGCATTACGCTATCAAGACAGTCCATTCATTATAGGTAGGGGAGAAATCGTGAACTCACTGTAACTCGTAAAAGGGCTGGAGCAAATGGGCTATACATGACTACACGTTTATATGAGTTATAGAGGTTAGGGGTAAAGATTTTTGGCTTAAGGGGAGGCACTTGTTTTTTCGGGACCTCCTTCTCTCTCCTGTTTATCCCTATTAGTTTTGAGATTTTAAGACGTTCGCACCATTAGTTTGGCGTTTTTCAGACCTTTTGTCCCATTTCTTTGTCAATATTAAGACCTTTCATGCCATGTAGGTGTCAATTTGTTTCCTGGCGAGCGATAGCGAGCCTGTATTTTAAGAGGAAACGGCCTTCGGCCGGGAAATTTTTCTACCGAAAAATGTACAAATATATCGAAGTGGGGGTCTTGGGGGTGTTTTTTTAAGCTTGATAGAGGTTTAGAAAGCAAACTAAACCCCCTCCTTAACCCATTGAGCCAAACCAGTAATTCATGGTGCACAATACCGTCTGGGTCCCCTTAACTATCATATGGATGGACTATAGAGTTACGGAATTGAAATATGGCTTGGATAGGTTAAATGGTGGTAGGTTATAGGATCTCAAGGGCTGAGTTATATATATATATATATATAGATAGATAAATGAATTAATAAATAGATAAATAGACTATACTAGACCATTTCAATCAAGCCGAGTGTCTCAACCAGAGCCAATTATACCAGTGTCAAATTATGTAACCTAACCTATCATTTGGTTAGACAACAGATAATAAACATTGGTTGAGTTGTCGAGTCAGCAACTATCACCTGTTTCCTGCAGGTCCTATGTGATACCGGTGACCAGTTATTACACACACACACACACACACACACGCCAGCTACCACACTCAGACATACACACCTACTTTCACTATCCCTCACCCCTTCCTTCTTCCTGGCTCACCCGTGGCTAGTGTGTGTGTGTGTGTGTGTGTGTGTGTGTGTGTGTGTGTGTGTGTGTGTGTGTACTGTACAAGCAAATTGACCTTAATCGTAGGGCACACACGATTTGTATAGGTATGTAATAATATATATATATATATATATATATATATATATATATATATATATATATATTCACATACGTGGACAATATGGACTCTCTCTCTCTCTCTCTCTCTCTCTCTCACCGACAAAGCCAGGTAAAATATTTCCTTTATCGAAACAGTTGGAAATATTTCAGTGATACGTATGAACTGGTATAAAGCTTTGTAGGCTGTTGCTATGTGAAAGAGAGAGAGAGAGAGAGAGAGAGAGAGAGAGAGAGAGAGAGAGAGAGAGAGAGAGAGAGAGAGAGAGAGAGAGAGAGAGAGAGAGAGAGATGGTGTACATAAACAATTATAGAGGTCAGATGTTTTGCAATATATATAGCTCAATATTTAATCCTTTCAGCACCAAAACGTCTTTTTGACTTTGATTCTGGCTAAAAATAGGTGATCTTATGCAAATTAAGAAGGACCTATGTTACTAGGAGGGTTTATTGAGATTGTATTTACCCATTTGAGTTGTAGAGACAGATTGCAAACTAAAGACAATCGTCTAAAGGTAGTCAGAATATGATGAAAATTGCCTAATGGTGGTTGGTGAAGGGGTTATTTAAAGACACAGATAATGAAAAGATAGATAGTCGGATATAGTTCGATAAAGCCAATGGTGCAGTCGTGTTCATAAGTTTCAGGACAGTTTAACCCCTTCTGTACCGCAGAGGTATTTTTAACTTTATTCTGGCTACTATTAGACGATTATATTAAGATTAAAAAGGCCCTGCAGCAATTGACAGGCTTCGATCTATCTCACTTAACCCTGCTTACTACCACAGATCCTTCCTGAACTGCACAAAATCGTCTAAATATAGCTAGAAAATAAAATATAAAAGACGTCGCCGGTACAGAAGGAGGCAAAATTATGAAACAAAGACGAACAATTTTGATAAACTACTTGAACCTCCCGGAACAAATGGCTGGTATTCACTTGGTTCCGCTCACCGTCTTGTTTTTGTATCATGAGCAGGTGTTTAGTATATCTGACCACGACTTTACATTATGTCATTTGCGAATACGTAATTGCATTCTGGTTACCAGTAGACAATATTCTGTAGCTTATAATGTACCTCTAGGACTAACAAGGGTAAATATGATCTAAATAACCCTTTAAATGCCATAGGCCATTCCTAAACGCCATACAATCGTCTAAGTTTAGCCAGAATCAAGGGCAAAAAGTCGTCATGGTAGGGTTAATGTACTTAAGTTTAGTTCGATTATAGAGTGATTTTCTTTTAATTTAAGTTCGAGTATATTAAGTTAAGATTAGTTTCAAGGTAAGTTTAATTCATACTATGTAGCCTATACAGTTAGATTACGTTAATAATAGGAATAAAATGGCACAGCTAGGCTAGGTCAAGACAGATTAGGTTAGATTGCATAAAGTTAGTGGCATTTGGTCAAGCTGTATCAGGTTTTGTTTCATTATGTTAATATTAACCCCTTCACCACCATTAAGCAATGTTATTATATTCTGGATACCATTAGACTATTTTCTTGAGTTTGTAATCTACCTATACGATTCAAATGATTAAATACGATCTCAATATACCCTCTTATTAACCCCTTGAAGCTCTGACGCATTTTAGCAGTTTATTTTGGCTATCATTAGGCGATTTTATGCAGCTTAGGAAGGATCTGTGGGTATTAAAAGGGTAAATACTATCTCAATCAACCGTTTGACTTCCGTATCCCGTTACTAATCTGAATAAAATCGTCTGATAGTAGCCAGAAAACAACAGAATGGCGTAATGGAGCTTGAAAGGGTTAACACAATTTGTTTTTATACTGCATAAAATCCTCAAATTTTAACAAGAATCAAAGGTAAACATTCGACATGGTGCTGAATGGGATAAGTGAGGACTAGGCGAACTATCCCACACTGTTGACAGAAAGACTTGTGGGCGAACCGACCTCAAACCCACTTTCACTCTCCCTAAATACATTAACTTCGCGTTTTGGTACTTTGTTCGTCTGTGATAAATCGATTGTTTTTTTGTTTTTTGTTTTTTTTTTTCCGGTGTCATACCCAGTGGCAATGACTCGATGGTTGTGTGTGACTTTCTCTGGGTGGTGGGTAATGGTAGTTGTAGGGATGTTATTTTCTCGTTATCTATGTCTCTCTCTCTCTCTCTCCCTTTCACTTTCCTTTACTTGGGGCTCTGATATCATTATATGAATTGCATCCTGTTCAACTCGTTTGGACCGTATGATCTTAATGGTTAGTGCATCTAGGTAAATACCACACGCACTCACACATACACACACACACACTCTCTCTCTCTCTCAGTTGGGTGGTTGGTGTTGCGGCCTTACAGTTATTGGGCCGTTATTGCTCGGCGGCTTTCATTGTAGTTCCTGTTTATGGCGGTAATAGTGGAAACCCTCTTTGATAGCTGGCAGAGAGAGAGAGAGAGAGTGCTACAAGGAGTTACAAGGTATAGTTAGTATCTCAGAGACCTTGCGGTCCATTCCGAGGAGATATTCGAAGTGAAAGAAGAGAGACTGTTTAGTGCACTACACTCACTACAGATGTGCAAAATAATATCTACTTTATTTTTGAACTGCTCTACTGAAGAACTGTTTACAACTTCTGAGGGAAGTTTGTTACAGGTAGAACAAATCTTATATGTGAAAAGGTTTCCACAAATACTAGTGCTGAACCTTTTCAATTCTAATTTCCGGCCATGGTTGCGTGTTGTATTCGTATTTAGGCTAAACAGAGAGAGAGAGAGAGAGAGAGAGAGAGAGAGAGAGAGAGAGAGAGAGAGAGAGAGAGAGAGAGAGAGAGAGAGAAAGCTTAATATAGATAACTAGGTCAATACAAAATTAATTACGCAAGTCAGAAAAAGTCAAACGATTGGATTAGCCAACCATCGTCAGAGTACCAGTAGTTTCCCTTGTCCAGACCAGTCACATATCTCGACCACGATGTACAGTCCCTTATAAAAATCTAGGACTCCCTATGTGTCTCTTTATGCAAATAAAACTCTCTGGATTAAATTTTGGATATATATACGGGGTGTCCCAGGAGGAAAGGGCATAACTTTGGGAAATGATAGAACAAAATATTCTAAGCCTAAAATGTTCTATAACAAAAAGTCCAAATCTCGACCGGTATAGAGATATTGCATGTTGAAAATGGCATTTTCTTCAGTATTTCCCCATAAGGCTGGCCTAGCTGGCCTAGCTGGCCACACCTCCATCTTTCTGCAATTATTTTGCCATGTTATTTTAAAGATACTATAATTCTGTAAGTTGCAAAATGATTATAGACATATTAGCTCACTTTGGAGTAGTTGGAAACTATTTGACATGGAAGAGTCCACTACAGTGATGCAGGGGAGGGCAGTACATAAAACCTTCAATATCTTTTTAACGGTTGAAATTTGGACTTTTTGTTATAGAAATTTTATGCTTAGAATACCTTGTTCTATCATTTCCCAAAGTTATGCCCTTTCCTCCTGGGACACCCTGTATATATATATATATATATATATATATATATATATATATATATATAGCACATAACTTGATATTTGTACTGTAGTTGATAAATATATAATCTTATTCATAAATAACTTTTCAGCAATCACAAATAAGGGAGGTTCACAATTTTGTATGAGTACAATTGCCGACTTGCGAGTTTCGTTCTATAAGGAAGTTGGAGCTGTAGACAACGATATTTAACAGAATGTACAGCGAAAATACGGTCGTAGTACATTTATAAATACATAAAACCCAATTCAACATACCATTTATCCATCAGAAACGTACATCATTATTACATTTCTGTTTAATATCGATGTTCACGGCTCCAACTTCCTTATAGCCAGAAACTCGCAAGTGGTTAATTGAAGGCACACATTAATATATATATAGGCACTCTTGATAGCATATCATTGGAAAGGGCTTGCCAGAGTTGACACTGGCCAAATCTGTGATATAATCACTATCAACAACAAACAATGCTATCGACAACACTAAGCATTAAGAAACATCATATCAAATTTTTTTATCACAATCACTAACAAACGTAAAACAATGAATGAATGAAAACAATATCGATAACATGACCCATTATATATGAGCTATCGACTGCACCAATTAAACTGCGTCATCAACACCAAACGTTATCAACAACAACACAACACGTTTCCACACTTTCGACAGCCCCAAACGTTTAACTTGTCAACAGTGCCTCACCAATCAGCCAATCGGCCATCTCCACACACTGTGCTGTCAGTGATGATGAAAGCCAAAACAATTACCACACCCAGGCCAGACCAAAGTGTTACGTAACTCTAATATAAAATCAAGATATATTCAGTACTAATAAAACTAATACAATACTACATAATAAAACTAATACAATACTACATAATAAAACTAATACAATACTACAGAATAAAACTAATACAATACTACATAATAAAACTAATACAATACTACATAATAAAACTAATACAATACTACAGAATAAAACTAATACAATACTACATAATAAAACTAATACAATACTACATAATAAAACTAATACAATACTACATAATAAAACTAATACAATACTACATAATAATACTAATACAATACTACATAATAAAACTAATACAATACTACATAATAAAACTAATACAATACTACATAATAATACTAATACAATACTACATAATACTACTAATACAATACTACAGAATAATAATAATAATGAAGTACTAATAAACGCCAACACAAATACCATATCCAGGTGAGACCGAAGCGATACGTGCGTATCTCTAAAATACAGACATATGTACCCTTTCAAGATTCGATGACGCATTTATCTTCTATGTTCTGACTGTTATTAGAAGAACTTATTAAGATCAGGAAGAGTATATGGATGTCAGAGGGTTAATTGAGATAGTTTTACCTTTTAATTCCCACAGATTTGTCCCAAGTTGCATAAAATCGTCAAATGATAGCCAGAATAAGCTGTCAAAACGTGGCATGATCGTCAAGTGGTTAAATTACTATTATTATTATTATTATAACTATTATTATATACAACAAAGGGTGTGACTCGCAGAAGAGCCATAATAGGCATAACCTCTGAAGGTTCCCTGCGAGGGGCACCAATCGCATTAATAGGGATGGAATTACAATAATGACATGAATTACCCAGTTTAATAAAAAGGAGATCACGTTTGTTTTAAATGTTTGATTACTCCCTTCACAAACAATAGCGTTGGGAAGCATGTTCCACATTTTGAGAGTGGATGGTATAAAACTTTTATAAAATTGAGAAGTATTACACTGTAAGTTTACAAAGGCCATACTATTTAGATTTGAGGAAAATCTAGTTAATCTAGCAGGTCTGAAAGGTGGTGCTAGCTCATAATTTATTGGCTGGTCAGTATTGAAAGGTGGTGGTAGCTCATAATTCATTGGCTGGTCAGTATTGAAAGGTGGTGGTAGCTCATAATTCATTGGCTGGTCAGTATTGAAAGGTGGTGGTAGCTTAGAATTCATTGGCTGGTCAGTATTGAAAGGTGGTGGTAGCTTAGAATTCATTGGCTGGTCAGTATTGAAAGGTGGTGGTAGCTTAGAATTCATTGGCTGGTCAGTATTGAAAGGTGGTGGTAGCTTAGAATTCATTGGCTGGTCAGTATTGAAAGGTGGTGCTAGCTTAGAATTCATTGGCTGGTCAGTATTGAAAGGTGGTGGTAGCTTAGAATTCATTGGCTGGTCAGTATTGAAAGAAAACAAAAACACTTATGTAAAAGAGCCAATGAACCAACAATGCGGCGATGTTCAAGATTCAAAGTAATATTTGGCAGTAAGAACTTAATTTGATTAAAGACTCGATCAAGAAGACCAAGGTTAGAATGTGGGGCGGAAGCCGGAAGACCAGACAGGAGAGCAATACTCAAATAGTGGCAGAATACAAAAAATGGATACAATGTATTTTCCATTGGCATTAGTGAAATCCTAAACAAATAGTTCCACAATAATTCCTTTCTCAATTCCCTTTCAGAAGTACGCAATGAAATAAATAAGTAAATAAATACATAAATATGTAAACAGATAAATTAATACATAGATATGTACTGCTACATAAGAAAACCAATCTCTTCCAATCCCGTGACGTCAAATAATAACAGGTGCATGCAAACCCTCCATATTAAACCCGTAAACTATTTCCAGGGCCAAAGCAAAAACCTTCGTTCACAATTCATATGTTTATTTTTTTCGGTAGAAAAATGCCCCGGCCAAAGGCTAATTCCTTTTAAATTTCAAGCTCGCTATCGCTCGCCACGATAAACTTGATACCTAAATGGCACGAGTGGTCTTAAAATTGTAAAAGAAATGGGGCAAACATCTTAAAATCGGCAAAATAATTGATTAAAGTAGTGATCGTCTAAAAAATGCAACACTAATGGGGCAAAACATGAGGGAGAAGCTGGAGATCCAACAAAAAAAATCAACAACACACTTATAAACCCATCTAAACCCATTAAGTAAAACCCCTCGTACGCAATACATGCCTGCGGGGGGTGGGGGGGGGCGACCTATCCAAACAAACCCTGACCCAAAACCCACCTGCCAACATAAAGACCTTGGCCCACAGTAAAAGTCCAAGCAAATACTTGATCCAGGCCGGAGTAAATAAACATGATCTGCGCTTATTACTGGCCCTACACTGGATATAATGAACATAGGTAATATAAACATACAATACAATAGGTAATATAAACATACAATACAATAGGTAATATAAACATACAATACAATAGGTAATATAAACATACAATACAATAGGTAATATAAACATACAATACAATAGGTAATATAAACATACAATACAATAGGTAATATAAACATACAATACAATAGGTAATATAAACATACAATACAATAGGTAATATAAACATACAATACAATAGGTAATATAAACATACAATACAATAGGTAATATAAACATACAATACAATAGGTAATATAAACATACAATACAATAGGTAATATAACATACAATACAATAGGTAATATAAACATACAATACAATAGGTAATATAAACATACAATACAATAGGTAATATAAACATACAATACAATAGGTAATATAAACATACAATACAATAGGTAATATAAACATACAATACAATAGGTAATATAAACATACAATACAATAGGTAATATAAACATACAATAGGTAATATAAACATACAATACAATAGGTAATATAAACATACAATAGGTAATATAAACATACAATACAATAGGTAATATAAACAAACAATAGGTAATATAAACATACAATACAATAGGTAATATAAACATACAATACAATAGGTAATATAAACATACAATACAATATACAGCAGGTACAACGGAAACGTATAATACAATTGAATCAAACCAAGATAGTATTCCCATTATTCCATTATTCCCATTTTAACATCATCATAATTTCCTCTTCTTCAAAAAGTTTCTACTAATTTATCTTCTTCATTTTCTTCTTCTTCTTCTTCTTCTGCTTCTTTCTCTCCTTTGTTTTATCTCTTCTCCTTCTTCTTCTTCTTCTTTTCATCTTGGTTTCGAAGGGAAAGGCGTATTTTATGGCCAACATTAGCAGCACTCTCGCCACCATTACTTCAAGAGCCAGCCCCTAATACAGTATAGATCACGAAAGAAAATACCATAACCTATAGTCCGTTCATTCTAGGTTGGCAAGAAATCGTAACCTCTAACCTCTGTAACTCAAAAAGGGCTAGAGCAAATGAGCTGTCAATTTATACACATGTGCCCTAGCCAAGCCTTCCTATTTGGTAGAAATATTAGCTCGATTACTCTAGTCCTTTTTGAGTTATGGGAGGTTAAGGGTGACGATCTCTACCCAGCCTAGAATGAACTGACTATAGTGAGCTCATTGCGAGCCCCTAGTGAGCATATTGTGGGTTATTAGGATATTTGTTTTCATTATGTTTGAGAATTTGGCTTGATTTTGTCATGTTCGAGCAAAGTATTTTAGTTTGTCCCCTAAGCTAACAAAAAAGTCTTCCCAGACTTCGTTCAAGCTAAAATAATTATGTCCACCCAGACCCCATTCAAGCTACGTTTGTACATTTTTCAATATATTTGTTTTCCGACCGAAGGTCGATTTCTTCTAAGCTACAGGCTCGCTATCGCTCGCCCAGAAACAACATTGACACCTGCATAGGGTGAAACGTCTTATTATCGCCTAGCTAATGGGGTAAAACGTGTTATTATCTCTCAAGTAATGGAGCGAAACAGGGAAAGTAAAAGAAAAAGACCTTCCTCCGATCAAATAGGGTTAAGGGTCCGTATTCCTAGACATTCCTTAAGTGTTGCCGTATTCCTAGCCAGTTAGTATGATACACTATAGCCCGTTTGATTTCAATTGACGGTAAATTGACCTTAGCAGCTAAGTTTATCGATACTTAAGGGAAAACATGAAACTACTATGGTTATGCATCCTTTTAAGGCCAAGTTAATATACTTAGCACCATATTTCACTTACAAATCTTCAAAATACCTGAGCAATATTGATGGTAACTTTGCAATTTACCGTCAGTTGAAAAGAAGAGTATATTTGTTATATAATTGCAATGGGAGTACTGTAATAACGCTGCAGTACTTCTCATTACAATTACAACAACTAACGTATATCGACGGGCTAGGAATGTGGTAAGACTGTATTATTGCCACCGACAATAAGGGCGTTAGTCTAGGAATACATCAGGTGAAGGTATTGAGGGATAAGCCTTTACAACGGCACCTCGTATCCACATTCTACTTTTCCTATTTTTCTGAAGAGTTTACAGAGGGGAGAAGGGGTATTGGAGAGAGAGGAAGCTGTTGGAGTGGCTTTGTTATGTGTGTTATTAGTCTGTTGCCTAACATTAATAAACTACTGCTAAGTGTTGTTGATTCTCATTAACAAGGGTCATTATCTTGAAATATAGCTCTACAACAATGCAAACTATTATTTGTAAATTATGATCACATGTGTGGTACAGAAAACAATACCTTGAGCTCCATTTCTCCCGCGGTGTGTAATGTAATAGATGTAATAACACATAAATAGACACACACAAACTAAAGCACTAAAGGGAATGTTACTAGAGCTAAAACACACACACACACACACACACACACACACACACACACACACACACAGAAACCCTCACGAACAACAATAATGAGATAACTTTTTAAAGGTGGGCCCACACCAATCAGCTGACGCAGTCATCTCCACCAACTGTGCCAGATCCCATCATAACAATAACAACAAAGATGGCCGCCACGCTCGTTCACATACGGCTCATATACCAACACTGCACGGCCGGACAAACTGGTCGCCGCTCAACTGGAAATTCATCTCTTTTTATGGGTGTGTGATTTGAGAGAGAGAGAGAGAAAAAATAAGAGAGAGAGAGAGATAATACATTAATACAGAGACTGCACAGACACTGAAGAATAATCGTTCAATAGTATCCAGAATATGATGAAAGATGATACGTCACCGGTACTGAATGAGTTAACATTCGGAGAGAGAGAGAGAGAGAGAGAGAGAGAGAGAGAGAGAGAGAGAGAGAGAGAGAGAGAGAGAGAGCGATACACTTGTTACAGGCAGCTTTACCTTTTTTCTCTCCTTTATAAAAATTCATGAACAAATCTAAAGTTAGAAATTACCCACTGTCTCATGGTCCCTTGCAGGATATAAAATCCAAGGCCTCGGCACTCGTCCTAGGGAAGACGGAAAAGTTGTGATGGTGCTTTGGTAGGAGAGGAAGCAGGACACCAATAATAATATGGGGTTTTAATTTAATACCGACTCCATGCAGGTGTATATGTGTTAAGGGGGTTCACCGGGTTTTTGTTTCTCTTTCTCTCATTTTCTCTCTTTCTCTGGCTTGTATCCATTCGGCCCCATTCAGCCAACTGTTTTAAGACGTTTATCCCCATCCAGGTTTTGATTTTTTTTCTGGCGAGCGATAGCAAGCCAGCATTGTATGGAGAAATCCGGCTTCGCCGGAGAAATTTTTCTATAAAAAAATGTACAAATTTAGCTTGCTGTCAAAACAAAAATATATATATGCTGGCTTGCTACCGCTCGCCTGGAAAATATTGACACCTCAATGGGGGTAAACGTCTTAAAACAGTAGGCTGAATGGGGCCGAATGGATACAAGTCAAACAGAGAGGAAGAGAAAGAAAAAAAAAGCGAAGTGGGCTCCCTTAATTGCGTTCCTTGTGTATGTATTCACTTTTCACTTGCTTGTTCGTCAAGGGGAATTCACGCAATGCGAGCTAAGCTCATCATTATCGCGCCTCCTTAACTGGAAATGTATTGCGTGAAATGCATGTTAAGTGTTTATGTATCGTTGGAATGGCTGTGGATGTGTGTGTAGTCTGTATTTTAGCCAATTGGCGACATCTGGAAACGAAGGCTTAGGTTTAATCTGTACGATACCATTCTCACTACGGTACCAGTCTCACCAGTAGCTTAGGTTGACCAGTACGATACCTATCTCACCTTGTAATCGATCACCAACCCCAGTTGTGTGTATGTGTGTATGTGTATGTGTGTGTGTGTGTGTGTGTGTGTGTGTGTAAGAGAGAGAGAGAGAGACAGGCTTACTGTTTGCCTGGAGAAGCGTCTGAATTTGTGTATCATTATTAGAGAAACCCCAAGATGAATAATTTATAATAATACCTACAGTTCTCCATGCAAATAGCAGTGCAATATTTCTTAGAAACTTTCACTAATGTACTAATTTTCTCTCTTGCCTATATACTGAATTTGCTACACACACATACTCACTCTCGCTCTCTCTACATGTGTGTGTGTCTGCGTATTAAAATGTAGCGATAATATAGTCAAAACTTGTAGCGATAATATAGTCAAAATGGTTCTAAAGCTAAATAACCGCCACCCTAAAATATATCTCATTAGTTAACTTAAAACTGCTATCTTACCCCTACCCCCACACACTCTCTCTCTCTCTCCCCCATTACCAAGTTTGATGTGCCTTTCGTAGTGTGTCAGCTGCCGAGCCAGTTTTTGTAAAGGGAGAAAGTGTAAGACTGGCTGGATTGGGTGGGAGGAGAGGCGGAGGGAGGGAGAGAAGAGGGGAGAGAGATAAAGAGAGAGAGAGAGGGGGGGGGGGGGTGTTTTATATGGATGTGGAAAGATATGAGTCTAAAATTAGATCAATTAACATTTTGGGTGTGTATACCAGACGATAAAATACCAAATACATTTGTTTTTTCTTTTAGTTAACCCAATAAATTTCAGCTGCATTTAGACGATTTTACGAAGCTTAGGAATGGTATATGGTGGCAAAGATGCATTGATATAATCTGTAGACCTGTAATTGTTAGACGTCTTTCCTAAGCTAAATCAAATCATATAATCGTTGCCAGAATATAATGAAACAGACGTCACCGGTACAGTAAGGGTTAAGACGGATTTGTGTCTTAATCATTATAGTGAGGAAGAAGAGGACGATAATGTAGGTGATTTTTTTGTTTATATTTACTTTTCAGTTTGTCGCTCAATATATATAGTGCTTTACTGCAACGGTGAGAGTCTACAGTATAAAACTAACAATGATTGAGGCTCTTTATTATTCAGCTTTAAGGGGAGGTATTTAGTTTGTTCCCTAGACCTCCATCAAGCTTAAAATTACACCCCCTTGAGTCCCTTTCAAGATATATTTGTACATTTTTCGGTAGAAAAATGTCCCGGCCAAAGGCCGGTTCCTCTTAAATTATTCATTACCTTAATGGCACGAAAGGTCTGACGAAGAAATGTGCCGAAAGGTCTTAAGATCGACAAACTAATGGGGCGAACGTCTTAAAATCTCAAAACTAATGGGCCTAAACATGAGGGAGAAGAGGCTCCAGAACAAACACTCCCGTCAGTGAAAATCTCTCCTTACAAGATAACTATTGCAATTGACCTCTCTACTTCTCCATCTTGTAGGCCTAGTAGACATATAGCAACTCTCTCTCTCTCTCTCTCTCTCTCTCTCTCTCTCTCTCTCTCTCTCTCTCATTCTCACCCCCCCTCACCCCTTCTTCCTCCCAATACCACAGGAGCCTAACAAATGATGTGTCAGGACCCCCACCATAAAAACACAGAAACAGCTGATTATAAAAACACTTTCGTTGACACTCCATTTCCAAACGATTTCTTGCTATCGTTATGGTGAAAAATGGTTAGCCTCTCTGTCCTTTTATCATGCCTGCCAATTAAGGGCGTATTTATTTCCTCATTTATATATCTTTTTATCATTTGTTTTAGTTTCATCCATAGACCTCTATCAAGTTTTAAAAAAAAACACTCCCTAGACCCCCCCCCCCCCCTTCAAGATATATTAGTAAAACAAAAATCGATAGAAGAAAGTCCCGGCCGAATTTCTTAAAATTACAGGCTCGCTATCGCTCGCCAGACAAAAATCGAAAGGTCTCGATATAAATATAGAAATGGGACGAAAGATTATAAAAATCGACAAACTAGAGGGGCGAACGTCTTAAAATCTGAAAACTAATGGGGCTCAACATGAGGAAGAAGGGGGACCAGAAAAACGACCTATCTCCCCTTAAGGTGTTTTGGGGTAGCATTGTGAAATAATTGCTGAGTAGTAAATGTCTATGCATGAGTTTACATCTTATAACTATCTATCTATCTATCTATCTATTGCCTGACGCCGTGATCCCGGAAGGGGTGGCCACGAACGAACCGCCCCCATGCACCTCTGTTCCCAGTCAGTCGACGCCCCTCCCCCCAACCTGCACCGCCTTCGTTCATGTACTTCCTCACTCCATCCTTCCACCTCTCATTCGGTCTACCTCTCCCTCTCTGTCCCTCCACCTCGCTCTCGTACACCCTCTTGGTCATTCTCTCGCTTTCCATACGTTCCATATGGCCGAACCATCTCAAGTTGTTCCTTTTCACACTTTCCAGCACATCTACCTCCACACCACACCTCCTTCTTACTTCCTCATTACTCTGTCTATCCCTCCATGTAACTCCGCACGCACTTCTTAAGTAATTCATTTCCATCTTATAACTAAAGCGATCAATTAATATTTAACACATTCTGAAATATTCAACCATTAACCCCTTCAGTACCGGTGACGTCCTTTTATCTTTATTCTGGCTACTATCAGACGATATTATTCAGTTCAATAAGGGCCTCTAGCAATTAAGGGGAGATTTCCACTTGAGGGATACATTTCTGGACCCCCTTTTCCCTCATGTCTAGCCTCATTGCGTTTGAGATTTTAAGACGTTCACCCCATTATTTTGGCGATTTTAAGAACTTTCGCTCTATTTATGTCAATTTTAAGACCTTGCGTGCCTTTTAGCTGTCGATTTTTTCCTGACGAGCGATAGCGAGTCTGTAATTTAAGAGGAACCGGCCTTCGGCCTGGAAATATTTCTACCGAAAAATGTACACATTTATCTTGAAAAGGGGTCTAGGGGCTGTAATTATAAGCTTGATGGAGGTCTAAGGAACAAACTAAAGACCTCCCCTTAACAGGCTTGGATCTATCACACTTAATTAACCCTATTTACTACCACAGATCCTTCTTAACACCTTACGAGCGGCCTATGCGGTTTATTTATATGTACCGCCCAGCGGGGTGTTTTTAGCCAAAATAGGGCTGTTTACGTGATCATTTTCATTCCTAAATAAGACCCAGAACGTAAAACAAGTACCTATCCCTGAAAGGGCATAAACAGAGCTTTCGAATGACACCATAACGATCCTTTTATGATGGCTAGTTTTCTTGCAATAACCGTGCAACGCGAGTGCAAAAAGCATGTAATTAGCCACTTTCCCGATACAATTCCTTATATAGCGAGTGAGAGAGGGAGGAGGGAGCTGGGATTCGTGTCAGTATGTTCGCCGCGGTGGTCTGGAGCAGTCATACGCTCGCTACTCTCCTGCCACCACTTGTCTCTCTCTCTCAGCAACATTACGTGCTGAAATTGCCACTCGACCTATGTCGAGCGCCGCCACAAAGTCCAGCTTTATTAAATACGACTTATGTGGTGAGCCGCTAATTAAGGGTTAAACTGCGCAAAAATGTCTAAATATATCTAGAATAAAATTAGAAAGACGTCGCCGGTGTAGAAGGGGTTAATTTCCTGCATAATAGCATAAGGTAAAACAAATAAGGTGACAGTGCTTGCCAAATGCACACTATAGAAAGACAGACCGTCAGAGAGAGAGAGAGAGAGAGAGAGAGAGAGAGATAATGAGCTAGTGTGTATGTGAGTGTCATAAAACTAGCTTACACAAGGCAGAACAAACAGGACGACATTAAGGGGAGGTATATATTTACTTTGTTCCCTAGACCTCCATCAAGCTTAAAATGATACCCCCTCGAGTCCCTTTCAAGATAAATTTGTACATTTTTCGGTAGAAAAATGTCCCGGCCGAAGGCTGGTTCCTTTTAAATTACAGGCTCGCTATCGCTCGCCAGGATAAAATCGACACCTGAATGGCGCGAAAGGTCTTAATATGGGGTGAAAGTTCTTAAAATCGCTAAACTAATGGGGCGAACGTTTTATAATATCAAAAGCAATGGGGCTAAACATGAGGGAGAAAGGGGTCAAGAAAAAAATCCCTCAAGTGGAGATCTCCCCTTAATGCTTGCCAAATGCACACAGAGTATCTAGTAAGGAGACCCCAGTACCAGTGACATTTCTAGGGATGGGGTGGGTGCAAGGGATCAGAGCCTACGTGTGCCGTGTAAGGAGAGTAATGATATATCGTTGTTGAGGGTTCTGTAGGGGCACGGGGAAGATAGATCGATATATATATATATATATATATATATATATATATATATATATATATATATAGAGATAGATAGATAGAGAGAAAATAGATAGAGATATATAGAGAGATAGATAGACTGATAGATATAAAGATTAGATATATAGATAGATAGATAGATTGATAGATAGATAGATAATAGATAGATAGATAGATAGATAGAAAATAGATAGATAGATAGACTGATATTTATATAGAGATAGATAGATAGAAAATAGATAGATAGGTAGATGTATATATAAAGATTTGATAGATAGATAAATACATAGATAGATAAATAAATAGATAGCCAGATAGAGAAAGGAAGAGGGTTTGCAACTTTACATATTAGATCGCAGCCATGTTAGGAGACTAATAATATCGTTGTTGTGCATTCATTGTAGGCAAGTTTATATATAAGGGAATTAACAGAACAGATTGGGGAAAGTAAGAGAGATGGTTAAATGGGTGAAAATAATGTACTTGTGTGTGTACCGGTATATATATATATATATATATATATATATATATATATATATATATATATATATATATAAGTCTCACAAGGAAAAGGAGAACCAGCGTAGTAGCGAACATCTTATCTTTATTGGTTACCAAACGTTACGTTTGGTAACCAATAAAGATAAGATGTTCGCTACTACGCTGGTTCTCCTTTTCCTTGTGAGACTTCGATTCCCAAAAGGAAGCTCCATTGCAGAAATTATATATATATATATACTTGGAACATGCTTCTCTCTACTACAAGTATTGAACCTCTGCAGTTGTAATTTGCATCCATGGTTAAGTTTCACATTCTCATTGAGCTTAATATCTTGGAGTAATCTACATTGGCAAATACATTTACTATTTTAATTACTTCAATGAATCGTGACCGAGTGATTGCAACAGGTTCTATAGTTTTTGTTTTCACAATAAGTAGGCCAGGTATTTTGATCCCAAAGCTCTGTAACTCAACCAGGGCTAGAGCAAATGGCCTGTAAATTGCCACTTCTATTCCCTGACTTACTCTTTCCACATGATAGACACATTAATTCGATTACTTTAGTTACTTTACTTTTTTGAGTTTTGGAAATCTGTAGCCACGTTATTTACTTAATTATATTAAAAAGACTTCAACTGAATATCGATGTAATTACCTATGTTGCCCTAATTTGGACTCTTTTGATTTATAATCATTGCATATAATCCTTGGGAGATGGATGCTAGGGTATGGATACTCAAGACACCTTAAGGGAGCCCATCTCGCTTTTTTTCTCTTTCTCTCCCTCTCTCTTTGGCTTGTATCCATTCGGCCCCATTCAGCCTACTGTTTTCAGACGTTTACCCCCATCCAGGTGTCAATAATTTCCTGGCGAGCGGTAGCGAGCCAGCATATATATTTTTTGTTTTGACAGCAAGCTAAATTTGTAAATTTTTCGATAGAAAAATTTCTCCGGCGAAGCCGGATTTCTCCATACAATGCTGGCTCGCGATCGACACCTGGATAGGGATAAACGTCTTAAAACAGTTGGGTGAATGGGGCCGAATGAATACAAGCCAGGGAAAGAGAGAAAAGGAGAGAAAGATAGAAAAAATCCGGTGACCCCCCTTAACCCCTTGAGGATTATGACGCGTTCTGACAGCTTATTCCGGCTATTATTATCCGATGTTATTCATATTACGAAGGTGTGTCAATTCAGAGGGATAATTGAGATAGTCTTTACCCTTATACCTTCGCCATATCCTTTCTAAACTGAATAAAATGCAACGATTAGCAATAGAAAGAGTCCAATTTAGGGCAACATAGGTAATTACATCGATGTGGATTTATAGTCTTTTCAATGTAATTAGGTAAATAACGTAGCTACTAATTGTTATAACTAAACAAACAAAGTAACTAAAGTAATCGAATTAATGTGTCTAGTGTGTGTGAGAGAGAGAGAGAGAGAGAGAGAGAGAGAGAGAGAGAGAGAGAGAGAGAGAGAGAGAGAGAGAGAGAGAGAGAGAGCACAGTTGAGTGCACAGTTATGCAAGTGCGTGTGTACTATTTTGCCTTGGGGTGGGTGTTTGACTGTCTCTCTATAGTTTTCATATATCTGTGTTAATTTCAACTCTTTTCACATGTGTGTGTGTCTGTGTGTGTGTATAAGTGTGTGTGTGTGTGTGTGTGTGTGTGTGTGTGTGTGTGTATGTATGTTGTATAATTATGGAAATGGGTAGGGTGTGTGTACTTGGTAATGAGTATGTACTTAGAGTATCTATTGTTAAGTTCGTGAGTGGGGAACTATTGTTTTGTGTCTGTGTGTGTGTGTGTCTGTGTGCGAGTGTGTGTGTGTGTGTGTGTGTGTGTGTGTGAGTGTGTGTGTGTGTCTGTGTGTGTGTATTGAACCTTGACTGGGTGAAGCTGCCCTTCGCAAGCTGGTTATCTATCTCTCTCTCTCTCTCTCTCTCTCTCTCTCTCTCTCTCTCTCTCTCTCTCTCTCTATATATAATCATCTATCTATCTATCTAATATATATATATATATATATATATATATATATATCTATCCATCTTTCTATCTATCTATCTATATTTCTATCTATCCATCTACCTTTCTACAGTACGTTTATCACACACACACACACACACACACACACACACACACACACACACACACACACACACACACCTTCCTTTCAACCATTTTTCACCCCTGTTTTGTCCCACTCTCTAAACCAAGAGTGAACCGGTTATCACAATATTTCTTTCACTCAACCAGTACACTCAAACGCTCCTCCTTCCGTTCATCTGCCCTCCTTGCTATGACTTAAATTCCTTAACCCTTTCATTACAGGGGATGTCCTTTTCATCTTCCTCTAGCTAGATTTAGACGACTTTAAGCAGTTTAAGAAGAATCTATGGTACATGCCCCTTCAGGACCATGATGCCTTTTACCTTTGATTCTGACTAGAAATTAGATGATTTTATGCAGATAAGATGGACTATTGTATTAATAGGGTTTAGTGAGATCGTTTGCAGCCTCTTCATTCCTAAAGGTCCTTCCTAACTTGAATATAATCGTGTAATAATAGACAAAATATAATGAAAAGAATGTCAATTGTGCTGCATGTGTAAAAGTCACTTGTAGCCTGGCATTTCCACTCAAACAATCCTTAAATTCGTGTTTTATTACTGTTTCAATTTGCAAGGACATTAGTTACAGGAGCTTTGATCATTCTCTACTTTCACATAGGAAAACACATGCGAAACACATATACATACGTGCATACTACACACACACACACATACACACACACACACACACACACACACACACACACACATTCAAACACATACATTATATTATGCACAAACCTGCATCCAGATAATTATATATATAGACACCCACAGACAGGTTTATAAGCACATACAAACATGCAAACACATTCACACGCAAACAGAGACATACACACAAACACACACACTCTTTGTTCGCTACCGCCAGACGCTGCAGACGCTCTGTCAACGCTCTCACGATATCGATCATAATTTGAGTATTAACTACTCATCCTCTTCATTCTTGTGCATGAAAGGTGGTTAAGAGCACGTTTAACCATCCTGTAGTTTAGTAAGTAACACTGCACGATATTTCGCTGTGTATTGACTGATAAACTGTGTTTATCACAAGACTCCTGCTCGGACAGGGCGCCACTAGCGCCATCTGTTGTTTTGTTTTGTTTGTAAACAAACGCTCTCTTCTTAGTTGATATAAAATCGTAGCCCCTAATTTTACCCATTACCTACTGTAGTAAGTATCAATTTAACGGCCTTGTATGTAAGTAAAGCTTTGCCTATTAATTTGCTAATAAACAATATTGTGTACTAACTAACCTGCCTACAGGAACGAACGCCGACGCCATTTTGTAAACAAACTTTTTTGGGGGATTATATATATTAAATTCCAGCCAATTTTGTAGTAAATTTAAGTGCATTCATTTATCTTTTCCCCCTAGATATATTCTTGACTTTTTCTCCTCAGAGTGATTTTACTTTAAGCTAAGGGTGGTATTTGTACAAACTAACCTAGCCTAACCCAACCTGCCAAGCTTTTAACCTAATCCAAACCTAGCCTAGCCTATAGCCAGCCAATCTGTTGTTCTTATTAACTCTAGTAGATATTGTATTTAGTATCCTACTGTAGCTATATATATATCTGTAATTTTAGTTGTTGCTTGCACGATCTTGTAGTAACCTTTGACTGATAGATTTTGTTTTGTTTTATCTAAAAAGAGTAGGCTACAGTGACACCAGGGCCATCTGTTGATACAGTATATTAACCCCTTGTGTGCGGTCACACTTTATTTTTATATAATCTCTATTTAGTGAATTGTATATTTAGTTACATATTCTGTTATATAAATATATAGTTGTTTAAGGTTAGGTTATCACACCTGGTAGCCTATTTCTGCGTATTTCAATTTTATTATTTTCGGTTAGGCTATTCAACGCTGGTAGCCTATTGGTGCGTATTTAAATTTGTTTTAAAACTTTTGGTTAGGCTATCGCCCCTGGAAGCCTAATTCTGCGTATCTCAAATTTTTTGTTTTCGGTTAGGCTATCACCCCTGATAACCTATTGTTGTGTATTTCAACATTGTTTTCGGTTGAAGTAATTGAAGTGTCTCTAAAGTGAGTGAAGTGTTTTAAAGTGAGTTAAGTGTTTTAAAGTGAGTTAAGTGTTTTAAAGTGAGTGAAGTGATCTGAAGAAACTGACTGTTACCATGCCTCGCACTTGTACGAACTGCGCCAGTAGGTTTGGTGAGTCCATGTTTGTTACTGTCGATCTTCAAGTCTGCCGTCTCTGCCAGCAACAAGAGAATTTGACAGTGAAATTAGATGAAGCCTACAACAAGATCAACGTCCTCACCATGAAGCTGGAATCACTCCAAGAGTTTGTAACACTCAACGTTGGAGTGCCACAAACTTCAATTGTCACCGCAACTCCAGCAGCCACCAACGCCCCAACGTCAACTGCCAACAATTCAACGCCTGCAGTAGCCATTTCATCTGATGGTTCCGATACTCAAGAAACAAATAGTAACTCTCTTCCCCCTCAAGACAACTTCCGTGTTGTTAGGAACAACGTTTGCCCCAAGACCAGGAAACCCATACCGATTACCGAGTGTCAAAACCGCTTCCAGATACTCGCAGACTCAGATGACGAAGCGGAAATAGAAGAAGTCCGGCTCGTGGGAGACTCAATGATACGTGGTCAGCTCACAGAGTTTTGCGCCAGAGCACCTAAGACCAGGAAGCGTTTTTGTATCCCTGGTGGTGGTGTGGACGACGTAGTTGCTGCAGTTGATGAAGTATCTAAGCTGGCCCCTGCTAATACAATGTACGTCATCCACGTTGGATCCAACGATGTACAGCGAACCCGGTCGGAAGATTTGCTTTTAAAGTACCAGCAGCTGATCAAGTCGTTTAACCCTTAATTAGCGGCGAGCAACATAAGTCGAGTTAAATAAAGCTGGACTATGTGGCGGCGCTCGACATAACTCGAGTGGCAATTTCAGCACGTAATGTGGCTGAGAGAGAGAGACAAGTGGTGGCAGGAGACTAGCGAGCGTATGACTGCTCCAGACCACCGCGGCCAACCTACTGACACAAATCTCAGCTCCCTCCTCCCTCTCTCACTCGCTACATACTCAATTATGTACTGAAAGTACCGAATTACCTGCTTTTTGCACTCGCGTTGCACGGTTATTGCAAGAAAACTATCCATCATACAAGGATCGTTATGGTGTCATTCGAAAGCTCTGTTTATGCCCTTTCAGGGATAGGTACTTGTTTTACGTTCTGGGTCTTATTTAGGCATGAAAATGATCACGTAAACAGCCCTATTTTGGCTAAAAACACCCCGCTGTGCGGTACACATAAATAAACCGCATAGGCCGCTCGTAAGGTGTTAAGGAGAAGTCATCAAGGATCATCGTCTCAGGAATCGTCCCCCGGCTTGGTGTAGAGAGCCGATTTTACAACATAGCCACCAGCACAAATTGTTGTCTAGCAAACCTCTGCAGGAAGGAAAACGTGGGATTCGTCGACACCTGGGACAATTTCTACTATGATGACTATTTGTTTTCGGACGATGGAGTTCATCTGAACCAGGTGGGAGCAGCACGTTTTGGGCGTCTTCTCAACGATGCGGTGAAGGATTTTCGGAGAAGAAATCGACTCAGCACAGGACAACCAGGAAGGAGGACCGAAGACAGTGAGGGCGGCAACCTGCGAAGGATTTAAATGCTAATCTGTCAAAAACCGCGAATTTGGATAAAGCTCCACCAACACGACCCAAATTCAAAACCGCCAGGGATAACGACCGAGGACCGATGTCAGCCATGAATGCAAATGTAGATCCGATCAGAACCAAAAATTTGAATAAAGAACGTTCTGTGAGTTCTAAAACCGCAACTTTAAAGGTTTTCTATGCAAATGCTCGTAGCATACGCAATAAATTTTCAGATTTAGAGGAACTAGTGTTTACTGAAAATTATGATGTGATTGGTATAACAGAATCTTGGCTCAATACAGTAGATAGAGACTTTTTAGCAGAGTATTCTTCCCGGTTATGTAATGTTTGAGAAAAGCCGAATAAATAAAAATGGAGGTGGCGTTTTATTTTATATCAAAGAAAGTCTTAACCCGACCCTCTTGTCAAAACCTCAAATTGTGAACGTCGACACATCTTTTGTGCTAATAAAGAATAATAAAGGTACAAAACTAATACTTGCATTAATATACAGACCTCCAGCTCAATCAGTGCAAACTGACCGAGAAATTTATGAACAAATTGCAGATGTAAGTAACTCACAAGATACCATATTTTTTGGCGACTTTAATTTACCTGTGACCAAGTGGGGCGATACTCTTACTTCACACTCCGGACATGACTTGTATACGAACTTGCAAGAGAGTTCGCTTTATCAATTTGTTCGAACACGACCCGTGGTAATAACGTTCTTGACATTGTACTTGCAACAAAAGAAGAATTAATAGAGAATTTGAATGTTGGTGATGAATTCAGTAACAGCGACCATCGTACGATAAGTTTCACTTTAAACTTTACTAGTAACGAACCAAATAGTAGCATCGAAAAAGTCCCTAATTTCAAGAAAGCAAACTTTCATAAACTTAGAGCTATGTTTAAAGAAACTGACTGGAGCTTTTTAATTAACAATAACGACATAAATACATCTTGGAAGTTATTCGAAACCACTTACCTAAAAGCAGTGCAAGACTGCATACCATCGAAAATACGGCGTCCAGGCCATAATAATAAGCCCAAATGGTGGAATAAAGATATTTCAAACTGCCTGCTTGCTAAAAAATTTGCTAATAATAGATTAAAATCCTCACAAAATGACGAAGAACGGGTGAAATTTGTAGAGCTACGACGCAAAGCCAAAAAGTTAATTAAGCAAAGTGGGGGTTAGGGAATAGAATATGCCCCACGTGCCTTCTGCGTGTCGTAAGAGGCGACTAAAGAGGTTGGGTCGGTGGGCTTGCGACCCCCACCCGGAAAAAATATCGAAGCAAGGAAAAACGAACGAACAGCCTCGGATGCGGACGGAACCAACGTTGACGAACCACGACCGACTAAGGACATGCCTTCGGACATTCTGAGAATGGCTACGTGGAATGTTAGTGGCATGAATGATGGCACAAAAGAGAGAGAGGTTCTGGAAGTGTTAGTGAATGCCAGGCTGGATGTATGTGGAATGACAGAGACCAAATGGAAAGGTTCAGATGTGAGAGAGTGGGAGTGTGGAATGGGTGTGTGTGCTGGAGTGAGTGAAGGAACAGCGAGAGAAGGTGCATGTTTGTTTGTAAGTAGCAAATGGAAGGAATGTGTAAGAGAGTATGGGTCTGTGGGTTCAAGGATTGTGTGGGTGAGAATGAAAGTAGGAATACAAACGTGGGTGATTGTATGCGTGTATGCACCGACAGAGGATATACTTGAAAGAAAGAAAGAGGAGTTCTGGATGAATGTGGAGGCGTGCCTGGAGAAGTTTGACAAGAACGAAAGAATATTTCTGATTGGGGATATGAATGGTAAGGTGGGTGATAGGAAAGTTGAGGGAGTGGTGGGAGGGTGGGGGGTACCATCAGAGGTGAATGGGAATGGTAGTGCACTTGTGGACGTATGTGTGGGGAGGAGGCTGTGGATAGCCAACACCTTCTTCCGACACAGAATGATCCACAGGTACACGTGGAAACGGATGTTGACGATGAAGGATAAGACAGTGGTGGAACGAAAGTCATTGATTGATTATGTATGTGTGGATGAACGAATGAAGAAATCTGTGATGGATGCTAGGGTGTATAGGGGTATTGGAGGGGGTCTGTCTGATCATTATGTAGTGGTAGCTAAGGTTAGGATACAAAAGAAGTGGGTGAGGAGAGCGGGAGGGAGGCGAGAGGAGGGTGGAATGGTGAGGAGGGTGGAGAGGTTGGAGGAGGAGGAAATCAGGGAGGAGTACAGGAGAGCAGTGGAAAGACGACTAGGTGGGTTCGACCTGGAAGTTATGGAGGAAGTGGAGGAGATGAGCAAGGTGTTTAAGGATGAGATCTGTGCAGCATGTGAGGAGGTGTGTGGAGTGAGGAGAAGAGGGAGGGGAGTGAAAGGTACAGCATGGTGGACAGAAGAGGTAAGAATAGCTGTGGAAGAAAAGAAGAAAGCATATAGAGAGTGGTTGGGTAGTAGAGGGAATGAAGATTCCGAGAGACAGAAACGAGCGAGGTACGTGGGGAGTAAGAGGGTGGTGAAGAGAGTAGTGAAGGAAAGTAAGAGAAGAGTAGATGAGGAATTTGGAAGGAATCTGAGTGTAAAATGGAGGGAGAGTAAGAAAACTGTTCTGGAAAGAAGTCAAGAAAGTTAGGGAAGGTAGCAAGGGAAACAGTAAGGGTGTGAAAGATAAGAATGGGAGAATGCTAGCCGAGAAGCAAGAGAGAGTCGAAAGATGGAGGGAGTACTTCAGTGAGTTGCTAAATGAAAGGAATGAAGAGCCAGCAAACATAGCTGGATATGGTATGGGAGGGAGAAGAAGAGAAGTAGTGGAGGAGGAGGTGGGGATCAGGAGGTCAGAAGTGTGGGAAGCCATGAAAAGAGTGAAGTTGGGGAAAGCACCAGGAACAGATGGAGTGTGGGGAAATGTTGAGGTATGGTGGTGAGATAGTGATAGAATGGGTATGGAAAATGTGCAAACTAGCATGGGAGAAGGGGAGTGCACCCGATGACTGGAAGACTGGCATAATAGTCCCCCTATATAAGGGCAAAGGGGAAAGAGGAGTGTGTGGTAACCACCGAGGAATATGTCTTCTAAGCGTAGTAGGGAAGGTATACAGTAGGGTAGTGATTGAGAGAGTGAGAGTGAGAACGGAGAAATGGATAGGCGACGAGCAGGGAGGTTTTAGGAAGGGAAGAGGATGTGTAGATCAGATTTTTACCCTGAATTGTGTTGTGGAGAAGTATCTGGAGAAGAAACAAAAGGTGTATGTTGCCTTTATGGACTTGGAGAAGGCCTATGACAGAGTGGATAGAGAAGGTTTGGGTTGTAGGAACGCTAAAAGCAGTAACAAGAAATAGGGTGGTCAGTATGGAAGTGAAGAAGTCCTTGCATGACAGTGTGGTAATCCCGACACTGACTTACGGAAGCGAAGCATGGACGTTGGTTGAGAGACTCAGACCAAGAGTGAGAGCAGTGGAAATGAATTACTTAAGGAGTGCGTGCGGAGTTACATGGAGGGATAGACAGACTAATGAGGAAGTAAGAAGGAGGTGTGGTGTGGAGGTAGATGTGCTGGAAAGTGTGAAAAGGAACAACTTGAGATGGTCCCGCCATATGGAACGTATGGAAAGCGAGAGAATGACTAAGAGGGTGTACGAGAGCGAGGTGGAGGGACAGAGGGGGAGAGGTAGACCGAATATGAGGTGGAAGGATGGAGTGAGGAAGTACATGAACGAAGGCGGTGCTGGTTGGGGGGAGGGGCATCGACTGACTGGGGACAGAGGTGCATGGGGGCGGTTCGTTCGTGGCCACCCCTTCGGGGATCACGGCGTCAGGCAATAGATAGATAGATAGAAAAAGACCCTAGAGTTACATATTGCGAATCAAAGTAAAACAAACCCGAAAGAATTCTATAGTTATATCAGAAAGAAAAAAGTAGTTACTTCAACTCTTGGACCGTTAGTCGATGAAAATGGAGAATACACCAAAGACGAAGTACAAATGAGTAATGCCCTCAATACCTTCTTTGCATCAGTTTTTACAACAGAAGACCTCAGTGATATCCCTACACCATCGCCGATTCAGATTGATAATTCAGATGTTCTAAGCAATATCACCGTTACAGAGAGAGAAGAATTGAATTGTTTAGATAAACTCAAGGTAAATAAAACGCCTGGACCTGATAAAATCTCGCCTAGAGTTCTAAAGGAAGCTAAGGATGAGCTCTCCAAACCACTGACATTACTATTCAATAAATCCTTGCAGTCTGGAACTATGCCTGATCAGTGGAAGATAGCCAACGTAACACCGATATTCAAAAAAGGCAGCAAATCCCTACCCAGTAACTATCGTCCAATTAGCTTAACCTCAGTTGTATGTAAAATGCTAGAAACGGTCATAAGAGACAGACTCGTAAATCACTTAGAGGAAAATAACATACTTAAAGATACTCAACACGGCTTTCGTAAAAAACGTTCCTGTTTAACAAACCTCTTAGACTTCTTCCACGATATCCTCAACCTCTACGATGAGAGTAAAGCTGTAGATATTATATACCTTGATTTTCAAAAGGCCTTTGACAAAGTTCCCCACAAACGTTTACTGCTAAAACTAAAAGCGCATGGAATACAAGACGGTGTTGAAATGGATAGAAAATTGGCTCAACGACAGAAAGCAAAGAGTAGTCATAAACGGTAAGGCATCTAAATGGACCAATGTAAGTAGCGGGGTACCCCAGGGATCGGTACTAGGACCAATTATCTTTCTAATTTACATCAACGACATAGATGAGGGTCTTACCTGTACAATCTCAAAATTTGCTGACGATACAAAAATTGCAAATAGCGTACTCTCAAAAGATCAAGTTGACGATATGCAATACAATCTAGATAAATTGTCACATTGGGCCCAAATTTGGCAAATGAGTTTCAATGCGGATAAATGTAAAGTACTACATATCGGATACCTAAATGAGAAAGCAAACTATTCGATGAATGGCACTCAGCTTAAGAATGTAAACAGAGAAACCGATCTGGGAGTAACAATATCGAGTAACCTAAAACCGAGTCAACAATGTTCAGAAGTTGTTAAGAAGGCAAACAAAATAATTGGCTTTATAGGCAGATCATTTGAGCATAAATCCAAAGACGTTATCCTAACCCTTTACAATTCCTTAGTCCGCCCTCTTCTGGAATACTGCGTTCAATGCTGGTGCCCTTATTACCAAAAAGACATAAACAAGCTAGAACGAGTTCAACGTAGAGTGACCAAAATGATACCTAGCCTAAAGAACAAACCATACAAAGAGCGTCTTAGAGAATTAAATCTATTTCCTTTAACCCAGCGCAGATTAAGAGGTGACTTAATTCAAGTGTTCAAAATCATCAAAGGCATCGACAATATGAACTGTAGTAAGTACTTCACTATCGACCAATCTAATTACACGCGGGGAAACGGTTGCAAAATTATTGGTAAATCTTTTAACTCACACGAATCTAAGAATTTCTTCTTCAATCGAGTTGTCAACTTGTGGAATGGGCTTCCCCGAGACGTTATAGACTGCAGCACCGTTGATTCATTTAAACTCCGCCTAGACAAATATCTCGCATCAAACCCGCGACTGACTGCGTTTGTAAATGAATAACTTTATTTTATCCTCCCGTCAGTTACTAACCCATATGTCCCCTACTAACTTCCTAGTCCTGCCACGTTAGTGGCAGGGCAGTAGTTCCCTTTCCAATTTTCCTTACCCACTCTAAACCACTGTTTGGACACTTGATCCTCAGTGTTTTGGAGGACAAGCAGCCTAGAAGGGTCACTAGATCTGTTGTTGCTTGATTTCCTTTGTACTCCTTTGTACACACATACATACACACACACACACACAAACACACACAGAGCGGTCAGGTGGGCAGGGTTGGGTGACCGGTTTACACAGTGAAAGTAAACCCACATGTACACACAAACACACACACGTACACCGCCACATGTACACAGTTACACACATACGTACACACACAGTCGCATATAAACACGCACCCATATATACGCTTGCACGGACACACACACACACGCACACTGATTGACACACATACACAAAAACGTATATACACGTGTACATACACACACACGTACACACACACACAGAGACCCGGGTGGGGAAGAGACATTTGGGCAAGTCTCCTAACGGTGTAGCCTCTGTTCACCTAGCAGTATAAATAGGAACCTGGAATAAGTGGACGAAGTTGTGACGTCCCCTCTGGGGTTGGTGATCGGTTACAAGGTGAGATGGGTATCGTACTGGTCAACCTAAGCTACTGGTCAACCTAAGCCTTCGGGTGAGACTGGTACGTAGTGAGAATGGTACCGTACAGATTAACCCTAAGCCTTCGTTTCCAGATGTCGCCAATTGGCTAAAATACAGACTACACACACATCCACAGCCATTCCAACGATACATAAACACTTGACATGCATTTCACGCAATACATTCCCAGTTAAGGAGGCGCGAATATAATGAGCTTAGCTCGCATTGCGTGGATTCCCCTTGACAAACAAGTGAGTGAATTACATACACACTCCCATACATACACACACACACAATCCCACACACACACATACACTCCCACTCTCCCCCCCCCCCTCCCCCACACACACAGTGAAAGGGAAAGGGGTTGCCAAATAAAAATATATGTATTATTCAATTATTTTTCCATCAACTCTCAAAACTGACACTACACCTTCCTTTGTACGCAAGAAAAACAAAGGCAAATATATATAATGATAAGATTATAATGATATATCCTAGCTCTCAGAAATGCCATGGGTGATAAACAGCTGTGAGTTTGCTGGGAATATGTTTGGGAATAAGTTTGAGAATTTAATGATGGAAAAATAATTCGTTCAATATTTGTTCTATGTATTTCTTATAGTATTGGGGAAGGAGGGGGGACTGGGTATATATTGGGGAAGGAGGGGGGACTGGATGGGTATTATATTGGGGAAGGAGGGGGGACTGGATATATTGGGGAAGGAGGGGGGACTGGATATATATATGGGGGAGGGGGGGGGGACTGGGTATATATATTGGGGAAGGAGGGGGGGACTGGGATATATATTGGGGAAGGAGGGGAACTGGATATATATATTATATGGGGAGGGAGGGGGGAGGGGATATATATTGGGGAAGGAGGGGGGACTGGGTATATATATTGGGGAAGGAGGGGGGACTGGATATATATATTGGGGAAGGAGGGGGGACGGGTATATATTGGGGAAGGAGGGGGGGACTGGATATATATTGGGGGAAGGAGGGGGGACTGGGTATATATTGTGGGAAGGAGGGGGGACTGGATTATATTGGGGAAGGAGGGGGGACTGGTATATATTGGGGAAGGATGGGGGGACTGGATATATATTGGGGAAGGAGGGGGGGGACTGGGTATATATTGGGGAAGGAGGGGGGACTGGGTATATATTGGGGAAGGAGGGGGGGGACTGGATATATATTGGGGAAGGAGGGGGGACTGGATATATATATTGGGGAAGGAGGGGGGGACTGGGTATATATTGGGAAGGAGGGGGGACTGGCTATATATTGGGGAAGGATGGGGGGACTGGGTATATATTGGGGAAGGAGGGGGGACTGGATGGGTATATTGGGGAGGGGGGACTGGGTAATATGGGGAAGGAGGGGTATATATTGGAGGAGGGGATATATATGGGGAAGGAGGGGGGACTGGATATATATTGGGGAAGGAGGGGGGACTGGGTATATATTGGGGAAGGAGGGGGGGGACGGGATATATATTGGGGAAGGAGGGGGGACTGGATATATATTGGGGAAGGAGGGGGGACTGGGTATATATTGGGGAAGGAGGGGGGGACTGGGTATAATTGGGAAGGAGGGGGGGGGGACTGGGTATATATTGGGGAAGGAGGGGGGACTGGATATATATGGGGGAAGGAGGGGGGACTGGATATATATTGGGGAAGGAGGGGGGACTGGGTATATATTGGGGAAGGAGGGGGGACTGGGTATATATTGGGGAAGGAGGGGGGACTGGGTATATATTGGGGAAGGATGGGACTGGGTATATATATTGGGGAAGGAGGGGGGACTGGGTATATAGTGGGGAAGAAGGGGGAACTGGATATATATTGGGGAAGGAGGGGGGACTGGATATATATTGGGGAAAGGAGGGGGGACTGGATTATATTGGGGAAGGAGGGGGGGGGGGACTGATATATTGGGGAAGGAGGGGGGACTGGGTATATATTGGGGAAGGAGGGGGGGACCTGGGTATATATTGGGGAAGGAGGGGGGACTGGTATATATTGGGGCAAGGAGGGGGGGACGGGATATATATTGGGGAAGGAGGGGGGGACTGGGTATATATTGGAAGGATGTGGGGGGAGGGGGGACTGGGATATATATTGGGGAAGGAGGGGGGGACTAGGGATATATATTGGGGGGAAGAGGGGGGACTGGGTATATATGGGGGAAGGCGGGGGGGACTGGGAATTATAATTGGGGAAGGAGGGGGGACTGGGTATATATTGGGGAAGGAGGGGGATATATTGGGGAATGGATATATATTGGGGAAGGAGGGGGGACTGGGTATATATTGGGGAAGGAGGGGGGACTGGGTATATATTGGGGAAGGAGGGGGGACTGGGTATATATTGGGGAAGGAGGGGGGACTGGATATATATGGGGAAGGAGGGGGGACTGGGTATATATTGGGGAAGGAGGGGGACTGGATATATATTGGGGAAGGAGGGGGACTGGATATATTGGGGAAGGAGGGGGGGGGACTGGATATATATTGGGGAAGGAGGGGGGACTGGGTATATATTGGGGAAGGAGGGGGGACTGGATATATATTGGGGAAGGAGGGGGGACTGGGTATATATTGGGGAAGGAGGGGGGAACTGGGTATATATATTGGGGAAGGAGGGGGACGGGAAACTGGATATATATTGGGGAAGGAGGGGGGACTGGGTATATATGGGGGAAGGAGGGGGGACTGGATATATATTGGGAAGGAGGGGGGGGGGTATATATATTGGGGAAGGAGGGGGACTGGGTATATATTGGGAGGAGGGGGGACTGGGTATATATTGGGGAAGGAGGGGGGACTGGGTATATATTGGGGAAGGAGGGGGGACTGGATATATATTGGGGAAGGAGGGGGGACTGGATATATATTGGGGAAGGAGGGGGGACTGGATATATATTGGGGAAGGAGGGGGGACTGGGTATATATATTGGGGAAGGAGGGGGGACTGGGTATATATTGGGGAAGGAGGGGGGACTGGGTATATATTCATGAATAAATATTTATAACATGCTGCATAATTATACACATTGATTTTCATTTAATATTATTGTTTATTAGTATTGGATTAAGTTAGTTATTTCGTTTATGAATAGTATAATTTTCGTGTTTCCCACTTTACATATACAGTATATAATTATGTAATTATTTATCAATGAGTTACCATACATTTGCTTAGTTCCAACTTTTTCTCTATCAGACCGATACTTCAACACCCACACACACCCACGCAAACCATACACACACTTTTACACACATCACTTTCACACACACACACACAAAGTCACCCCCCCCCCCACACACAGCCAATCCCCCCCCCCCCCAAACACACACACACACACACACACACACACACACACACACCCATCACTTTCACACACACCTTTTAACCCTTTCAAGTTTAGGTCACCTGGGGTCATCACATCTTACACAAAATGTAACCCTTTTAGCATCATGGTGTAATTTCGCTTATTCTGGCTGCCACTCAACGATTGTATTAAGCTCAGATAGGCCCTGTAGGAATCACATGGGTAAATATGGACTTAATAGGCTCGTTAAGGGGAGATGGGTCGGTTTTCTGGTCCCCCTTCTTCCTCATGTTTAGCCCCATTGGTTTTCAGATTATAGGACATTCGGCCCAATAGTTTGGCGACTCTAAGACCTTTCGACCCATTTCTTAGTCAATATTAAGACTTTTCGTGTCATCTAGGTGTCGATTTTTTCCTCCCGAGCGATAGTGAGTCTGCAATTTAAGAGGAAACGGCCTTCGGCTGGGATATTTTTATATCAATAAATGTACAAATTTATCTTGAAGGAAGGTCTTGGGCAGATGTTTTTTATAAGCTTGATGGAGGTCTAGGGAGGAAACTAAAAAAATAATAAAAATATACATAAATGAGCAAATAAATACTCCCATCCCCCATAAATATCCTTACTGTTTCTATTTGGTAATCTTGGATGGCTTCGTTGAGCAAATGCAAGTTTTTTTAATTGATTTGAAAACACCTTTGCATGTTACAAGCAATTTATCACACTCCTGAAACCCAGTGTCCGCCTTTGTGAACGCGCCTATTAACCCCTTCAGTACCGGCGACGTCTTTTTTAAACTTTATTCTGGCTACTGTTACACGATTTTATTCAGTTTAAAAAGGGCCTGCAGCAATTAAGAACATAAGAACATAAGAAAAATGGAAATCTGCAGAAGGCCTATTGGCCCATACGAGGCAGACCCCTTCCTCCCTACATCCCTATTTCTTGTACACCTTTATGTATTATACTACATCTCTACAGTCTTCGAACTATCTCACTTAAGCCTTTGCACTACCACAGATCCTTCTTAAACTGCACAAAATCGTCTCCATGTAGCTAGAATATAATGATAAAGACGTCGCCGGTACAGAAAGGGTTAACCATTTGTCTTCCACAGGCACTTACCGAACGGCAAATATAATGTCTGATAAAAACACTCATAAAATTACAGTAAAGTGGAGGGCATAGAACTGAGAGGGTTAATAATTTATATATATACTGTATATCTCTTTAAGGGGACAGTGGTTATTTTTGTGGGTCTCTCTCTCTCTCTCTCTATATATATATATATATATATATATTATTTTCCTCCCTAGACCTCCATCAAACTTAAAAAAACATCCTTTAGATACCCCCAGTTCCTCCACAATTACAGGCTCGCTATCGCTCGCCAGGAAAAAAATCGCCACCTGAAGGGCACGAAAGGTCTTAATATTGACACAGAAATGGGGCAAAAGGTTTTAAAATCGACAAACTACTGGGGCAAACATCTTAAAATCTCTAAACTAATGGGGATAAATAAGCATGAAGAAGAAAGAGGACAAAAAAAAACCCGGCCCATTTCTCCTTAAACCTGGTGCAGTTACGAAGTTCCATCATAATCCTATCTATATGTAAATTCTTATATATACTAACCCCATAAAGAAAAACAACAAACTACGAAAAATAAACCCAGATGATTACATAATATCCTCCCAAATGTGATATAATGAAGAGAGAGAGAGAGAGAGAGAGAGAGAGAGAGAGAGAGAGATAGAAAAATAAAAACTTGCAAATAGACAACTAGTATTCCCAATAATTTTCGTTTTCTAAATTCGCTGCATTTTTTTTTTTTTTTTTGTATTTCAAGTTGTTTCTTTCCCCCGAGTAATAAATTTAAAGGGCGGACTTAACTGCATTTGATTCTGAATAATTTTACTGGTCTTTTGTACGATTATTGAGAGGGCTTCTATAAGGGGGGCCCGTTAGGTGGGGATGGTGGGGGGGGGGGGGGGAGAGAGAGCGAGAGAGAGAGAGAGAGAGATAATGTATGTATGTGTTGGTGTATGCTTGCGTGAGTGCTTTCATGTGTCTACATTTTTTTTTTTTTTTTTCAGACGCCGTAATTCCCGAGAACATTAGGAGTTGTCACGAATCACTAGGTCAAGTTGCCAGGGCTTGACATCTACCAATAACATTTTGACAGTGCGGGCTCGATCCGCTGACCTTTTGATCAGCAGCCGACGCTCTACTGACTATGCCACGGCTCTTCTAATATAGTGTATAATTAACTAATATACCCACCATCCTGTATAAACAAACCAAAATTAATATAATAAATGGGAATATGACTAATCCTCTCAGTAATCAATCTCACCGAATTATACAAAGCTCGATATCAGATATGTGTTGTTGTTTTTTTGCTATGTGGATGAGGGAGACAAAAGGCAAAACTGCTGGTGACGAGTACCTTCCCCAGAGTTGAAACAGTGACAAGGCCAAAATCAAGGAATGTTCGAGCCAAAATGTCTGGACACACGGATTACTTTTTTTTTTTTTTTTTTTTTTTTTTAACCAGGAATATTAGGGATGCTTCTATATCTGCCAATAATATAATGAGACATATGGTGAACCAGATCCCAAGGCCATGTTGTTGAATCATTATATACTTTTTTTTTTAGGCAGAGGCGTAAGATATCCCTTTATAACGATGACTTCATTTTAACCCCTTTAATTATACCATGTTTATTTATTTCCTTTTTTTTTATTTAATTAAGAGGAGATATTTTCTGGGTCCCCTCTCTCTCATGCTTAGCCCAATTAGTTTTGAGATTTAGAGATGTTCGCTCCATAAGTTTGGTTATAAACAAAGGAGGCTTAATTAACACACTAATTGAGAATAATATTACTGGATGATATTTGAATATATATCTTTATGTTGTATTATATATACAGGTATATATATATATATATATATATATATATATATATATATATATATATATATATATATATATATATAAAATATAGATATATAATCAAATATCCAGTAATATTATTCTCAATATATATATATATATATACTTTTTGTTTGCTCCATATCAAGCTTTAAAAAACAAAAACTCCTGAACCACCCTTCGAGATAAATTTGTGCATTTTTCGGTAGAAAAATTACTCGACCGAAGGCCATTTCCTCCTAATTTGTAGGCTCGCTATAGGTCGCCAGGAATATATAGACACCTACAGTAAATGGCACGAACGGTCTGAATATATAGACACCTACAGTAAATGGCACGAACTGTCTGAATATTGACAACAAAATGGATTGAAATGTCTTAAAATAGCCAAAATAAGGGGTTGAACATCTCAAAATGTCAAAACTAATGGGGCTACGCATGAGAGAGAAGGGGTCCAGATAGAACACCGCCTTGAACTGGACAAAAATCGTTAATGAGAGTCATGATCATAAAAGGAAGGAAGGCGTTACCGTAGTGAATGTGTGTGTGTGTGTGTGTGTGTGTGTGTGTGTGTGTGTGTGTGTGTGTGTGTGTCTGTGTGTGTGTGTGTGTGTGTGTGTGTGTGTGTCTGTGTGTGTGTGTGTGTGTGTGTGTGTGTGTGTGTGTGGGTGTCTGGGTGTGTGTGTGTTGTGTGTGCACAGTATGTTTGGGTGTGGGTGTGGGTGTGTGTGTGTGGTGTGTGTGTGTGTCTGTGTCTGTGTGTGTGTTGTGTGTGTGTCTGTGTGTGTTGTGTGTGTGTGTGTGTGTGTGTGTGTGTCTGTGTGTGTGTGTGTGTGTGTGTGTGTGTGTGTGTGTGTGTGTGTGTGTGTGTGTGTGTGTGTGTGTGTGTGTGTGTGTGTGTGTCTGTGTGTGTGTGTGTGTGTGTGTGTGTGTGTGTGTGTGTGTGTGTGTGTGTCTGTGTGTGTGTGTGTGTGTGGGTGTGTGTGTGTGTGTGTGTGTGTGTGTGTGTGTGTGTGTGTGTGTGTGTGTGTCTGTGTGTGTGTGTGTGTGTGTGGTGTGTGTGTGTGTGTGTGTGTGTGTGTGTGTGTGTGTGTGTGTGTGTGTGTTGTGTGTGTGTGTGTGTGTGGCGTGTGTGTGTGTGTGTCTGGCGTGTGCGTGTGTGTGTGTGTGGTGTGTTGTGTGCGTGTGTGGTGTCTGTGTGTGTGTGTGTGTGTGTGTGTGTGTCTGTGTGTGTGTGTGTGTGTGTGTTTCTAGTTTATATACACTAATAAAAATAACCATCACCCTCATCCAGTATAAACGAAGGAGGATGAACACACTAATTGGAGATCTTATTAAGAACACGTTGTCTTATTGAAGGATTTAACATTACATAGGTAAAACCACAAACATAATATAAACAGAACATGCGATAAAAATGAAGATATAAATAATTAAATAAGTAAATAAATTCAGAAGACAAAAAATCAAAAAAAATATATAGACTTATAAATAACTAAATACACAAATAAACACATACAAATACAAACGAAACATTGTTAGATAATAATACAAGAGCCTAAGTCAAGAAAAATACTATAAAATGAAACTCAAATCATCAAAAATTAGTGACCCTCAATAAACGACCTTAGCTAGAGATTCATAGATCAAGCACGACGAGCTATTATTATTTAATAACCACGGATTATTGAAGTTAACTATACTCTGAGCCAAGACTTAATTACTTCATCCTTGAGTTAATGATAGGATGCTAAGAAAATCTCCTCGTGCATTTCTCAAGAGTTGTGTTTTTTCCTGTAATTGTGCTGGTAAACAGAAGATTCAAGAAAACACATATACCCACAACAAACACAAACACACACACACACACACACACACACACACACTAGTATATGAGAGTAATATGTTCTTCGTCAACGAGATATCAAAAACCTGTATCTATTTTACATAATGACATGTTTTGAATTCATTACCATAAATATAATACTTGGTTACGCCTTGTAATTACCTAGACTGTAGACGAGCCCCTGTTACTTTAGGATTATACCCAATAAGTATCACAGTGAATATGGTACACACCACACCCCATCCTAATCCATTCCAACCCCCATCTCCTGCTCCCCAATCCCCACCCCCACCTCACCCATCCCAACCCCCAGCCCCTCCCTCACCCCCACCCCCACCCCACCCATCACCCCCACCCCATCCTCGTGCAGCAGCACCCAACATACATCGTCCACATAACATTAACATTCTTCAACTGAACATAGATGGCATCAACACAAAGAAACACGAACTCTCACACTTCATCAAACAACACAACATACACATTGCCATCTTACAAGAAACAAAACTCCACACAACACAAAAAACACCCACATTTCATAATTTCACCACCATCAGACAAGACCGGGCTGTCGGCGGCCCCCGCTGTGGACTCATCACCCTGGTACACAAAGAAATATCATACATAGTAACCAGTGTACAAACCAAATCCCTCCTCCCCCCAAATGATAACACAACAGAAATACAGTCAATTAAAATACGCACTGGCAACAACTCCAACATAACCATCATAAACACATACATCCCTCCCCAAACATCCCCTACAGTACCAAATGAATACAGACCACACTTACAACACATCACAAACACCCCACACACCCCACACATCATCCTGGGTGGTGACTTCAACGCCAAGACGTCGGCCTGGTTTGTCGACAACCCCGACACAGACAGAGGGCTGGTACTACAAAACCAAACCGATAACCTCATCATCCTTAACGACATCCATCAACATACCCATATTCCTCACCAAGCCCTCTATAACCCATCATCTCCAGACATCACCTTTTGCTCCCCAGAACTTGCCCCCACAACATCCTGGAGGGTAGTCAGAACCTTAGGCTCTGATCACCTCCCGATCATTATCACCACCAAAACAAGACTCACCCCAGCTAGCCACAAACACACATACACCAATTATAAAAGAGCTAACTGGGAAGCATTCACAAATGAGACAGAACAACACTTCACAACTCTAAACAGTACACCCATCACTAACATCAACAATGCTGTCCACATACTCAATAAAACTATCCAAAACGCTGACAAGAAACACATTCCAAGAGGTAACAGAAAAAGACACAACCCCAACTTCACACCAGAAATTCAAAACCTCATCAGACAACGCGACATACTGAAACACTCCCCAGCACCCCACACACAAGACATCACACAACAAATTCAAGCACTCAACACCCAAACTAACAACAAAATACAAGAACAACAAAAACTAAATTGGAATAACTTCCTACAAACACTTGATCACAAACAAACCCCAAAAAACTCTACAAAACACTAAACAGCATCACACTTTCCAACAGTAACACAACACAATCACATGCTGCAATCACAACAACAGACTCTACTCCTTCATGTAAACAACAAGCAAACACTCTCATCAATCACTTCTCACATGTCAGCCACCTAAAACCTCACAAAAGACGACCGACGTGTCATCCGACGTAAGAGACAATTCCCCACAGACCCTGACTATACACCCTTCACCAATCACCAGACAAAGCATATCATCAACAATCTCAAGCACTCACCCGCCTGTGGCCTAGACAACATACGCAACATACACCTCAGACACCTGGGACCACAAGGCATACAAGCACCCACTAACATATCAAACTACAGCTATTCACACAACACAATACCAGACATTTGGAAGCATGGTATCATCATCACATTCCCTAAACCCAACAAAGACCCCACGCTACCCTTCTCCCACCGCCCCATCACACTCCTTTGCTCCCCCTCCAAAGTCATGGAACACCTAGTATTACAACTAATTACACCTGACTTACCCTTAGCTCCAACACAACATGGCTTTAGGCCACTGCACTCCACAAACACTCTTCTCACAGACCTTACACAAAGAGCTTTCAACGGCATCAACTCAGCTAGACCACCACACAGATCACTATTAGCCACACTCGACATTAGTAAAGCCTTCGATGCCATCCCCCGCCACAACCTAACAAACAAAATCTACAACACAAACATGCACAACAACACAAAATGGTGGCTGGCCAACTTCCTAGCAGGCAGATGTGCACACGTATCTTTTGCCGGTCAGTCATCTAAAATCAGAAACTTTCCAAACGGAGTCCCACAAGGATCCGTCCTATCGCCCGCACTCTTCAATCTGTACATGCACGATATAACTACACCCAATACGCCCCAAATAAACTTAGCCTCCTATGCAGATGACATAACACTCACATGCACACACTATGACCCAAAAAGAGCAACAGATCTCCTTCAACCCTATCTCAACACACTACATGGCTGGTGCACTACAAACAGACTTAATCTAGCCCCAGCCAAATCCACCGCAACCCTGCTCACAAGTTGGACAGGAGAACACAAATACATCCCTCAACTCACCATAAACAACACACCCCTAACACATACACACACACCCAAAATCCTAGGAGTAACATATGATACTCATATGACATTCAAACAGCACACCACAAACATTAAAAAGAAACTGACACCCAGACTTAACGCCCTCAGGTCACTTGCTCACACAAAATTTGGACACAACAAAGAAACTACCACCACAGTATATAAACAATACATAAGATCAGTGATGGAATACGCAAGCCCAGCCTGGGCTTCTAACCTAGCTGAAACACATCATAAGACTTTACAGACTATTCAAAACAAAGCCCTGAAGATCATTACAGGCTGCACAGCTACTGCACCCACAGATCACCTACATCAAGAAACCAAAATCCTCAAAGTCAAAGACCATCTGGACATGAGAGGCACTCAAGTCCTGGCAGCAGCCTCCACGAACCAAGACCACCCACTAAACTACATGGCAACACACCCACAGACACCAAGAAATATCAAAACAACACCCAGTACACGGTATCACACACAATTATTGTCCTCTCTCCCTCCCTGCCCACCCCGAACCAACTTCCAGAAGCACATCCATACTCATATCTCTCACCGATCCATCCACTCACTCACAGACAACACGCAGCTGCATGCACGACCTCCCGAAATCCATCCTTCCGAATCCTCCCTTCCTCGCGAGGACAGAGTCCACCTGGCCAGGCTGAGATGCGGACACCATCCAGCTCTCCTGAGCTATCAGAAGAGACTGGATGACTCCGTTGTCGACTCCTGCCCGGGATGTAACACAGCACCCCATACCATTAACCCTTGTCTGGCGGATCTGGACTTAAGTCGGTCTAGAGAAGAAAGGACTATGTGGCTGGGACCGACTTAAGGCAGTGTGCAATTCTGAGCAATATTTGGCTCTGAGAGAGAGACGAGCGGTGGGAGGAGCGTAGGTCGGCTCTGACCGTTCGGCACGGCTACCGCGCCAGCACTGGGCCAAACTCCACACACACCCACACTCACTGCCTCGCTACACAGGGAATTATGTAAGGAAATTACCGTATTTTAGGGATTTTTCCTTCGTCTTGCACGATCGTTGCAAGAGAACGCGTGGTCGTAGAAGGATGGTTCTGGTGTCATTGGAAAGCTCAATTATCGCCCTTTCAGGGATACATAATTGTATTACGCTCTGGCTCTTGTTTATGCATGAAAAAGAGCACGGAAACAAGGTCGTTTAGGGTAAAACCACTCGCTTGGCGGGTAGTAGAAGTTACTGACGGGCCCGCTCGTAAGGTGTTAAACACATCATAGAAGACTGCATTTCACACAACCACTTACGCCAACAACACAATCTACACTCAATGAGAGCTCTGTGGGAAAGCCCGATCGTGGCCATGGCCTTCCTCAGGGACTCGGGGCTGTTCGGCCAGGCAGCTTAGGGAACAGCAACAACAACAACAACAACAACAGTGAATATGGTACAACCGTGGTTATCAATACTTTAACCCCTTCAACACCTTTACGTAATTGTCATCATATTTGGGTTACCAATAGACGATTTTCTTTAGTTTATAGTCTACCTTTACGACTCAAATGACTAAATACGATCTCAGTAAACCCTCATATTAACATAGGTTCTTCTTAAACTGCATAAAATCAGCAAATTTTAGTAAGAATCAAAGTTAAAAAGGCGTCATGGTACTGAAAGGGGCTAAGGGGAGGATATTCGTTCCTTCCTAAATTCAGTAAAATCGTCTACTGATAGCCAGAATAAAAAGATAAAGGGCGTCCTCGTACCTTGAAAGGGTTAACTATAGTCAGTATATTTTCAGCTGGCGGTAAATTCAATCCCGTAGCAGCTAATATTTTGATAGTTAATGGGGACAATATGAAACTACCATCTATCTGCATCATATACAGTATATGCCAAGTTTTCATAATTAATTGGGGATAGGCGTATTAAGTGGGGATAGGCGTATTTATTTGTTCATGTATGTATCTTATAGTCGTAATATTGATAAAGAAATAAGGTGAAAGGTCTTAAAATCGTCAAACTAATGGGACGAACGTCTTAAAGTCTGAAAACTAGCGGGGCTAAGCATGAGGAAGAAGGGGGACCAGAAGAGCGACACATCTCCCCTTAACAACATATTTCACATCAAATCTTCATAACAGCTGAGTAGTTAAGGTGAGGACACGACAATTGACCACTTGCGAGTTTCGTTCTATAAGGAAGTTGGAGCTGTAGTCATTGATATTTAGCAGAATTACCAGCTAACATATGGTTGTAGTGCGATTATAAATACGCATATCCCAATTGACCACTTGCGAGTTTCAAGCTATAAGGAAGTTGGAGCCGTGAACATCGATATTAAACAGAAATGCAATAATTATGTACGTTTCTGATGGATAAATGGTATGTTGAATTGGGCTTTATATATTTATAAATGTACTACGACCGTATTTTAGCTGTAAATGCTGTTAAATAACGTTGTCTACAGCTCCAACTTCCTTATAGCCTGAAACTTGCAAGTGGTCAATTCCACATACCCTCTATCCATAAAAAGCATACATTATTATTGTATTTATATTATACATCAATGTGTATGGCTTCAACTTCCTTATAGCCTGAAACTCGCGAGTCATCAATTTACTATAGTGAATCCTGGTGCTAGATCTTCGAGGTTCAAGCAGTTAATCCACACAGTACCGGTGACGTCCTTTTCATTATATTCTGGCAACTATTAAACCATTGTGTTCGGCTTAGAAAGGACCTCTGACAATTAATAGGCTACAGATTATCTCATTTAAGGGGGGTGACCTGTTTTTGTTCTGTCCTTTTCTATCTTTCTCTGCCTTGTACCCATTTGGCCCCATTCAGCCTACTGTTTTAAGACGTTTATCCCCATCCAGGTGTCAATTGTTTACTGGTGAGCGGTAGCGAGCCAGCACAATTTTATTTTTGTTTGACAGCAGGCTAAATTTGTACATTTTTCGATAGAAAAATTTCTCCGGCGAAGCCGGATTTCTTCATATAATGCTGGCTCGCTATCGCTCGCCAGGAAGAAATCGACACCTAGATGGGGATAAACGTCTTAAAATAGTTGGCTGAATGGGGCCGAATGGATACAAGCCAGAGAAAGAGAGAAAAGGAGAGAAATAACAAAAAGCAGGTCACCCCCCTTAAGTCTTTGAGCTACCCCAGATCCTTCATATGGTGAATAAAACTGTCTATAAAAGAATCCAGAAAATTATGAAAAGAACGTCACCGGTACTGAATGGGTTAATCAAGATATTTGGCTAATATGCATCATACTTGTCCTTGCAAAAATTGTCCAGAAAATCCTGTCCACATCTATAAAAAGGAATATTATGGGTTTTTTTTTTTTTGTGTGGAGGGGATATAAATACCTTGGAGGGAAAGGGGGGTGGGGGGTGGGGGTGGGGGGGTCATAGGGCAAGGTTTTTTACTGTGCCCATAACTTCCCCAACCAGGATCTTTATAGGTGCAGGGCAAGTCATTGGCAAACTTTTTATTTTTGTATTTATTTTTATTTTTGTTTAGCAAGAATCAAACCAGAGACACAGATAGATATACGCGGGTTTGTATTACATATACAGACAATTCAAGAACACACACTCACACGCACACGCACACACACACACACACACACATATATATACACACACAAGCACGCATGCAACAAATACATACACAGATCAAGTCTATTGGCAAACGTTTTTACAGATGTTTTGCCCGAATACAGACTTTACAGAGATACAGATAGAAAAACACAGGTGTGTAAACATATAGACTGATAGATGAGCAAAATTACAAGTCAATATTATATAAATAGAATAAACAAACAGTGAGACACACAGAGAGCATGATAAGCAAACAGACTAACAGAAAAACAAACAGGAAGAAAACAAACACAAATACATTACATTCAGACAGACAGACCTATACACAAACGAGGCGATATCCTCTTTGTATTCATGTCTAGACTATAGTCCATTCATTATAGGTAGGCCAGAAATCCTGACCCCTAACCTCTGTAACTCAAAAACGGCTAGAGCATAATAGGCTGTATTTTTCCACACCTATTCCTTGGCTGACTCTTCCTAAAACGGCAGAAATTAGCTCGATTACCCTAGTCGTGTTTTAAGTTATAGAGGATAGTGGTCAAGATGTCTAGCCTATTTAAATTGGATAGACTATATACTGTATATTTACGCCTCAAGAAGACACCACCACTATCTTCATCAGCTCATACCATAGATAATTAATAAACCGGCCATAGTTGGGAATCTGCGAGGGCGAGTATTATTATTATTATTATATTTTGTTTTCTTAATGTGTATATGAAGGAGACAAAAGACAAAGCTGCATGTAACGAGTGTCCCCCCCCCCCCCCAAGGTAGAGACCCAAACTCAAGATACATTAGAGGTTATTTAGGTGTGTGGGAAAGAACATAGGCAACATATTGACAGACAACATAGAAGTTCTGTCGTATACACTGTATAAACAGCAAGATACTATCATTAACTGGTTTCGCCCATAATGTGTACCTGTCCGTGGTCATCAATGTTCACCCATTCTTGCACCATCAACTTGCACCTCTTCTTGCACCAGTAACATACACCAACTAAAGAGGTATTCGGTAGAGCGCATACCTTCGTTTATTTTGGCTGTTGTTTTACCATTAATATCATCGGCCTCAATTTCCTTTTGTATCTGGGTTCTAGGATATGATCCTCATCGCCTCCTAAATTAAACAACTTCTTCCTTGGCGCATATCCTATGTGCTCACCAAATTTGGTGAAAATCGGTTCATAACTCTGTGAGATATCTTGTTTACAGACAAACAAACAGAAGCGAAAACATAACCTCCGTCCAACTTAGTTCATAGAGGTATTAACTTGCACCATTAACTTGCACCTTTCCTTGAACACTAACCTACATCTGTCCTTGCACCAGTAACATGCACCATTATCTTACACCATTAACTTCCAATCCACCTTACCGGACACAAACAGGACTTGAAGGAAGAGGTTTGTTTTAATGAGTTTACCGTGGACACCAACACCAACAACACCACCACCACCACCACCAACAACACCACCACCACCACCACCACCCGACCTTCAGTGGTCAGTGCTGGTGTGTGTGGAGGTGGCTAACTGGAGGATGGTGTGATGGTGGTGTTGTTTATAGTGGTGTTAATGGCCTGGTTGTGGTGTTAATGGTGTGATTGTGGTGTTTTGGTGTTGTTAATGGTGTGATTGTGGTGTGGTAGTGGTGTTGGTGGTGATAGTTGTAGTAGTTATATGGTATCTTACTTGTATTTATTCCACTCTCAACACCAAACACCTCTCAATGAAATTAATGAAAGCGTGTGATAGTCCCGAAATTCGAACCTGGGTTATCACATACAGATCTTAAACACTCTAACCATTACACCATCAAGACAGTTAAAGGTTTATGCACATGCCTATTTGAAATGAGATGGCTAACGGGATGATGGTGGTGTGGTGGTGTTAATGGTGTGATTATGGTGTTAATAGTGGTGTGGTAGTGGTGTTGATGTGGGTAGTGGTAGTGGTTGTATGGTGTTATTTGAGATGAGATGGATAACGGGATGATGGTGGTGTGGTGGTGTTAATGGTGTGATTATGGTGTTAATATGGTGTGGTAGTGGTGTTGATGTGGGTAGTGGTAGTGGTTGTATGGTGTTATTTGAGATGAGATGGATAACGGGATGATGATGGTGTGGTGGTGTTAATGGTGTGATTATGGTGTTAATAGTGGTGTGGTAGTGGTGTTGATGTGGGTAGTGGTAGTGGTTGTATGGTGTTATTTGAGATGAGATGGATAACGGGATGATGGTGGTGTGGTGGTGTTAATGGTGTGATTATGGTGTTAATAGTGGTGTGGTAGTGGTGTTGATGTGGGTAGTGGTAGTGGTTGTATGGTGTTATTTGAGATGAGATGGATAACGGGATGATGGTGGTGTTGTTTATAGTGGTATTAATGGTGTGATGGTGGTGTGGTGACGTAGTGGTGTTGGTGGTGATGATATATAGTGTCATGTTCTACGGTTCTGTGGATATGGTAGACGGGTGTTGTGATGTTATTATGGTGTATATGCTGGTGTTATTGGTGGTACTGGTGTTAGTGGTGGTATGGTGTGGATGTATTGATGAGTTTACCGTGGACACCAACACCATCACCCGACCTTCAGTGACCAGAGCTGGTGTGTGGAGGTGGCTAACGGGATGGTGGTGTGATGATGTGCTGGTGTTTATAGTGGTGTTAATGGTGTGATTTTGGTGTTTATAGTGGTGTTAAAGGGGGGGGGGGTATATTGGGGATTATAAAACCTTGTGTGCCATTTAGGTGTCGATTTCTTTTCTGGCGAGCGAGAGTGAGCCAGCAGTTTAGGAGGATCCGGCCAAATTTATCTTGAAGGGGGGGGGGGGGAGGTCTTGGGGGTATATTTTTAAGATTGGTGGACATCTGGGGGGAGGGGAAAATTAATATATAAATAAATAAATACAAATCTCCCCTTCACGGTGTGGTGTTGGTGTTTATAGTGGTGTTAATGGTGTGATTGTGGTGTTGTGGTGTTTTGGTGTGGTGGTGACTAAGGGTATGCTGGCAGTGGTGGTGTTGGTGTTTATAGTGGTGTTAATGGTGTGATTGTGGTGTTGTGTGTTTTGGTGTGGTGGTGACTAAGGGTATGCTGGCAGTGGTGGTGTTGGTGTTTATAGTGGTGTTAATGGTGTGATTGTGGTGTTGTGGTGTTTTGGTGTGGTGGTGACTAAGGGTATGCTGGCAGTGGTGGTGTTGGTGTTTATAGTGGTGTTAATGGTGTGATTGTGGTGTTGTGGTGTTTTGGTATGGTGGTGACCAAGGGTATGCTGGCAGTGGTGGTGTTGGTGTTTATAGTGGTGTTAATGGTGTGATTGTGGTGTTGTGGTGTTTTGGTGTGGTGGTGACTAAGGGTATGCTGGCAGTGGTGTTGGTGTTTATAGTGGTGTTAATGGTGTGATTGTGGTGTTGTGGTGTTTTGGTGTGGTGGTGACTAAGGGTATGCTGGCAGTGGTGGTGTTGGTGTTTATAGTGGTGTTAATGGTGTGATTGTGGTGTTGTGGTGTTTTGGTATGGTGGTGACCAAGGCTATGCTGGCAGTGGTGGTGTTGGTGTTATAGTGGTGTTAATGGTGTGATTGTGGTGTTGTGGTGTTTTGGTGTGGTGGTGACTAAGGGTATGCTGGCAGTGGTGGTGTTGGTGTTTATAGTGGTGTTGATTGTGGTGTTGTGGTGTTTTGGTGGTGGTGACTAAGTATGCTGGCGTGGTGGTGTTGGTTTATAGTGGTGTTAATGGTGTGATTGTGGTGTTGTGGTGTTTTGGTATGGTGGTGACCAAGGGTATGCTGGCAGTGGTGGTGTTGGTGTTTATAGTGGTGTTAATGGTGTGATTGTGGTGTTGTGGTGTTTTGGTCTGGTGGTGACTAAGGGTATGCTGGCAGTGGTGGTGTTGGTGTTTATAGTGGTGTTAATGGTGTGATTGTGGTGTTGTGGTGTTTTGGTGTGGTGGTGACCAAGGGTATGCTGGCAGTGGTGGTGTTGGTGTTTATAGTGGTGTTAATGGTGTGATTGTGGTGTTGTGGTGTTTGTGTGGTGGTGACCAAGGGTATGCTGGCAGTGGTGGTGTGTGTTTATAGTGGTGTTAATGGTGTGATTGTGGTGTTGTGGTGTTTTGGTATGGTGGTGACTAAGGGTATGCTGGCAGTGGTGGTGTTGGTGTTTATAGTGGTGTTAATGGTGTCATTGTGGTGTTGTGGTGTTTTGGTGTGGTGGTGACCAAGGGTATGCTGGCAGTGGTGGTGGTGTTTATAGTGGTGTTAATGGTGTGATTGTGGTGTTGTGGTGTTTTGGTGTGGTGGTGACTAAGGGTATGCTGGCAGTGGTGGTGTTGGTGTTTATAGTGGTTAATGGTGTGATTGTGGTGTTGTGGTGTTTTGGTGTGGTGGTGACTAAGGGTATGCTGGCAGTGGTGGTGTTGGTTGTTATAGTGGTGTTAATGGTGTGATTGTGGTGTTGTGGTGTTTTGGTGTGGTGATGACTAAGGGTATGCTGGCAGTGGTGGTGTTGGTGTTTATAGTGGTGTTAATGGTGTGATTGTGGTGTTGTGGTGTTTTGGTGTGGTGGTGACTAAGGGTATGCTGGCAGTGGTGGTGTTGGTGTTTATAGTGGTGTTAATGGTGTGATTGTGGTGTTGTGGTGTTTTGGTGCGGTGGTGACCAAGGGTATGCTGGCAGTGGTGGTGTTGGTGTTTATAGTGGTGTTAATGGTGTGATTGTGGTGTTGTGGTGTTTTGGTGTGGTGATGACTAAGGGTATGCTGGCAGTGGTGGTGTTGGTGTTTATAGTGGTGTTAATGGTGTGATTGTGGTATTGTGGTGTTTTGGTGTGGTGGTGACTAAGGGTATGCTGGCAGTGGTGGTGTTGGTGTTTATAGTGGTGTTAATGGTGTGATTGTGGTGTTGTGGTGTTTTGGTGTGGTGGTGACTAAGGGTATGCTGGCAGTGGTGGTGTTCGTGTTTAGTGGTGTTAATGGTGTGATTGTGGTGTTGTGGTGTTTGGTGTGGTGGTGACCAAAGGTATGCGGCAGTGGTGGTGTTGGTGTTTATAGTGGTGTTAATGGTGTGATTGTGGGTTGTGGTGTTTTGGTATGGTGGTGACTAAGGGTATGCTGGCAGTGGTGGTGTTGGTGTTTATAGTGGTGTTAATGGTGATTGTGGTGTTGTGGTGTTTGGTGTGGTGGTGACTAAGGGTATGCTGGCAGTGGTGGTGTTGGTGTTTATAGTGGTGTTATGGTGTGATAGTGGTGTTGTGGTGTTTTGGGGTGGTGACTAAGGGTATGGTGGCAGTGGTGGTGTTGGTGTTTATAGTGGTGTTAATGGTGTGATTGTGGTGTTGTGGGTGTTTTGGTATGGTGGTGACTAAGGGTATGCTGGCAGTGGTGGTGTTGGTGTTTATAGTGGTGTTAATGGTGTGATTGTGGTGTTGTGGTGTTTTGGTGTGGTGGTGACTAAGGGTATGCTGGCAGTGGTGGTGTTGGTGTTTATAGTGGTGTTAATGGTGTGATTGTGGTGTTGTGGTGTTTTGGTATGGTGGTGACTAAGGGTATGCTGGCAGTGGTGGTGTTGGTGTTAATAGTGGTGGTAATGGTGTGATTGTGGTGTTGTGGTGTTTTGGTATGGTGGTGACCAAGGGTATGCTGGCAGTGGTGGTGTTGGTGCTTTGGTATGGTGGTAGTGGTGTTGTAGATGGTGATGGTGCTGTGGTGTTATGGTATGGTGGTGATATGATGGTAGTAGTGGTGGTGTTGGTGGTGTTGTATGGTGGTATGGTGATAGTAGGGTTGTTGTTGGTATTGGTAGTGATAATTGTATGGTGTAAGTGTTGTTCTACTGCATGTGATGGAGAAGGTGGTGTAGTGTAGTGTGGTGTGGTGGAGGTGGGTAGAGAGGTGGTGATATGGTGTGGTATATGGTGTGTGATCTGCAAGTGATATGGTGTGTTGTATTGTTAGGGGTAGTGGAGGTAGCGAAACAGTAGGGATGCGTGGTGTGATGGTGTAGTATGATGTAGTGTGATGTGTTGGTATGATAGTGTTGTTTGGTGTGTTGGTATATTGATGTGGTATGATGGTATGTGATAGTGTGGTGTGATGGTGTGGTCTAGCGTGTTGTGATGGTGTAGTGCTGTGGTACGATGAATTGGAGGTGGTGTGATAATATGGTGTACTGTGGTGAGGATTGTTCTAAGTGGTGTGGTGTGATGGTGTATTGTGATGTTATGTACAGGTAGTGGTGGTATTTAATAAGCCTTGGGTACTCCAAGTGGCAGTAAGTTACGATATGTTGAATGTCATAACAGTCGTAAGGTGCCGTAACTAATTGCTTATTTACGAAGTCATAACCTCACTTCTATATTAGTTTATATTAGTGTATTTTAGTTTATTCAAGTGCATCGGGGTTTGTAATTGATGATTAATGTTAAGAACGGGGTGTTACTTAAGGGGAGATCTCCACTTGAGGGACTTTTTTCTGGACTCCTTTCTCCTTCATGTCTAGCCCCCTTGCTTTTGAGATTTTAAGACGTTTGCCCCATTAGTTTGACAATTTTAAGAATTTACGCCCCATTCTGTCAATTTTAAGATCTTTCGTGCCATTTAGGTGTCGATTTTATCCTGGCGAGCGATAGCGAGCCTGTAATTTAAGAGTAACCGGCCTTCGGCCGGGAAATTTTTCTACCGAAAAATGTACAAATTTATCTTGAAAGGGGGTCAAGGGGGTGAATCTTTTAGATTGCTGGAGGAGTAGGAAACAAACTAAAAACCTCCCCTTAATTATATCCAAGTGGCGAAGAGACACTATCAAATAATTAGTATAACATCTAAAGACATTTACCAATAACAAATAAATGAGAAGTCAAATAAAACGATTATTTAAAGTATTAGCATTTGCCATCAAAATGAAAACGAAAACAATCAATTAGTCCTCATAGCTCAGTTTCCAAATCGAAGCAATATATTTCGTATGAGGAGATTTGACGGTACATAATCACTCTACATTTTACCAGAAGGCTGAAAACCAAGAATGAATGTACCAAAGGAGCCTTACTAGAACATCTCTCTCTCTCTCTCTCATATATATATATATATATGAGAGAGAGAGAGAGAGAGAGAGAGAGAGTTATAGCCTACCCCCAGTTTGTCGTCCAGTCCGTCAGTTATATTACAGTAATCTGAGAATTGTTAGGTTTTTGTTATACTGTATATATTCAGACCAGCCGAGTTGCTACTGGTACATACTCTCTCTCTCTCTCTCTCTCTCTCTCTCTCTCTCTCTCTCTCTCTCTCTCTCTCTCTCTCTCTCTCTCTGTGTACATAAATAGATAGATAGATATATATATATAAATAGATAGATAGATAGAGATAAACAGATTAATAGATGGATATATATGTACTGTATATATATATATATATATAGATATGTGTTAGTCTTACTTTCGGTGGCTTGTTGGGTCTCTGTTTATCTATCCGTATCTATCTATCTAACTATCCATCTGTGTATATCTGACTATCTATATACAGTATCTATCAGTCTACCCATCTATCTCTTCCCAAATGGCAGAAATATTAGCTTGATTATTCTTATAGACATTTAGTTATAGAGGTTAGTTTTGGAGATGTTTGGCCTATCTATAATGAACCGGGTATAACAACTATGGCAAGCGAGTGTACCAAACAAACATGCACGTCTCAAACCATGAGGGTCTGTTTATTTACCAACCTAAACTTTAAGGGGGGATGGTTCACTTTAAGGGGGGATGGTTCACTTTAAGGGGGGATGGTTCACTTTAAGGGGGGATGGTTCACTTTAAGGGGGGATGGTTCACTTTAAGTGGGGGTGGTTCACTTTAAGGGGGGATGGTTCACTTTAAGTGGGGGTGGTTCACTTTAAGGGGGGATGGTTCACTTTAAGGGGGGATGGTTCACTTTAAGGGGGGATGGTTCACTTTAAGGGGGGATGGTTCACTTTAAGGGGCGTTTTTTGCATGTATTCATTATTTTTCTAGTTTCCTCCCTAGACCTCCAACAAATTAAATGAAACATCCACTAGATCCCCCTTCTAGATTAATCTGTAAATTTTTCGGTAGAAAAATGTCCCGGCCGAAGGCCGATTCTTCCAACATTACAGGCTCACTATCGTTCGCCAGGGAAGAAAATCGAGACTTAAATAGCACGAAAGGTCTAAATATTGACGAAGAAATGGGGCGAAAAGTCTTAAAATCGACTAAGTAATGGGGCAAACATCTTAACATCTGAAAACTAATGGGGCTAAACATGAGGGAGAAAGTGGTCCAGAAAACCGGCCCATCCCCCCTTAATTCTTGGATAGAACTTGCTTGTCAATAAATAGTATATACAGTATAGTCCTGGAGTTGAGGTATAGACAGTTATAGTCATCAATTCGTGTCCAGAGATATACTGCCATAATTAAATATAGGTGAAGTCTACGATCATCTATGGGTGGGCTAGAAACTATGGTATCCGAGTGTACCAGAAATTGAACGCAATACACACACACACACACACATACTCACCACTTGCAGACACACACATACACACCCATACACATCACTTGCAGACACATACACAAACACACCCATACACATCACTTGCAGACACACACACACACACACACACACACACACACACACACACACACACACACACCACTTGCAAACACACACACGCATTAGAGCTGCTAGTTTTTGCGATCACCTCATGAGATTTCCTTGAAAGTGGCATACTTAGAGCTCTTTTAGAAACTTACTACTACAAATCCTGTAAGCTTCGCATTGTTGAGTATGCAGTATTAGCGTAACATGTAACTTGTGCCTTTGTTTTAATGACAATAACCCTTTCAAAACCCGATGATGCATTTCGTTTCTGTTTTCTGGCTATGGTTAGACGATTTTATTCATATTAGTTAAGGGGAGATGTCCACTTGAGGGATTTTTTTTTTACTCCTTTCTCCCTCATGTTTATCCCCATTGTTGTTCTAATTTTAAGATGTTTGCCCCATTATTTTAACGATTTTAAGAACTTTCAACCCATTTCTGTCAATTTTAAGACCTTTTGTGTCATTTAGGTGTCGATTTTATCCTGGCGAGCGATAGCGAGCCTGTAATTTAAGAGGAACCGGCTTTCAGCCGGGAAATTTTTCTACCGAAAAATGTACAAATTTATCTTGAAAGAGGCTCAAGGGGGTGTAATCTTAAGCTTGAAGGATAGCTAGGGACCAAACTAAAAACCTCCCCTTAAGGTATATGAAAGTCAGAGCGTTAGTTTTGATAGTCTCTACCCTTATGATTCCCACAGATCCTTCCTAAACTGTTTAAAATCGTCTAATGATGGCCAGAATATACTGTCAGATGGCGTCATAATCTTCAAAGGGTTAAGTGCACATGCTTGATCAATACCATCTAACAATCTGAACATAATATAAACTATCTACATTACATATAATATAAATTACATATAATATAAACTATCTACATTACATATAATATAAATTACATATAATATAAACTATCTACATTACATATAATATAAATTACATATAATATAAACTATCTACATTACATATAATATAAATTACATATAATATAAACTATCTACATTACATATAATATAAATTACATATAATATAAACTATCTACATTACATATAATATAAATTACATATAATATAAACTATCTACATTACATATAATATAAATTACATATAATATAAACTATCTACATTACATATAATATAAATTGCATATAATATAAACTATCTACATTACATATAATATAAATTGCATTCCCCCTCAAGGACAAGAATGCATACAACAACCATGGTCCGTATCAGATTACCCCATTCAGAATACGATGATGACATTTCTTTTGAATTACGGTTTATTATCATTAGACGATTTTATTCAGCTTTGGATGGACCTCTGATAATAGAACAACCCCTTACCGGGTCCTCACTAAGCTTTAGCGTACCTTGAATTTGGCTCTCTTTAACTTTTCCAAAACAAAAAAAATGGGGGGGGACTTGTTACAGGGAGCTTTGCCTTTTGTCTCCTGCATACACACAGAGAGTAAACAAAAAGCCCAGTAATATCATAACATAAAAGCCACAATGATATACAATAAGGCGTCATCATGATACTGAAAGGGTTAAATGACATATATACATATATAAACAAATGGTGCGAGGCCAATTGAGTGTTCTGCTTAGTTTTGTGAGGTTTTCTGTAGTCGGGGAGGAGACGGGGGTTCGTGCGTGATACATAAAAGTAAAACGGGGATTAAATAGTTAAATGTCAAGGTGTGATTAAGGGTTTAAGAGAGTTACAGGGAGTTACAAGGTATAGTTAGTATCTCAGAGACTTTGCAGTCCATTCCTAGGAGATACTCGAGGTGGAAGAAGAGAGAACAGATTAGTGCACTACACTCATTACAGAGTGTGCAAGATACTATCTAATCTCTTCTTAAACTGCTCTACTGAAGAACTGTTTACAACCCCAGCAAATTGGTAAAATATGATCGGTGTCGCCTGAATCCTTGTTGGGAATCTATAACTAAATTGTGGATTTCTAGGTAGTCAACTATCTTGTCTACTAGTATCCCTTCTAAGAGTTTTACTATGATAGAAGTCAAGCTAATTGGCCGATATTTCTTGGGACACTCGTGATCCCCTTTCTTAAAGATTAAGGTCACATTGGCCAGTTTCCAGTCTTCAGGGACTTCTCCATTTTCTAGTGATTTATTGAAGATGTCTGCCAAGAAGGGTGCGATTTCATCTTGCACTTCTCGTACAATTCGAGGAAGAAAGCTCTCTGGGACGGATGACGAGAGAGGGAGAGAGAGAGAGAGAGAGAGAGAGAGAGAGAGAGAGAGAGAGAGAGAGAGAGAGAGAGAGAGCGCATTGGGAACACGTTTGCCTTGGGAAACAAATAGGAGATGAAGGGATGGAGGTCTCTGATTTATTCTAGGGCTTTAACCTCTTCAGTCAGACCATTCCTTATTGACTATATTTATGCTACTGGCAGGCGATTCTACTCAGTTTACAAGGGACCTATAGGAACAACAAGGATTGAAGACACTAACACTGACAGATTCCGCCTATTTTTTAATTAAATGATCTGCAAATACGATAGCTTCTTTTTTTATGCTCCCTGGATCTCTACGTCCAAGCTTTAAAAAGGAAGTCCCCCCCTTCGAGATCAATTAAAACAAAAATCGGTAGAAAAATATATCAGCCAAAGGCTAGTTCCTCCTAATTTACAGGTTCGCCATCGCTCGTCAGGAAAAATTAGCACCTAAATGGCACAGATGATCATAAAATTAAGAAAGAAATGTGGCAAAGGTCTTACAATCGCCAAACTAATGAAAATAATTTCTTAAAATATCAACACAATTGAGGCTAAACACGAGGGAGAAGGGGTCCAGAAGTCGCCCCCACTCCCTTAAGGGATCTCTGTTTTTGCCTGTACAAAGGAGTACAAAGGAGTACAAAGGAAATCAAGCAACAACAGATCTAGTGACCCCTCTAGGCTGCTTGTCCTCCAAAACACTGTACGTATATAGGTGATACTTTACCTCTCATCAATGGGTATTTTACTCGGCTATCACACTCACCTGAAAAAGAGAGACAGTTCAGAATTAGTTTTTTGGCATTACATTTTTGTTTTTCTATATGTATAAGGGAGACAAATGGCAAAGCTTCCTGCAACGAGTGTCTCCCCCAAAGTTGAAAGAGTGACAGAGGCAAAATAAGAGCAGTTGGTGGTCATCTTAAAACAAAAAATTGCTTGTTGGAGTATTGGCAAGAAGTGTGGTGTGTTTCTTTAGTGTAGTGAAATGAATAGGAAGAGGAGGTGTTTGTGAGAGTTAGCCGGATTACTCTCTGCGTAGGTGAGACACAAACAAAAGCATACGATAATGTAGATTATAATAAATTATAGCATAGTATTATATTGGAGCTATAGTCTGCTTGAATGAACTTGGAAGCTGATTCCCACTCCCCCCATTTATGATTATGAATGAACATAATAGCTTATCAGTATGGTTGGGTACTCTAGGAAGCTGACTAATGAACACAATAGCTTATCAGTATGGTTGGGTACTCTAGGAAGCTGACTAATGAACACAATAGCTTTTCAGTATGGTTGGGTACTCTAGGAAGCTGACTAATGAACACAATAGCTTATCAGTATGGTTGGGTACTCTAGGAAGCTGACTAATGAACACAATAGCTTATCAGTATGGTTGGGTACTCTAGGAAGCTGACTAATGAACACAATAGCTTATCAGTATGGTTGGGTACTCTAGGAAGCTGACTAATGAACACAATAGCTTATCAGTATGGTTGGGTACTCTAGGAAGCTGACTAATGAACACAATAGCTTATCAGTATGGTTGGGTACTCTAGGAAGCTGACTAATGAACAGAATAGCTTATCAGTATGGATGGGTACTCTAGGAAGCTGACTAATGAACAGAATAGCTTATCAGTATGGTTGGGTACTCTAGGAAGCTGACTAATGAAGACATTTTTGATTATGTACAGTATAAAAGATACACAACCACTTAGAATTATCAGGAGCAACAGTGAGGAAAACAGGTAAAGTTATTCCTCTTAAATTATAGGCTCGCTGTCGCTCGCCAGGATAATATCGACACCTAAATAAGACGATATAGGTCTTAAATTTGACATAGAAATGGGACAAAACGTCTTGAATATGTTAAAAAAATGGGCCAAAAGGTCTTAAATCGCCAAACTAATGAGCGAAAGCCTTTCTCTCTCTCTCTCTCTCTCTCTCTCTCTCTCTCTCTCTCTCTCTCTCTCTCTCTCTCTCTCTCTCTCTCTCTCTCTCTCTCTTCATCTTTGCTATCCTTTCTTTCCACTTTCGCTTACTTTCACGGTTGCTATTTTTACTAGGATCAAGTCCTGGCCACTTCGCAGGGTTCGTAAGAACTGTGTGGCCTGTGTAGCAATGTAAATCTTTATAATTCAATCTCTCTCTCTCTCTCTCTCTCTCTCTCTCTCTCTCTCTCTCTCTCTCTCTCACTCTCTCTCTATCTATCTCTCTATCTATCTATCTATCTGTTTCTTCCTCTTGGCTTCCTACTATAATCTTTACAATTTGCTGGAAACGTTATCCTTTCCATAGCATTAATTATGCAAATGTATGTTCATCTTCATCACCTTCCCCCTGTTATGTTAATGTTATCTACTGTCATTATGTTGTGTGTGTGTGTGTCTGTTGGATGTGTGTGTGTGGGTGTATGTGTGTGTGTGTGTGTGTGTGTGTGTGTGTGTGTGTGTATCAGAACAAATAAAAAGTGAGAGCGTGTGCAAACTGTGCATGCATGTATGTGTGTATATAACTATGTGCATGACAAACATACAATCAATATCCATCTGTGTCTGTCAATTCCCAGAAGTTTTAACGTTTCCCAATACTAAGGAAAAGAAAGTAGTGTTTTGCCTGCAGATAGCGATTCCCCACTTTTTAGGAAGCTTGTATCAGATCCTGGAAACTAAAATGGTCAGTGTAAGGCCCTTATTACGGGTGATGTCAAAGACTTTTATAGAATATAGAAAGTAAGTGTCTTTCAAAGAGTACTTACACTAACTATCATGCGATTAATGTATATATATATATATATATATATATATATATATATATATATATATATATATACACTGTATATACATACATACATTACATATATATATACATATATATATATATGCTTGTATATATATATATATATATATATATATATACATATATATATATATATACAGTATATATATATATATATATGCTTGTATATATATATATATATATATATATATATATATATATATATAGATATATATATATATATATATATATATACACGCACGCACACACACACACACACACCACACCTGTCTTGGTGTGCCCCTCCTCGTACTTCCATAACAATGAAATAAATAGTCAAGGCCAGTATCTCATTCTCTCTTCACTAAATTGACAGAATAAACTGACATAAAGGATTCTGCTGTGGGATATAATTATATTTATTTATTTTCTCTATGGAGTAATTTTGCTGTAAGAAATTTGAATCACCTTTCCTGACAAACGATGAATTGTGATGCCTACGGTCTGTTCATAATGCCGAGTCTCGTATATATGTATGTCAACGTGGATATTTGTGCACTACGTTTCTTTGAGCTAAACAACTGTACTCCGAGCTAATTGGCTGATAGTAGTATCTTCGAATAATATTTTTTAGTTGCAAAAACAAACACCAGAGATATACAACATTGTGGCGTCAGCCAATCTGCTCGAAAATGATTATAGTCTGGTCATTCTAGGTTGGGCAGAAATCGTAACCTCTAACCTCTCATAACTCAAAAAGGGCTAGAGCAAATGAGCTGTCAATGTATACACCTATTGCCTAGCCAAGTCTTTCTATTTAGTAGAAATATTATCTCGATTACTCTAGTCCTTTTTGAGTTATGAGAGGTTAGAGGTTACGATTTCTGCCCAACCTACTGTAGAATGAACAGACTATAGTTATGTCATAGGAAATAACTGCAAACTCGCTTCTTCTAACTCAGGAAGGGCTGAAGCAGACTGACTAATAATGTCCACACCTATTTACTGTTTTACTTTTCCAAAAACAGTTCTTCAAGTTAATGTTTAACTAAATGAAGTTGTTGTCAAAATGTGTATACTTGTCATAATGTGTATACTTGTCATAATGTGTATACTTGTCATAATGTGTATACTTGTCATAATGTGTATACTTGTCATAATGTGTATACTTGTCATAATGTGTATACTTGTCATAATGTGTATACTTGTCATAATGTGTATATTTGTCATAATGTGTATACTTGTCATAATGTGTATACTTGTCATTATGTGTATACTTGTCATAATGTGTATATTTGTCATAATGTGTATATTTGTCATAATGTGTATACTTGTCATAATGTGTATACTTGTCATAATGTGTATATTTGTCATAATGTGTATACTTGTCATAATGTGTATACTTGTCATAATGTGTATACTTGTCATAATGTGTATACTTGTCATAATGTGTATACTTGTCATAATGTGTATATTTGTCATAATGTGTATACTTGTCATAATGTGTATACTTGTCATAATGTGTATACTTGTCATAATGTGTATACTTGTCATAATGTGTAAACTATAGTAACTGCCAACAGATGTTAGTACACCTAGAAAGGTGCTAATCGAATCAAGAGGTTCAATTAGATAGGCTTAAACCCTTTCTCATCCAAGATTTGATATTCCATTTACTGCTGGAGGTGTTTCCTAAGCTTAATAAATTCGGTTGGAGATAGCTAAATTCAAATAGTAAACTTTATGATTAAAAAGATTAAGCCCTTCAGTTTACACTGACGTCATTCTGTATTGATTCTGGGTATTTTTATGATTCTGTGGAGCTTAGGAATGATCTCTGAGAATCTGAGAGGTAAAAATAATCTTAATTAACCTTTGGTTTCTACAAGTCCTTCGAAAACATAATAAAATCGCTTATTATCTAAAATAGAATGTCGTCACGGTATATTGTATTGCAATAATGAATGACTTAGCTGTGAGCAATGATGTCAGATAGTAGGCTGGTGTGATATATGATGTGATGATAAATGCACAGTGATATATAACCTAACTATATTGTCAGTTGTATCTTCGTGAGCCTAGTACCGGCTGTATAGTGTGTGTGGTGATGTACTGGTGTGCTATATGTTGTTGTGATGATAAATAAAGTGATATATGATGTGATGATAAATACAGTATATAATATATGAACTAACAATAATGCCAGTTGTATATCCGTGAGTCTAATACCTTCCAACTGAATACAATATTGTACTATTAGCCAGAATACAATTATATTGTATATGATGATGTGATGATTAATAAATTGAAATATGATGTGATAATTAATACAGTAATAAATGACCTAGAAATAAGGCCAGTTGTTGTATGTTGGTGAACCTAGTACCGGGTGGTGGGTGTGGAGAGAGCGAGTGATGTGGTGTTGGTGATGATGTAACAAGAAGCTGCCCCGTTATGTACCCCGGCTGCCTCTGACCACCTTGGGGGTGGGGGGTTTGAAGGGCACCAGGAATACAGGATAGGGGATATGCAATATAGTCTGCGGGTCAGCTCTTCACATTTCACCTATCGGTTTGTTTATTTTAGCCATGGTCAAATGTTCTACAATGATTCCAATATTTGTCTGCGACTCTACAAGGAATCCAATGATTATCTGCAAGGAATTCAATATTTGTCTACAAGGAATCCAATCATTTTCTGCTATGATTCCAATAATTGTCTACAAGGAATCCAATCATTTTCTGAAATTATTCCAATAATGTTCTGCCATGCTTCCAATTATTTGCATATAACTGGAATGCATAACCTGATTGATTACAATTTTCACGAATCGGTTGAATCCATGAGGACACATTTTCTGCAATATTCAGATGCATGTTATAAAGCTAATTATTCATGCCTCTACTCAATTTTCTTCCAGCTAATGGTAAATTGCCATGTTACTACCTTGGTTACTCAGTTATTACGTTGATTTTGTAGCGAAACATGTTGTAAATTATGAAAACTTTGCATTAATACGACGCAGAAACATAGTAGATTCATATTTGTCCATTACATTTCGATAAATCAGTTGCTAAGGATTCAATTTGCCATCAGCTTAAATAAAACCGACAATATTCCATGGAAATGAAGAGGTCGTATCTTAAGGGGAGGTTTTTAGTGTGTTTCCTAGACTTCCATCAAGCTTGAAATTTCACCCCCTTGACCCCCTTTCAAGATAAATTTGTACATTTTTCGGTAGAAAAATGTCCCGGCCGAAGGCCGATTCCTCTTAAATTGCAGGCTCGCTGTCGCTCGCCAGGAAAAAATTGACACCTAAATGGGACGAGCGGTCTTAAAAGTGACATAAATTGGGTGAAAGGTCTTAAAATCATCAAAATAATGGGGCGAACGTCTTAAAATTAGAAAAGCAATGGGGCTAAACATGAGGGAGAAAGGAGTCCAGAAAAAAGTCCCTCAAGTGGATATCTCCCCTTAAGACAAGCCTGACAATATAATATACATCTGGTTCAACAACAAATCTATCACCAGAATAAAAACTAGATATTGTTCTCCATAAGGTGCCCGAATCGAGCCATGACCGTCATATTTATGTGATCGGGCGTAATGACAGTGTGTTATGAAGACGAGTATCATAATAATGACAGTGTGTTATGAAGACGAGTATCATAATAATGACAGTGTGTTATGAAGACGAGTATCATAATAATGACAGTGTGTTATGAAGACGAGTATCATAATAATGACAGTGTGTTATGAAGACGAGTATCATGATAATGAACAGTGTGTTATGAAGACGAGTATCATAATAATGACAGTGTGTTATGAAGACGAGTATCATAATAATGACAGTGTGTTATGAAGACGAGTATCATAATAATGACAGTGTGTTATGAAGACGAGTATCATGATAATGACAGTGTGTTATGAAGACGAGTATCATAATAATGACAGTGTGTTATGAAGACGAGTATCATGATAATGACAGTGTGTTATGAAGATGAGTATCATAATAATCACATGTTTCGTCCATCACACATTAAGGGGGTAGTGGTTAGTTTTTGGCTCTATTTATTTATTCATTAATATATTTTTAGTTTAGTTTAGTTTAATTTAGTTTAGTTTAGTTTCCCCGCTAACCCTTTATCAAGCTTATACAAAACACCCCCTAGAACCCCCTTCAAAATTAATTTGTACATTTTTCGGTAGGACAATGTCCTGGCCGAAGGCCGATTCCTCTTAAAATTACAGGTTTGCTATCGCTCGCCAGAAATAAATCAACACCTAAATGGCATTAAAGGTCTTGAAATTGACAGACATGGTGCGAAAGGTGTTAATATCGCCAAACTAATGGACCGAACGCCTTAAAATCTCAAAACGAATGAGGCTAAACACGAGGTATAAGGGTGTCAAGGAAAATATAAAGAAACCTCCCCCCTTTAATGGCCTAAGGTGTGTATAATCTGCCTCTATAACGCCCTTGAACCCTACCGTTACCTGTGGCATATAATAATTGATTGACACACACATATACATACATACATACATACATACATACATACATACATACATACATACATACACACATACATGCACACAACCGATTATTATTATGATTATTACACACACAGACATACATGCACATACAGTAAACACACACACACATACATACATACATGCATACATACATACATACACATATACATACATACATACATACATACATACATACATACATACATACATACATACATACACACACACACATGTACACAACCGATTATTATTATGATTATTACACACACAGACATACATATATACATACATACATACACATATACATACATACATACATACATACATACATACATACATACATACATACATACACACATACATGCACACAACCGATTATTATTATGATTATTACACACACAGACATACATACACATACAGTAAACACATACACACATACATACATACATACTATCCAACTCTAGCTCTTCCCAAGCTTTCTGGCATCTAGCCAAAAACCTCTCCCACAATTTCTCTTCCTCGTCTTTCCCTCCCCTTTCCCACTCTGATGGCACAACCATCGCTTCTTCCTCTGACAAAGCTAAACTCTTCGCTCAAACTTTTGCTAGAAACTCCACCTTGGATGATTCCGGTGCTATTCCTCCTTCTCCGCCCTCCTCTCTCTTACTTATGCCTAATATCCTAATCTCTTCTAAAGATGTACTTTCTACCCTCTCTGGGCTTAACACTAATAAGGCGTACGGTCCGGACGGTGTTCCTCCTGTTGTTCTCAAAAACTGTGCTTCCGTGCTGACTCCCTGCCTAGGCAAACTCTTTCGTCTCTGTCTATCCTCTAACGTCTTCCCTTCATGCTGGAAGTTTGCTCACATTCAACCTGTCCCAAAGAAGGGTGACCGCTCTCAACCCTCCAACTATCGTCCAATTGCTCTTATCTCTTGTCTTTCTAAAGTTTTTGAAACTATTCTTGCTTCCAAATTTCTTAAGCATTTCTCTTCTCATAATCTGCTCTCAGATCGCCAGTATGGCTTCCTTAAGGGTCGCTCTACTGGTGATCTTCTTTCATATCTTACTAACTCTTGGTCATCCTCCTTTCGGGACTTCGGTGAGACTTTTTCTATTGCACTAGACATATCGAAAGCCTTCGATATAGTCTGGCATAAATCTTTAATTTCTAAACTACCCTCCTTCGGTTTCTATCCCTCCATCTGTGCCTTTGTCTCTAATTTCCTTTCCGGCCGTTCCATAGCCGCGGTTGTGGACGCCCATTGTTCACTTCCTCACTCTATAAACTCCGGTGTTCCTCAGGGCTCTGTCCTATCTCCTATTCTCTTTCTAATTTTTATAAATGATCTCCTTAACTGTACCTTAATTCCCATCCATTCATACGCAGACGACTCAACCTTGCACTACTCCATTAGTTTTTCAGAACGCCCCCGCCAGCAATTCCTCAACGACAAACGTAATGAAGCCATAGAACTCTTAAATTCTGATCTAAATACTATTTCCAATTGGGGCAGAGAAAACCTTGTTAACTTTAATTCTTCCAAAACCCAATTTCTCCATCTATCTACCCGTCAGGATCTCCCCACGACTATCCCTTATTCTTCAACAATACAAAAATCAACCCTTCATCTTCTCTCAATATTCTTGGTGTCTCTTTTTCTTCTGCTCTCATTTGGAAGGACCATATTACCAGTCTTGCTAAGGCATCATCCCAGAAGCTGGGTGTGCTCAACCGCCTTAGGGGGTTCTTTTCCCCTGCACAGCTTCTTGCTCTGTACAGGGGCATAGTGCGCCCTTGTATTGAGTATTGTTCACATGTGTGGGGAGGTTCCTCTCACACTGCTCTCCTAGACAAAGTTGAAAGGAAGGCCTTTCGTATCATTAACTCCCGTCCACTCACCAACTCTCTGCAATCTCTCTCTCTCCGCCGCAATGTTGCATCTCTCTCGCTATTCTATCGCTACTATAATAATCATTGTTCCTCAGAGCTATCCCAGTGCATACCACCTCCTTTACGTAGGGCCCGTGGTACCCGTCTTGCAACTCAATCCCACCCCTACTCTGTGCAACTCTCCAACCCAAGAGTGAAACGTTACTCTCAAACTTTCTTCTACTCAACAGCTGAGCTCTGGAACTCTCTCCCAGAATCAGTCTTTCCCTCTTCCTATGACTTAAATTGCTTCAAACTCCGTGTGTCCAGGCATTTTGGCTCGAACGTCCCTTGATTTTGGCCCTGTCACTCTTTCAACTATGGGGGAGGCACTCGCTATAGGCATTTATGCCTTTTGCCTCCCTCAATCACATAGAAAAAAAAAAAAAAAAAAAAAAAAAAACATACATGCATACATACATACATACATACACATATACATACATACATACATACATACACACACACACACATACATGCACAAAACCGATTATTATTATGATTATTACACACACAGACATACATACACATACAGTAAACACACACACACATACATACATGCATACATAC